>CM074737.1:76221513-76551513 GCA_037367245.1 Phrynocephalus guinanensis | reverse complement strand
AGATCAAATATCCATTGTCAGAATGGTACTGGTATAAGAATATACTAAGAATAGAATAGGAAATGGCAACCCACCTACTCCAGAATGCCTGGAAAAGATCAGCTTTGTGACCCCTGATATGCTTTTTGTTTCTGCAGGAGTTCTGGGAAATATGCCTTAAGGTAAATGTATTTCTCTGTGGTTCTTCACAAGGTTCCATCCAGACAGTATAGCTTTGGTATTTTCAGGTAGTTAATTGTCTTGCAGGAAGAGAAGGAATAGTGATTTACATGAAGTAAAACTTCTGGACCTTTAGACTTCATTAATTCTTGAAAAATGGAAAGGCAGGTCTTCTATATTCAATATTTCTTCAAACACAGGGCAACTACAGAAACCATGACAGAACAGCTTTTTGCAAATGTTAGGTGTTCTCTTTTTAAATACTACCAGGTCTGGAATATAGCAGATTTCTGCAGCTATAAAAGCTAATAGAGAAATGCTTATTGACATGTAAGTAAACTAGTATCATAATCCCAAATGCATATATTTATTAAGAAGTAAACCCTGCTGAGTTTATTAGAAATTACTTTTTAGTAAGCATTTAGGATTGCTTCCTTAAGGATTTATCACTTATTTTCCTTTTTCTGTAATAATAACGCATTATGCCTAGATGCCCTAAGCACATCCGATTTCGCCTGATTTCAGAAGCTAAGCAGGGTCAGCCCTGGTTAGTACTTGGATGGGAGACCACCAGGGAACACTAGGTGCTGTAGGCACCTGGAGTAGGATACTGGCAAACCACTCCAGGATTCCTGCCAAGAAAACTCCATGGACATGGAGTCACGAAGAGTCGGTCACGACTGTAACAACACAACACACACACACGCTATTTGAAAAACTGAATCATGTTTAAGGGATGAATTAGTAGTTGACTCACAAAGTTAATACACTAGATTTTATGTTTGATTTCTATGTGAATAGGCTTCAGTTCTGTGAGCATGTTCTTGTGCAGTGAAATTGCTTATCATCCCGCCTCCCATGAGTTATAAACCATGTTAGTATAACATTTACTGTGGTAAGCTGAAATTTTTAGACCTGTCATTCTCTATTATTATTATTATTATTATTATTATTATTATTATTATTATTATTATTATTATTATTATTATTATTATTATTATTATTATTATTATTACTAGGCCACAACCCTTTTAGGAGCTCTTCTCAACCCCCCTTCCACAATAAACCAGAATACAAACAGATGAATAGAAAAACAGAATAGAAAGTTTTTCAGTCTGTGCTCGTCTTCAAGTGTGCCACCCCCCGGGGGGGGGCTCTATATGCCCCATTGAGCATGGCTGTTTTATACTACAAGAATGTTGATTCAAGTGAATAAGATGTCTGGAAAAACATCTCTTGATCATAGTCTTATAACTGAAATCTAGTAGTGTGATCCATCCATTTTAAAACCCTTTTAACAATGTAATGCTCTGCATGCCTACTGAAAAATAGTTTCCACTGAGTTTAATGGGATGTATGCTGAAATGTGGCTATAGGGTCATAGGCTGTCGGGCTGAATTAAAGGGGAAGGTACTAAACAAATTGCTGACCTCCCAGAAGAAAAGCAGTATAGCTAATGCACTAGAAAACCTTCATTGCACCCAAAACACAACATTTAATTCTGCATTCATTTTATATGGCTATTCTGAACTCATAATGTTATGTGTTACCCACATATGTTGCTTCATTTTTCTCTTCTCCATCCTCGTCTACCCAGATATTATAATTCCTGAGAATGGAGAGCCTATTAGTCCCAAAGATATCAAATGTTGTATTAAGCAAATCCAGGAATTGATCATTTCACGATTAAACCAAGCAGTGGCCAACAAACTAATAAGTTCCGTGGACTACCTGCGTGAAAGCTTCGTAGGAACTTTGGAACGATGTCTGAAGAGCCTGGAGAAATCGCAGCAAGATGTTTCCGTGCACATTACAAGCAACTATCTAAAACAGGTAAATAGAGCAAATTATGTTTAAGTTATAAAGAGCTGGTTTTTACAATGTTGGCTGCAGTCAGTGTTTAGAAAAAGTAACAAAGCACTTGGAGGAAGAATTTAGTTCTTTGCTATATTGGCCCATTCAGATTACAGCTTTAAACCATAGTTTGATGGAATAAAAATGTTCATTACTGTTCAGTTTCTAGATAGATTACAAACGATATCTCTGTTTCCAAGGTATTCAGGCTTTTTCCTTAATCCATGTAACAGGCAATAATTTCTTTTTTAAATATCTAATTAACATATTTTCTGTTTGCAGATTCTGAATGCAGCTTATCATGTGGAAGTCACTTTTCACTCTGGTTCAACAGTATCTAGAATGCTGTGGGAGCAGATTAAGCAGGTATTCAATATTTTGTTACTAATGGGACATTCAAAGTCATCATAATTGATCTTGACATTCAGTAAATCTTCTTTGAGTCATTCAAATCTTTGTAAAGTTGAACTATGGTCATTTGGGGTGTCCACAAGTTTCCCACATCAGGCTAACTGATATGAAAGGTGATCTGCTAAAATGTGGCAGGTGTATTTTGGACAAAAAAAAAAATTCTGTTCTTGGACACCTTATCACACAGGCATTCCAATTTGCTGGTGTCTGGGTAATAGGATCAACATGACAGCTGTTTTTGCTTCTTCAGATAATACAACGGATTACTTGGGTGAGTCCACCAGCAATTACCACAGAGTGGAAAAAGAAAGTAGCTCAGGATGCAATTGAAAGTCTTAGTGCATCAAGGCTAGCCAAGAGCATCTGCAGCCAGTTTCGGACAAGATTGTATAGTTCTCATGAAGCTTTTGCAGCCTCCTTGAGACAGGTCAGTGTAATATAAAAAGAACTATAGCAAATAAGGATGAGGAAGCCTATGTCAGTGTTTCAAGTGGAACGAAGGACAAAACTTGTCTGTTCACTTTTCCTGTTTCACTACCCAGAATAACTCTTTAATGCTGCTTTGTCTCTCCTGTTCCTCTGAAGAAGTAAGTTGTAACAGCAAAGTAGTTTTCTTCCTCAGAACTGGAGGCAAGACCGCAGCCCTCTCTTGATCGCCCTCCACCGTGGGTGGATGACAGCCGGGCAGGCTGTCATCCCCTCACGGCGGAGATCCCTTGGGAGAGAGCCCCGTTCCCACCTCTGCTTGCCGAGGCAAGAACGGGGCTCTCTCTAGACATTTCTCCCCCGTGGCGGATGACAATGCTGGGCGCGCTGTTATTGGCTGCGGGGAAGATCCCTTTAGAGAGACTCCCATTCCTGCCTCAGCATGCAGAAACGAGAACGGGGGTCTCTCTAGAGAGTTTTCCCTGTGGGTGATGATAGTGTGTGCCCGGCGCTCTGTCATCCGCTGCGGGGAAGATCCCTTTAGAGAGACCCTGTTCCCGCCTCCGCATGCGGAGACGAGAACGGGGGTCCAGCCCATGACAGATCGGCAGGATCCCAGTGAAAATGGTAACCAGGCCATTTTCAGAGAGGTCATGCCGTCCTGTCATGGGTTGGACCCCTTTAAAAATGGCCCACTCGCCACCAGGGATCCCCCAGTGCCGACTGGGCCATTTTTAAAGGGGTCTTGCTGATGACAGGGCAGCAGCATTCATCTGAAAATGGTCAGAAAGCCAGTTCCCAGCTCTCCCGCTGGTGTCCCGACCATTTTCAAACGTTTCCTGCCGCCCTGTCATGGGCTGGACCCCTTTAAAAATGGTCCAGTCGGCACTGGGGGGGGGGAATCCCCTGGTGGCTACTGGGCCATTTTTAAAGGGATCCAGCCAATGAAAGGTGGGCACCGGAAAGCACAGGCTTTTTAAATTCCTCCCCCTGGAGAAGCCCGTGCTCCAGCTGATCGGCGGTAGCTGGGGAGCAAAGCCCGCCCTTTCCATTGCTGATGGGGCACGTTGGGGGAGGATCCGCCAGCTTTTTCTCATAGGAATGCATTGAAGCAATGCATTTCTATGGGAAAACGAAAAACGAAGTGAACAAAATTGAAATTTCTGTTTTGTTTCGTTTTTCTTTGATGGGTCCCTTCGTTATTCATTTCGTTCCCTAATGAAATGAATAACGAAATAAATTAAAAAATTGGTTTCGTGCCCATCTCTACTTGCTAATAAATTGAACATTGGCAATGGGCTTATAATTGTCAATCTGGTTTACCACCAGATTTGTTTTCTTCCAAATGGGCCTATTGAGAGTCTCTTTGAGGGCAGGAGGGACCCTGCCATGGCCTATTCAGTTGTCACCATCTGGGAAGCTTTTCTAAGCCAGGTCGGGCAAGGGTCAAGGGAGAAGGTGGTGGCATGATAGCGATCAAGGGCCTTGTCCACTTCAAACGACATCACAGGTTGAAAGTCGGATAGAATAACCGGGCAAGATGTTGCACTGGACATCTCTGCTTGATCTACTGTTTCTAACTGGAGATCTAGGTCTTGGCAGATGGCCTCGGCTTTTGATTTAAACAAGCTGCAAATTGGTTGCAGGAAATACTAGGGGGAGGCCTATCACTGCAACCAACCCCGGGTAGATCTCCGACTATACAGAACAATTCAGCCTGATGGTTTTGTGTTTTGCTTATCCAAACAGCAAAGTGAGATCTTCTTGAAGCCTTAATCCTGGCAGAGTAAATAGTTGACGTGATCTTAAGAGCAGTTAAATTATGATCTGTCAGGTCCCGCCTCCAAATGCTCTCTGCCTTCCTTCAAATGATCCAACTATCATAATATTCTGAAGCAATGGGGACAGCTGGAAACAGATGTTGTATATCATCTGTTCTCTGTGACGGTAATTTCTCCAACTTCGGGTATCTTCTAACTTAGCCCATCTGAGGTTTGGGGATTACCATTCTTAAATCACAGAAGTTGACCAAACAACGTGAGTGTCTGTAACGCCACAACCAAAACCACTTATTATTTATTTATTTATTGCATAATTCTTAATTCACCTTGTAGAACATATACTTCTTCCCATTTTCCATTTCCCTTTAGAATTCTGGTAGAGTAGGACCGCCGTATCCATGGGGGATTGGTTCTGGGATCCCTCCTCAGATAAGAGCAAACACTCTTATTCGGGTCGACAGTAATAGGGGTGGTAGGGTGCCAGAGTGAAAGCTTTCACCCCCACCCCCACGCCAAACAGGGAAGAAAGTTTTCCCCCCCTTTCTCCTCGCTACCAGGCTCAGCTGCGGCAAGAAAAGAAAAGAAAAAAACCTTTATTCCCTCCTTGCTGCCATCAGCTAGCCAGACACCCTCCGGAAGGGTGGAGGACCCGCCAGGTGGGTCCTCCACCCCTCCGGAGGGTGCCTGGCTGGTCTGTGGCAGCGGCGGCAAGAAGGGGAAAAATTAAAAAGAAAATTTACCAACCTGATGCCCACCAACCTCCTCCTTGCTGCCACCACTGCCGTGGGCCAGCCAGGTACCGTCCGGAGGGGTAGGGTGGGGACTCATCTGCCCAGCCAACTGGCCTTTGAACTTCCAGGTTGGGTCCCAGGTGGTGGATCGGAAGTTTTGAACTTCCTGCTCAAACTTCTGATCTGACTCCTGGGACCTGAGCGGGAAATTCAAAGTCCCCACCTGTCTTGTCTTGACTGGGTCCATTTTAACAAGCTATTATTTTTAACCTGGAACAGTGTTTAACAAGGAAGAACTGGAGAGGCAGATTGTAGAAAAGATGCTACTTAACGGGAGGTCAAGACTGTGCTTAAATTTGGCTTTATGTCTTGCTAGCTGGAGGCTGGCCATTCGGGCAGGCTGGAGAAGACAGAAGATCTTTGGTTGAAAGTTCGAAAGGACCATGCCCCCCGTCTTGCCCGCCTTTCATTAGAAAGCAGATCCCTGCAGGATGTTTTGTTACATGGTGGGTTTTGTCTCATTTGTTCTTCCTTTCGCTGATCTTTTTTCCTGAGATTCTCCTAAATGTATTCTTGTTGAAGAAAGATAGCAGGTTTTGGTTGCATTATATCACAAACCATAGTCTTGCAAGATTAGGATGTCATATTATTCAGGCATCACTTAGTTTACTCTGAAAATCTGCTCTGGAAAACTATGAGACCCTTGACCAGAGGGGATTTGGTGCCTGCCCCAGCAGGAAAAGGGGGACTGCTGTCAAGGTTGTATACAGAATACTGTACCTTCACATTTGTTGAAAAACAGCTATGACAATGCTTTTTGGAGCTGAGTTTGCTCCAACACTGGTCAAAGGATTGTTTTTGTCAGTGCATTTGAGAACAGCAGGGTGCTTTACAAAATTATTTTGGAAACATATTTTCTTTTTTAAAAATACTGTAATGTCTTTGTGTTGTAATGGATACTTCATTAGAAGATGCAACGCTCCTAAGTGAAAGAAAAGGAGGAATGCAGTAATACCTTGGTTTACAAGCATAATTTGTTTGTGAAACATGCTTGTAAACCAAAGCACTCATCTATCGAAACAAATTTCCCCATAAGAAATAATGGAAACTCAGATTATTCATTATGAGGTCCCATAGACCACATACTGTACTCACAAAATGCCAATGGTCACAAAAGAAGTTGCCTAGAAATTCACATCCATACCATGGTGTAAGTACCTGGCTGCTGAATCTGCTCTGCTTGGGACTAATAACTGGATTTTAGTGTGACAATAATAAAGTGCAATTTATACCCATACACACACTTGACTATGAATCACAAGCCAGAATTAAGATTGCCAGAAGAAATATCAACAACCACAGACATACAGATGATTCTGATAGCAGAAAGTGAGGAGGAATTAAAGAACCTCTTAATGAGGGTGAAAGAGGAGAGTGAAAAAAATGGGCTGAAGCTTAACATCCAAAAAAATAAGATCATGGCCACCTGTCCCATCACCTCCTGGCAAATAGAAGGGGAAGAAATGGAGGCAATGACAGAGTTTATTTTCTTGGGCTCCTTGATCACTGCAGATGGCGACTTCAGCAATGAAATTAAAAGACGCCTGTTTCTTGGGAGGAAAGCGATGGCAAAGCCAGGCAGCATCTTAAAGAGCAGAGACATCACTTTGCCAACTAAGGTCAGGATAGTCAAAGCTATGTTTTTTCCAGTAGTGATGTATGGAAGTGAGAGCTGGACTATAAAGAAGGCTGATCGCCGCAGAATCTATGCTTTTGAGCTGTGGTGCTGGAGAGAGTTGAGAGTCTCCTGGACTGCAAGGAGATCAAACCTATCGATCCTGAAAGAAATCAACCCCGAATGTTCACTGGAAGGACAGATTTTGAAGCTTAGGCTTCAGTACTTTGGCCACCTCATTAGGAGAGAGGAGCCCTTGGAAAAGTCCTTGATGTTGGGAAAGATTGAAGGCAAAAGGAAAAGGGGAGGGCAGAGAATGAGATGGTTGGACAGTGTCATTGATGCAACAAATATGGATTTAACCAAACTCCGGGACGCAGTGGAGGACAGGAAGGCCTGGCGAGCTCTGGTCATGGAGTCACAAAGAGTTGGACACGACTGAAAGACTGAACAACAACAACACACTTGACTAGCTGCTCCATGACTAGAAATGGTTTGAAAATAGGAAAGGATGTTGAAAACAAATTAAAGAAAATATAAATACAAAGAAAAATAAACAAAACCCAAACCTGCACTCACCTTTGAAAACCTTTGTGGCTGGTGCAAGGAAGACCCCGTTCCTTTTCTCCTCCATCTGCTTTTGAGGTTTACCTGAGATGGAATGTTCCAGACAATCCCCCACAATCCAGCAGGTGAGAGAGAGATTGCCACAATTAGCTCACTTGTGATCATGTGACCTGCTCCAGTGCTCATATTGCAAGACATTGCTAGTTGATCAAGGCAACATGAATTGAAAATGTTTCCCCATCTTGCAAAATTCTCATAGACCAAGGTACTCGTAAACCAAGGTATTACTGTATTGTGATGTTGCTTGCTATCTGTAAGCAAGTATTTATTAATACATGTACTTGTAAATATCTGCTGATCAAGATGATCTACAAGATGCCCTCTTGTGTTCACTGCCATTTCATGTAGGCATTTTGATACCTAGGGAAAGTGTTGAAAAACAGTCCTGACAGGTGCTTTGTGTTTGGGTGAGAAGTGGTTAACTGATGACAAGGGTCATCTTCTGGGATTTTCCCTTGCTTGGTATCTCATTGTGAATGATAAATTGCCCACTTCCACCGAACATCCAGTCTGCAAAGTTTGGGTGTGTGTGTGTGGGGGGGGGGGGTTAGAAAACAGGGAGACCTAAAGTGACAAATTATCTCATTATAGGAAGCCACAGCTGTTTTGTGCTAGAAAATACAATATTGGGTTTTTTGGGTGGGGTGGGGTAGGGAGCAGTAGGAAGAGAGAACAACCTAGCATGAGATGCTGTTGGTTTGCAAGATCAGAGCAGAGTTGTTCATCACAGGACATGTTGAAGGTCATTGACTCATGTATTCACCAAACATCAGAAGTGATTTGATGAAACAAAACATCTTTGGAGTTGTTATTTTGAATTGCCAAACAATTGTAAAGTGACAAGATGGGCAGAATGGTTAAGACTAGAGATGCGCATAAACTACCGGTTCAGCCTTTTGTGCCAGTTCATCCTTTTGATGAACAGGCGTTCAGCATTTCCCAGTGCCACCACCTTTGGCCGGCACCCACTCCGCGGCAGTGCTCCAATTGGCTGGTAAATGCTGAAACCTGTTCATTGGAAGCAAACAAATATACAGCTCATTCACTTAAGCTACAGCATGATTGGTTTTCTTGCTTTGGGGCTAGCGATGCTCTTACATAATGTCAGCAGAGCTTTGGTGCCTATCATAGCATCAGCAAGAGATGACTCCTGATGTACTGCCTACAGTACAGGATTTTTCTATTCAGTACACTTCTTTCATTTAATAATAATTTATTTATTGTCATTGTGTGTATATACACAGTATACACATACAACGAAATTCAGACACCGATCTCTGGAGTGCCAAGCCGCTGCAAGTGCTTGCGCCGTCATCTTGGAAATACTTGGACACTCCTCCAGATGGAAATTTGGTACTCTTTCAAACACTCCTGACTTGAATGAGCAAAACACAGTACGGGATCATATAATATGCTTTTTCTGACACAGCTGTCTATGTTTCAGGCAAGCCAAAGCTAGGCCGAGAGCTGGGTCGAGGGCAGTATGGAGTGGTGTACTTGTGTAATGCCTGGGGGGGTCACTTCCCATGTGCACTTAAATCTGTTGTGCCCCCAGATGAGAAGCATTGGAATGACCTTGCACTTGAGTTTCACTATATGAGGTATGTGGCTTTAAAGTATAGTGATAATTAAGGAGCAGCTTGGCAGGGTTGTCTGAAAAAGAAAGCAATGGTTTGGTTTAATCTGGCATTGAGTTCCTCCAGTGGATGCAGTCACTAAAATCTAGCTAGAATGTGTGCAATGTTAAATTTGTAAATATCTCCTTAAGGACACAAATGAAAGCCTAGGGATGTTTGATTTTGTTTTGTAGATGTTAACCTCTGCCCTGAGGGACAGAACTTTTTGCCAGCAAAGTCTATGTTTCATTATTCTTCTGTTAACTAATGTCTCTAGTATTAGATGGGGAGGGGGGAGGGGGGTTGGATTTCTCACTGTGCCTTCAGCATGTTCTTAGTCTGTGGAGCTCCCTGCCACAGGGTATGGCGATGGCATCTGGCCTGGATACTTTCAAAAGGGCATTGGACAGATTCCTGGAGGAAAAGTCCATCACAGGTTACAAACCATGATGGAGATGTGTAATTTCCAGGCTTAAAACCAGGGTACTTCGAAGGCCAGATGCAGGCGAGTGGTATCACAAGACAGATATCTAGTCTCATGCGCTCCCAGACACATCTGGTGGGGCCACTGTAAGATACAGGAAGCTGGACTAGATGGGCCTTTGGCCTGATCCAGCATGGCTCTTCTTATGTTCTTATGAGGGAAGCCTGGGTTGCCTGGGGCTAGCTACTCAGTTCCAGAATGTTAAATCACTTTTCACTACCTACTACCTAGAAAACCCTGGAAAGAGACACCATGACTCAGAATTGATTTGACAGCATGCAACTATTATTGTTAGATGGTCTGTTATAATTTGAGATTGTACATTGAAATTGAATGGCCTTTCCATGATAGAATAGGCATTCAAAGAAGAAGTCTAAAGCAATGGTATGTTTTACATGTATTTTTAGCAGTACTTGTTAAGGAAAATTGTATTTGACCCTTATGAATAATACGTAGCTGCTTTTGGTGCGTTTCTTTTTCTGTCATTGCTTGTTTCCCCCCCCCCCTAAGTAGGGAAGTAGGTACATTTTCCACCTATCATTGTCAAGTCACCTTGATAAATGAATAAATCTTTCCCTAGGTCTTTGCCAAAGCATGAGCGATTAGTAGACCTCCATGGATCTGTGATAGATTATGGTTATGGAGGAGGTTCCAGCATTGCTGTTCTGTTGATAATGGAACAGTTGCACCGCGATCTCTACACAGGATTAAAGGTGAGAAACCGAACAGCATGGAAGGAAAAATGACCTGATATCTAGTGTTCATTCCTGATACCATTTGCATGCCTATGATTAGAAATAATTACATGGAAGTATGTTCTATTTATAACAATAAAGGTCCAGTCCCCCCTGCTCCTGCTCAGAGCTCCACCCATTCCTAAATCCTGCAAGGCTCCTCTTTAGGACTTCTGTTATGAGTGAAGGAGGATTCAGGAGTGGGAGAAAATGGCATATATTAGTTACATAGTATCATACACTTCCATTCTCCTGAAACTTTTTCCCACCATGTCAAGTAGTGCTAAAGGGCTAGTGTATTACTGCTTTTACAGTACTCCCCGGTCACATTGCGGCTCAAACATTGCGGTCCCAGTACTGTATATTGCAGAAATGCTGGGCGTACATGCACACACACATGCCTTCCCCCTCACCTCACCTGGAGAACAAACTACCGGGTCATGCTGCGCTCCTGTGCCACTCAACACACACCCCTTACCTCCAGGAAGTGTCCTGCCTGGTGGCGCCGCACATGCACGCCTTTCTGCACCCTCCCCGCACCTCCAGGAAGTGCCCTGCAAGGTTGTCTCGCTTTCCCACCCCTTTTTACTGTACACCCTCCTGACCCCCTGGAAAGAGTTCCGCTGGGTCACTTTGCACAGGGGTGCGTTTTCACACGCACCTCTGAAAAGGCACTGGTGTGCAGATTGATCCAGCAGAACACCTTCCATAGGGACAGGGAGGGTGTAGAAAGGGACAGGCAAGTACTGCAGCACGTCCGGGAGGGTGCAGAAAGGCATGCACGCATGGCACAACCGGACAGGGCACTTTCCAAAGGTGTGGGGAAGGTTTAGAAAGTGGCATGACTCAGCAGGACACTTTCTTGAAGTGCAAGGATAGGGCAGAAAGGTGTAACTATGGAGCGCGACTTGGCAAGTCAGTTTCCCAGAGCAGGCAGGAGCCCTGCCCACTGAGCCGTCCCTTCATCGTGGATTTTCCTATATCCCGGTTGTTTGAGACTCCTAACCACTGCAATAAATGGGGGACTACTGTATTTTCATCCCTTCTGCAACCTATTGTGAGGAAGAGAGTGCTTCCTTGGAAGGTTCCTTGTTGGCCTATGGAGCTCATGCGGCACCTTTCTAGCGCCTTTTTGAAGCCTCCAATGGCATCCTTGTGCCTTAAGTTACTTTCTCATTAGGGAGGAAGCACAGCTTAATAGGTAGAAATTCAAATCTCATTAACGGATCAGTAATACATGTTTTCTTTTCCCCAAAGACTGGTTTGACACTGGAGACACGGTTGCAGATTGCCTTGGATGTAGTTGAGGGGATTCGATTTCTTCATCGCCAAGGGCTCGTTCACAGAGATATCAAACTTAAAAACGTATTGGTAAGTCATAGATTCCCCCCCCCCTCTTTAGTTCTGTACTGCCTGCTGAAATGGAATGAGACATCAATAGGAAAAAGAATGGCCTCGATCTTGACATTCTTTGTTTTCTGTGCTTTAGTGTCAGATGAAAAGCACTTTTCTGGAAATGGAAGAAGGCATGAGTAAAGTGATTTGTCTTTCTGAAGCACAGCACTTTTATTTTTCTGCATTGGAAACTGAAGAGCAAAGGATAGACAGGAAACCAGGGGATTCCTGGCCTTCATTTAATTAGAATTACAAAACCATGCCCATTTTATGTGGTGTCTGTGTGGTAAATCAAAAGGATTAATTATTGGCCGAGGTCAAAACACAAAGAAATTTCTTAAGGCAAAACATTTCTTAGGTGAAATTCCACTTTTGATCCACCTGGGTTCTTTTCTAGTAAAATATTTTTGTGAGGCCAAAATATTTGATGAAAATGATTTTTATTTCTAATCTAAGTTACAAAAGAAAGTTATACATGTGAAAAGTTTAAAAAAGAGATTTAAAAACCTGTCAGATTCAATTATAGACTTATTTCCCTAAAAATAATAAAGAACTATGTTACCCTCTCTAAACTCTTACATGAAGTCATCCTGACTAATCTAATTAGCCTAATTTAACTAACTGCTTCAGGCATTATTGCTCAAAGTGATCCCAAGCAAAAATCATGGCTTCTTTCTCTTCGCCCCGTCTTCTTGCTCAAAGCTTCCAGGTATCAGGTGAAGCAATTCACCAATGGTAGCTGACATCTCTCTGCTTGGAAGCTTTATTATGACTATATTTTGCGTACCTTAAATAATGGTCTCTATGCAAGGTCAAAGTGTACAGTTACTATTGAGCTTTAGAAATCATACCATCTCCCATCGTGCTTATTTCCTTACAATGTCTACAATTATATTTTCCCAAAATCAAAAAGATCTTAAACCAAGCCATGCCCACAAGGAGCTAATGGTAGTTTAAAATGGACTGGAGCGGAGAAGAGATGTATGTTCTTTCTCATAAAAAACAATATGGACTATCAAGTGAAATTGACTGACACGGACAGAACAGCTGAAAGGGCAATTACCTCCCATGGCCATACATTGTGTTGGTAGCTACTCTTTCAAATGACGTATCAGTTTCCGCTGTAGAAAGGACAATGTTTCCATGCATATAAGTAGGAAAACTGGAAGTCAAATCTCTGAGATAGAATCTGGCCATCCAAGGTTATGCAAAGAAGAAAAAGTTGGGATCAGCTCTTCTTTTCGGCTTTGTCTAATGCTTTTCAATAAATTTTAATAATTTGTGATTTGTCACTACTGGGAGACAAAATTCTGGTTTAGATTAGGAGTATGAACCAGCAAAGGAATTTCTGTAATGTACTTATAACTAGGATTATTTTGTAGAAAGTGCAGTGACTAAGGAGATAACTCAATAGGGTGCTCTTGGTTGAATTTTCTTTAAGTATTTAGTATCTTTTACAGCTTGATAAAAACAACAGAGCTAAAATCACAGATCTGGGATTTTGCAAACCTGAAGCAATGATGTCTGGTAGTATTGTTGGGACTCCCATCCACATGGCTCCTGAACTTTTCACAGGTATGCTTGTTGTTGGTCTTCTGTTGACTGTTAACTACAGAGAATCTGAAGTCTTAACCTGGGAAGGTTACCTCAGGTACTGAGTATCAGCTGATTCTTCCAGGAAGCACATTCATATATTCCAGATAACAAGAAAATACTTAATAAGAAGTAAGATCCATTTAACTCCATTGGATTTGATTCTGAATAGACATCTTTAGGATTATGTTACACAACAAATGTCTGAAGCATAATCAAATGGTCACTGTTGACACTGAAGATTTCTTCTTTGCAGTTGCAGAAAAAATGGTCTCAGGGTTTTGTCTTATTATAGATCTGGTTAGTATTTCTTTGAAAGCTGTTACAAATTAAGTTGATCTTATTGTAGTACTTGAGTAGAATAATGGCAAGATAGACAGTAAAGTTATTATCTTGGCACATTAAAATTATAGCATGTGTGTTATCCACAGAGGAAGGGCAGATGTTGGAGCCTCCATATCTACTTTGCAAAACCCAGCATCACATTATCTTTGAATCAGCATTTGGTAGAGAAATGCTGCTACATGTCTGTATCTTTATCAGCTTAACTCAGCGGTTTCTTTCATAACAGCAGTGTAGGATCTTTTAGTTCTGTAACATGCCTCAATCTGAAGACTTGGAGCGAGTAAGCATAATTGCTTGGCAACTCCTGAATAAAACATAATTCATAGTAGCTTCTTGGCAACACCAGTTAAAGCATAACTCTTCAACAATTTAAGAATTAACATTGCATCCCATTAAAATTCCCTCCCCCATCTCGAGCGCTGAAGAACCAGTGCTTCATTCAGAGTTTCTAGAACGTGTTCAGGCTTGGATTTCAGCTGGGTTGCAGAGATAGGAGGTTTCGTATAAATTGGTAGGGGCAACACAGAGATAACCTTTTTATGACCTTGTTGCCTAAGACAAGCAGATGGTATAATGGAGTGTGCCCTTGATTGAGGTTAATAATGAATTTTAAATAAGAAAAAAGTGTATTTAATGGTAGCAATATATCAGAACTTGAGAATCCTTTCTTCTCCCCTAAAACTGTGTAGTGAAATCCAGATTCATACACAGTGTGTCTTTAGCTGCTTCTGAATATTGCAGCTGTGTGGAACATTTTAATAGATTTCCTATGCAAGTCCACATGGGAAATAGCTACCAGTGCAATCAACTCTCAACACAAGCATTGCCGACTCAGTTGCTTACCACACATTCTTATTGCCCCAAATGCTTGGTGAGAAGTAAGTGTGCTAAAACAAATGCTGAGTCATTCATTCATTTATTCAGCGTTCTCTGGGCAGTTTGCAACACAGCAAAGCCCATTAAATTCAACAGTACAAAAATACAGTATACAATAAATACAGCAATACCTTGGTTTACAAGCATAATTTGTTCTGGAAACATGCTTGTAAACCAAAGCACTCTTATATCAAAACAAATTTCTCCATAAGAAATAATGGAAACTCAGATGATTCATTCTGGCATCCCATAGACCACTTAGTGTACATTCAAAATGCCAAAAATCACAAAAGAAGTTGGCTAGAGGTCCACGTCCACACCATGGTTTAGGTACCTGCCTGTGGAATCTGCTCTGCTTGGGACTAACAATTGGATTTTACTCTGTATTTTAATGTGACAATAATAAAGTGCAATTTGTACCCATACATACACTTGACTAGCTGCCCCATGACTAGAAATGGTTTGAAAAAATAAGAATGTTGAAAACAAATTAAAGAAAAATATAAATATAAAGAAAAATATAAATTAAAAAAATAAAACCCTAACCTGCACTCCCCTTTGAAAATGTTCCTGGCTGGTACAAGGGAGACCTCCGATCCTCTCTCCTCTATCTGCTTTGGAGGCTGCCTGAGATAAAATGTTCTAGACAATCATACACAATCCAGCAGGGGGAGGGAGGTAGGGAGAGCCACCATTGACTCACTTGTGATCTCGTGACCTGCTCCAGTACTTGTATATCAAGACATTGGTTGTTGATAAAAGCAAAATTTAGAAGAAATGTTTGCTTGTCTTGCAAAATGTTCTTAAACCAAGTTACTCTTAAACCAAAATATTACTGTACCATAACATAAACAAAACACTGTTGCCAGTCAAAATCTATATTTAAATAGAATTTAACAATTTTATTAAAACAAATTTGACTTCTCAGGTCAGTGGTGAAAAGCATTAACAAAAAGCATTTGTGTGTTTTCACTAATTTCCTGAAAACTGAGAGGGATTGTAGCTGACAAACCTGTCTCAGATGCTTGTTACAGAGGGAAGGGGTCATGACTGAGATAGCATCATTTTGGCCTCTTTATGTGTCATCTTGTTTTTTTGCATCATGGACTGCAAGGAGTGGGTGAAGTGGGTAGCTGTTTTTTGAGACAGATGTTCCAGTAGGTACTGAGGTCCTGGACTGGCAAGGGCTTTATAGGTCATGACTGGTGCCTTCTAGTGGGCATGGGCACTAGCAGGGAGGCACTGAAGGCATGCCAAGAGGGGATATGTGTTCACAACTGCTGGTACCTGTGACCAGTTTGACAGCCCCATTAATCTCTCACATGTGCCAGTCTCTCCAGTAACCCATTGTGGTGCTACATCCCTATTGATGTCCTTATGGAAATTGGAAATTGATTTCTGTAAGTCACTTTGAGCTAATATCTCTTGCTAATCTATCACAGGGAAATACGATAACTCTGTGGATGTATATGCATTTGGCATCTTGTTCTGGTATATCTGTTCGGGACATGTGAAGTTACCAGAGGCATTTGAGAGATGTGCAAGCAAGGATCATCTTTGGAACAATGTCCGAAGAGGTAGGCATGGCTGAAGCATAAAAAGGCATAATGCCATTTCAGGAAGAGCAAAGACTACTTAGAATGACTGCATGTTGAACTGTGTTCACATTGTTTGGACTACAGAACCTCTTTCTTTTAATTAGACTGCACTGTGCTCCCTGACAAGCCAACCTCAAAACTCAGGACAGTTCTAGAAACCCGTTTCAATGCAGTGCCAACAGTGTTACTAAGTCTAGTGTGAAGTGCCTGGTGTCTTATCTCTTGGCATATTAATGTCGTGTCATTGGGTGCTGTTTGTACAAGAACAAAGAGGGTCCAGAGAGCTCTCTGGTCATTGTTTAAAAGATATGTGAGTGAAGGGCTTTGTAGCACACTTCAACATATCATGAGGTATGTTTGCACAGAAACATAACTAGATGCTTTTGGAGTAGCAGTTTAAGTGAATCAGTAAGTACTTTTTTTACTGCTGCCAATTTACTCACAGTGGCTGAAAACCAAGAGATTGCATTCAGAGAAATGAGTGAGAAGGAGCAACTTCTCTACCCTGTTCTAGTATACTGTTGAGCTTTAACATATTGTGATTTAAGAAAGTTCCTTCGGACAACCTTTCCTCTGCAATAAGCCCTTTAAGTATCTGCCATATGCATAAAAGTGCTGGAGGGTTCTAGATGCTACATTGTTACATCAGTGTCCTATTTGGGCTGTAAAGGCAATTGTGTGATGGCTTCCTTGTTCCAATAGGCCTCTGGTTGTGTGATCAGTCATGCATCTGGCTCTCTGACCAGTTTCACAATCAGTATAAGATCAGGCATGGAAACAGGAGTCTGCCGGTGCAGGCATTTACTTATACAGTCACAAAATGCAGCAGGATATTGAGCTAAGCTGCTTTAAGAGCTATGACATAAAAGAATGATATAAATTAAGCATAAAATTAAAATAGCAACTTTGTATTCCATTTTGGAATGGTGACTATTTTAACTACCAGGATTTCAAATCTCTGTAAAATTGTACATAGCCATTAAGAGAATTTAAGGTATAAAGAATGAACAGTTGATTTTTTAAAAAGAAAAACAACCGTAATCCGAGCTTTTCAAAAGCATAATTGGTTTTTTTTAAACCTAACAGTACAATAAATTACCTTTAAGAAGATGCACTTCTTGCCGTGTTTTGGGAATCTGAATGGAAAGAATGAAAAAGCTTCATTAGGGTGCAACATACTCAGGATATAATTGACATTAGTTTACCAGAGTTAGCGCAGTCCCCTGCATCTTTTTCCCCCCTTCAGATATATTACTTGAGAGCTTGTCTGTTGTTTCACACTCCGCCAAGAATATCTTATGTTTCCTCTAAGGTAAGGAGATCCATATTTATTTGGAGCTTGCCAAGTATATTCTCAGCCATGGACATTCTTTACTATGCATAGTATGTAAATGAAAGGCACAGTTAACAATAGCATGGAATTCACCCACTTGAAACACACCCCTGTGCATGTCTGCTGAGTTTAGCAAGACCGGCATTACACCAAGCTGTGCTCCACTTAGCCATGCTCAGGGTTCCTGAGCTTAATACTGATTCATGTGCTTAATATTGATTGTTCCATTCTAAGTATGTAAGACATGAGGACTGGCTCAGTCATGCTTGAACTGTAGAGCACTAGAGTCCCAGCAGCAGCTTCCATGAATAGGATTCTATACTTTTCTCATTTCTTACTTATTTATTTATATATATATTTTTTATACTTCCCATCTTCCCGAAGCAAATCCGGGTGGTGTACAACAATCACATAAAACATTTTTTAAAAAAAAGAAAATACCAAACACTTCAAACAATTTTTTAAAAAAATGCTTGGCAAGATGATGGAACAGAGCAAAACAAAACCCTAATGGTTGCCAAATGCCTCTCTGAAAAGCAGGGTCTTAAGCACTTTTCTAAAAGCAGGCAGGGGCTGTGCAAGGCGAATCTCACTCAGCAATTTGTTCCCAAGTGAAGGGGTGGCCACAGAGAAGGCCCGGTTTTGAATGATCGATTTCCAGGCCTCCCTGGGAGTGGCCACCCAAACTGAGAGTGCCTGTGACAGTCTCATTGGTCAGGCCTCAGTTGACCTCTGGAAGATCTGCTCTGTCAGGTACTCAGGTCCCAGGGTCCCAGGCCGTGGAGGGTTTTGTAAGTCAAACCAGTACCTTGAACCTTATTCAGGACACAATGGGCAATCAATGCAAACGAGCCAGAACTGAGATGATGCAGTCATATCTGCCCACACGAACCACCAGTCTGGCTGATGCATTTTGTATCCTCTGTAGTCGCCGACCAAGGGTCAAGGGCAACTCCACATAGAGAGTGTTGCAATAGTCTATCCTCGAGATCACAAGTGCCTGCACAACTGTTCTCAAGAAGGTCTCATCCAGGTACAGGGGGATCTGGGCGATCTGCCGAAGATGGAAAAAGGCAGACTTGGAGACGGCCATCACCTGGGCCTCCAGGGATAAGGCCTGATCCAAGATCACACCCAGATTCCTCATTCTTATCTGCCAGCTGTAGGGTGACACCCCCCAGACTGGGGAGAGGGCCACTGTTCCCAACAGAGGATGCCCTGCTGAACAGAACCTCAGGCTTCTCTGGGTTGAGTCTGAGCCTGTTAGTCCTGGTCCATTCTATGGCCGCATCCAGGCAGGAGTCAAGTGTTTGTACCGCCTCTACTGCAGAGGTGGCAAAGGAGAGATAGAGCTGCATGTCATCAGTGTACTGATGACAGCAGACTCTAAACCCCTAGTGACCTCAGCCAGTGGCTTCATATAGATGTTGAACAGCATGGGGGAAATTGCCAAACTCCTGGGGCACCCCACAAGGGAGTGTCCAAGGAGCCGACAACTCTTCCCCTAGCTGAACACGCTGGAAACAGCCACCAAGGAAGGACCGGATCCAGCTGCAAGCTGTTCCTCCAGTCACTGCCTCGGAAAGCTGACCCAGCAAAATACCATGGTTGGCTTGCCTGCCCATGATGACATCATGAAGGACAGGGATTTTATTGTGGACTGAACTGGCATTGACCAGCAGACAGGACACATTGGAGGCACTGATGGAATGGCTCCCGGGTACGTAGCAGCGAGCTGAGGGATCTTGTACATTTGGTTTATGCAGGCTGTTACTGTATTCTGTGAATAGGTGTATAAGCCAGTATTCAAACATATTAAGGATTAGATGTCTCTATCAGCTCCGAGTTTGTGGGATGGGACTTCATGGAATCAGTGTTGTTTCTAGAATGACCAGCTAGAACTGTTTTCATCTCTGGTGGTGAAGTAAAGCCTGAAATAGTGAGATCAAAGGACAACTTTTTACTTTTACTAAGTGAACCATGCATTTTTATTTTCCCAGGAGTCCGCCCTGAACGCCTTCCCATTTTTGATGAGGAGTGCTGGCAGCTAATGGAAGCCTGTTGGGATGGTGACCCATCCCAGCGACCACTTCTGGGTATAGTTCAGCCTATGTTACAGGGTATAATGGACAGGCTTTGCAAGTCAAACTCTGAGCAGTTAAACAAAGGATTGGATGATTCTACTTGAAAAAAAACTATGGAGGAAGTGTTCTGTTATGTGAGAGCTCTGGTCCCCACCTCATCAATGGAAGCTCAAGATGTAGCTGTTCAGAAGAGATCATCCAAAAATTGTGCACTCAGGTGAGAGGATATGAAAACTCCATGTTACAACAGCAGTCAGGGGCAGGGATTCCCAAACCACACTACTAATGCAAGTTGCCAGTGCTTCCTTCTTCTTTGAAAAAAAAATGAACAAAAAGACAGAGGATTCAGACCTTTTAGTCTGGAAGGGATTTTTCTTATCCCCTTCAAGACTCCACTACAGAGGGGACAGTACTGTATGTTTCAGAAGACTGGCAGCTGGCATGTTTGCGTCTCCAGCGACAGTTTGCTAGTGGTTGGTATATCTCAAGCTCCCTAAATGCCACACATGAATGATTGGAAGAAATCGGTGGCATCCGTGTTGTAGGAAGGGTGATCCTCCTAACTTTAGCCGCATGGACAATGATAGGTATGAGCTAATATTGACTTCCAATAATGTTTGGTATGTTTACAAGGAGGGATTAAAGCATCCATACTCCTAAGGGGAAGGCCCACTGCAATGGAATACCCCAAAGTATAAGCTATCTGTTCTTTGTCATATAATGCAAGGTCTCTTCTGGTGAATGCTTAGTAGCAAGTCTACAGACATCTGACTGAAGATAGCCTTTATTTCTTTTTATACACCAAAATGGGTACTCTACCAAAAGAATTTGCACATAGAAAAATAGAAACACAGCCTAGCAACTGCTTTCTGTACCCAATGGACAATTAACAGGTCATGTTTTTAACTACAAATATTTTCTTTTCTTTTTTTTTGAGTTAAGTACAGAGGCAGTGACTGTTTTAAGCTCTAATATTGACAAGCCATTTTTTTAAAAAAATTATTCCAATGTGTATTTTAAGTCATTCCTGAAAAGAGAGAGAGAGAGAGAGAGAGAGAGAGAGAGAGAGAGAGAGAAAACCTAACACAAACCTGTCATTATTCCATAGGTGTGCATAGTTGCTGTGGCTGACCATCATTCACTTCCTTGAGATTTATAAATTGGCTGTGTTAATCCAGGAGACCAATGCAGGGAGCACATGGGGAGGAAAGTCCTGAGAAGTCTGAAATGAAGGGCTCTTTCCCATGCATTCTATACACTTTGGAACAATGATTCCGTATATTTGCTTATCTTGAAATTTGTCGCTTAGTACAACAGTGATTTGAGGATGGTGCAGACAGCAAATAGAATGCAGCTGGCATAAATGAGAGTAGGAACCAACTGCCAGCATTTCTACTACAGGTGATTGGAAATGGGGTATGTACCCTCATGCTTCCTCTTTTGCTCAATAGGACATGCACCGGTTCCATCTCCATAGGATAATCTATATACTGTGCAAAGCCAATCAAGTCTGCACCATAAAAGTACTTTGGTTCTGAAGTTGCTCTTGTTGTATGAAGCAGTAATGCAGCCTCTTATCTGTTTACGTAACCCAGTAGAAAAAAATAACCCTCCAGTGCTACTTACCAGTAAGAAAAAACATATAAGTCTCTGTGCAATAAAATGGAGATGCTTTTAAAATGATTGCTTTTACTTAATGGACATTCATTGTTATGTGGTCATCTAAACTGGATTGGCACTTCAGCCCACAGATTGTAGCACTGGAGAAGTTGAACTGAAATGTGCAGCAATAGCTGGCAAATAAACTCATAGGAAAGCACATAATTTCTCAAATAAGATGTTCTAAGAATGTCACATATGTATAACTGGACCACCATTCCAGTCACTTGAGTTGACAGTATTACTCATTTCATATCCATTTACTCTGTGCCATGGTGGCTAATGACCTTGTTTAGAGTTAGAAGGGTCTAGGTCAGTATTTTTTGGAGTACAGAAACAGTTTATGTTAAATAAAATAAATAAAACTGTATTTGAAAATGTATTGCATAGCTTTTCCCAAGCAGCTACTTCCTTACTCTTTACCCTGTGCCTTTTAAAAAGCTGAGTCCCAGTATGGTTCAGTTCCCCTAGGTTTTTCTTTCACCATAGACAGAAATTGCCCCATATACAGTACCATGAACAACCACTGAACAACATGCATCCACTCCTTCATTGAATATATATTTTAAATTCTTCTTTTGATCAGCCCTGAAGTGAATTTCACAGCCTCTGGAACAGATAAACTATGTTGCTTTAAAGGTGCTACCATTTAAACTGTATTGGGTTTTGACTGAAACCATAACACTTTTCAGTGTTTGAAGTATCGCCCATGCTATTGTGGTGTTTATGGTCTAAGCATGTAGTGTATAAACTAATAGATCCACAGCTGTAGCTAAAGGAGCAAGCAGGCCCATAAAAGATATTGTGATGTGACTCACGGTGGCCATTAGTGAGCATGTAACAGCACAGTGCTGTTGTCAAAGGCAAAACATGAGAGGTCTCTAAAAAGTGACTTTTCTGCCCAAGTACGATATGATATCTTAAGATACTGTACTACCATCAGCCTCACTCTCATGCCATACTGTTTTATAGGACCAAACCTCCATCACCCATTTTGTTCTGAACCTAAAACCTTTTTTTTTAAAACTGAACTGTACTTTGCAAGGTTTACATGTTGTCATCAGCCTAATGGCTAAAGCAGGTGCTCTGAAAGAGAAGTTTCCATTGAACTGGAGACATGATAAATCGAACTCGTTTACAAAACAAGAATACTTGCAGAAACTGCAGGCTGGAGGAAGTACAGCATCCATACTGGTGCTAGTACCTGATGGTTTCAGAACCGAGATATTCAAAGTTGATCAATTGCAGGGTACTACTTCTTATTTTTCCTTTGGAAACCATGGCCATTTAGCCTCTGCACAAACACTACATAGGAACTGCATGAACTGAATATTAGCTGCTAAAGCAAGGCTTTAATGCAATGCCGGACTGCCATGATGTGGCACTGGAGTGCTACTTTCAGCTTGCTGGTGCATCGCTGCTACCAATCACACTGTTTGTCCAGTCAAGTGGATTGTAGGAGCTGTTATTTGGCAACTGACAATTTTTTTTGTCTCTTCCTTCCCTGTTGTTATTATTAGTGACTTGACTGTTTAATGCAGGATATTCTGTCTTTTGTAACGAAAAAAGCAAGCTGTTTCATGGAATCCTTTTAGCACTTCTGTTTCTTAGTCACTCCCTTTCCTGTGACAGTGTTTGGAGGGTCAGGAGACACTTGAATGTTGGCTCTTTCAGGGTGATAGAGGTTAATGGAAGGAACTGGAGTACTGCATCTCTATTGAATGTGGTTCCCTTTCAAGCTCCTTTCATTTTTAGAGGTGTACATAATGCTTTTTCTATATTTACTGGTCTTCTCACTAGATGTTAAGGATAACGTCCTTATCTTAGGATAATTGTAATATTGCATTTTTTTTCTCCAGGGAGAGAATAAGAGCACATGTGCATTTGAATCTCCCTCAGGGGCTTATATAGCACTGCATTTCTTAAACTTCTTATTGTTTTTGTTTTGTTATTGATGGTCAGCTATTACACTTGCCTGTTGGGGGAGGGAGAAACATGAGAAAAGGTGTACAGTTCCCATGTAAGGCCTATAGATTTTGTACTATTGTTATTTTTCAAACCGATGTATATTAGTCCTAAAGGCATAGGAAAGAAACTTACCAACTGTATAGGAAAAGTGCAATAACATGGAAAACAACATGACTGAGAACAATTATTTCCCTTTTATTCTGAAATACTAACCTCTCCGCTGCAGCCCCCTCCCTTATGACATGTATTTTAAGAGACGTGACTGTGGGTCAAGACTTCATTTAGTGCCATAATGAAGGTCTGTTTTTAATAGAGAATAGAATGCACAGAAATGTTGTGCTGTACAATAAAGGTTGCATTAACATTTTATGCTGCTTCCGTTGTGCTTCCTTCAAATAAATGTTACAGAAACATGGCTGAGTTTGTCACATTATCACCTGGGTTGTGGGGGGTTGAAGACACATCAATAACACCAATAAACTGCCAGTTATTTATGCACTTGCATTACTGTAGTGTGTTAACATAGTTACAACACATTTTTCTACAGTACTTGAAAACGAGGGTGGTTCCTCCTCCTCATAATTTAAATTATAAAAGCTAGTGAACCCACTTTCATGTAGACTGAAATCCCTTTGGAAATCTAGAAATACCACTGAAGAGCCCCCAGCCTCTCATTGTTTATTCATACCACTTTTTTAATACAGTGGACCCTTGTATAACAGTTTGTATAACATAAAATCTATACAACATAAAAAATTCTGGAGATAGGAGAAATTTGCTTAACATAATTGCCTATGGGGCGAATCTATACAACACAGAAATGGGATTACTCTATTTTCAATGCATTCCTATGGGAAATTTGTATAAAGGAAAATTACCTTATTTCATTTGGAACGGATTATTTTATACAAGGTACCACTGTAGTACGCTTCACCATAGCGTGATACAGTGTCCATCTGCTGGTTATATTAACAAGTGACAGCATACTGAAGGATGGGGCAGATGCACTCCTAGGACCACATATGATGCCCTAAGGCTGTTCTTGAGGTCTGTTGTGCCTTTTATTTTTCTGGCAAAATTGGCTCCTGAGAGCATCCAGGTGTAGTGATTATCCTTTCAAATAGGTAATACACCCCAGCATTGCTTAGTTTTTTGTTATATTGGGTGGTCACATAACCGGCATGCAGACTTATGTTGCCTACTTCTGTGACCTGTGTTAGAGTTGTGAGTCTATACACACGGCCATCCAAAAGACATGGAAGAAATACCTTTTTAATATTTGACCCTAAGCACTTTATAAGAGCTGCCATATACGGCTGAGTCCAAATTTTTTTAATTAGTTAAGAGTATTTCTATTTTACTGCTGCAATACTAGTATCAAGTAAAATAAGAGTGAGATATCCAGCATTTGAATTGTGTTGTTTTTGGCCAAAAAATACTGATCCCCAAGAAAAAGAAAATCAGCTTCTATGAGCATGAGAGTTTGTTAAATTTCTTGTAAAAATATTCAAAATTTCTATTAAACAAAACGTTGCAGACTTTGTAGTCATGGATACAGCCTCCCTATTCTTCAGCCAATATCTTGGCAGATGGCCAATTCTTGTGTGAATTTCACCAGTCTTCACTTTGCCATAAATATAAAGGAGATATCGTGAAAGTAGATCAGTACAAACAACACACAATTCCCTTAAGTTGCCCAGCAGGCAATGATCCTGTCTTGTGAAATAGATTTATGTTAATTGTTTCTGGAAATTTAATAGCTGTTCATTAAGAGCAAAACTAGACTTGGCAGTAGCAGATCTGTTTTGGGCTGCTGCCAAATTGGAACACGGGTCAACTGACAAAAGTATAAAATGATGGCCTGGTGGTGAAGCATATACTTGGCATGCTGAAGGTTCTATCTAGAAGGTTCACCATCTCCATGTGAGGCTTGAAGAGACCCTTCTTTGCCACTTTGGGCGATCACTTAGATCACTCTGCTTCAGTGGATATAAAAAGTTTACACAGCCCTGTTAAACTAAATATGACAAAGAAATCAGTTCAGAACTTATTCCACCTTTAATGAAACCAATGAACTGTACAACTCAGTTGAACCACAAACTGAAATCTTGGAGATAGAGGAAGGAAAAATAAAAAACTGAAATAATATGGTGGCGTATGTGTGCATACCCTTAAACTATTGAAGCACCTTTTGATTTTATTACATCACCCAGCCTTTTGGAATTATGGCTGAAAAGTTCAACCTTGGTTTATATACAGTACTATAAACCAAGGGAGTTGCAGTCCAGGAACATCTAGGGACCCACAGGTTGAGAACCACTGGGTTATACTGTTTTGGGGAAGAACATCAATCCTCAGTATCCAGAGTGTAAAAATCTCACTAAACCGGCACTTAAATAGCACCTTGGAAGGCTGCATGCTTATCGTTGGGAAAAATCCCTTCGACCTATGGAGCCTCAAGATCAGGTCAACAGTTCCATTGCTTTGACCTCTCTCCCATCCTATGAAACAGCAAGACTGTTGTGTAAAAAAAAGCTTATTAAAATTATGTTTTGTGCCTTCAAATGAGAAACAATTTATACCTACCAAATTATTTGCATAATCAGTATTTAGAATTTGTATTGATGGTAGTGCAATTGGTATCCCAATCCAGTTGGTCCCCACCCCTACAACCATGTAGTGTATATATTATAATCTATATGTCTGAAGAAATGTGTCTAGTCCCAAATGCTCACAAAGAAATAAATATGTTCATCTTTAAGATGACTTTTGTTTCACGTTTTTATTATGTGCTGTCAAGTTGGCCCCAACTGACCAATCTTTAAACATGTCAACAGCGCTGCTCAGCTCCTAAAAACTCTGGTCTGCAGTTTCCTTTTAGACAGTCTATCATCTCGTAATTGGCCTTCCTTTTTGTCTGCTTCCTTCAACTTTTCCCAGCATCATTGCCTTTTCCAGAGAATCCTTCCTTTCCTTGATGTGCCCCAAGCAGGACCACCTCAAGTTCATCATTTTTGCCACCAGAGATAGTTCAGTCTTTATTTCATCTAGGACCCACTTGTTCAACTTTTCCGAAAACCCAGGGTATCCGCAGAACTCTTCTCCAGCACCTTAATCAAGGTTTCCCTACCAACTTTCTTCGCTGTCAAACTTTCACATGCTTACAGGGTGGCTGGATGATCTGTGTCTGTGAAGATTCTCAGTCATCCAGGTGAGGCTATCTGGCGGTTGAGTCATGGCAACTGGACTTCTTTCTTCTTGAGGGATCGAAACGTTTCGTTGCTCATCCAAAGAGCTTCATCAGTCTGGAAAAAGCTACTTGCAAGTTTCATAAATCCACTCAACATTTTTGAAATAAGGACTGTGGCTTCAGTCCTCTCATTCCTAAACTGTTCGTAATTGAAATGCACGGCCATTTCTCCCGGCCCATCTTTTCCCAAAGGGCGGCGTAGATCTTCCTTCCTGCGCCACTTTTTTGTAGCAGGTCCCCTTCTCGTTTTCCTTTATTTTTTCCCCCGACCCCTCCTCCTAAACTGCCATCCCGGAACTTTCCTCAGACGCTGCCTTGTTTTAAGCCGGCGCTCTTTCAAGTGAGGACCGCGATGGCGAGGCGTCCGTAACATTGCCGGCTTCGTTCAACACCTAGTTCTCCCCTCCCTTCCTGCAACGTTGTTCACGCCTCTGCTTAATTTTGGAAAGCAAATACTGTAACTGGGCGCCTTTGGCGCGTAACCAGACAGAGGGGCCGGACGGGGGCGGGTGACGAGCGACGTTTCTCAGGCGGCAGCGGGGGCAGCCCCAGAGTGGCGTGAGGGCCCCCGGGGTCCTTGGCTGAGGAGCGGGATCGGACGGAGCGAGAGAGGGCCCAAGATGAACCTGGAGCTCCTGGGTGCGTCGTGGGTTCAAGTCCTTCCTTGGTCGGGGGGGGAGAGGCGGGCAGGGGCCGTCGGCGGGGAACCCCCGTTGGGAGATGGGTGGCGGGGCAGGCGGGCGAGGGGCGCGGGGCCTGGGCGGCTCCCAAGGGGTTGGCGGGGGACCTGCCTCCGGGGCTCGGTCGAGGAGAGGAGCATCGGCGGGGGTCTTTGGGGTGGGGGGGTGGGGGGTGGGGGGGGGGGATGGGGGTTCGAGCCGTGCCCGCCATGGACGGAAACATGCCCTCCAAGGGTCGCGCCCGACGACGTTCCGCACCGGCGCCGGGCTCGGACACCCGCCCACTCCAACCCCCGCCGCGCCCCCAGGCCCGACTCGGCCCTCCTGGCTGGCTGGCCGGCGTGGCTGTCCGTGTCCCCTGGGGGGCAACGTGGGGCACCTCGCGAGGCACGGCTTGGCCTCGCCGTCCCCGCCCCCCCCCGGCTGGGCCAGCTGACATGCTTGGCTCGGTTGCCATGGCAGCCCCGGACGCTTCTCCGGCACCCGGGCCGTGGGAGTCTGCCTTGTGCTGCGCCTGTGTGTGTGTGTGTGTGTGTGTGTGTGTGTGTGTGTGAGAGAGAGAGAGAGAGAGAGAGAGAGAGAGAGAGAGAGAGAGAGAGAGAGATTCAAAGTGGATTCAGTTTCCCAATGGGCTGTCTTTGGGACAGCCTCCAACGACAGGGTTTGTACAGCCACTTCTACTCATATGGGCAGGAAAAGTGAGACCCGCTAATTTTAGTGGGTTTCACTTTAGCATCCTCCAATGCCATGCCCTGATCTTTATGCCTCTTTGACTGTTCTCTGTAGTAAAGGCAAACAGAGTGCTCGAAGAAACAAACAGTTGTCTAGGGCCACTGCCAGTTGCAGTGTCAGGACCGTTGATGCTCAAAGTGCTGTACTCATAAATGACAGGGTGAAAGGTGGTTTTCATTGCAGCCTAGGTGGAGCATTGTGGCTCTGTGGAACTGTTTTCAGAGGAATTGTGGTATCTCCAATGAATAGATGCCAGTGATCCACACAACACAGACAGTAAAGCAAAAGATCCTGGGAACAGAGATGTGTGGCCTCAGATTTGCTTGGTCTCAAATACCCAATGGATCACTTTCTGAATAGGAACAAACTCAGGGATAGACTTGGTTTGACCTTAAATATATGCATGTCAAACATGTTTTGACCATCCTCCATCCTAGGTGCAGTGTTTATGAATGCTCAAAGCACATCAGTTTGGGACAACAGCTGGCATGAAATGCAAATTGAGCTCTTTCCTTCTTTGCTGCATTCTTAAGTTGGGGTGGGGGGAGTTCTTCCATTCATGTTGCATTGGGGACAAATCTCGATTGATGCTTAGCTGGGTGCTAAGTCTTCCAAAAGTAATGTTAGAGTGCAGATTGTTTTAATTTTTTATTGACTTTCATTTGTATCTTACTTTGTTAGCTGGCAAAAGATTTGATAAAATTACAGGATCAGTAATGTAATAAAACAAGTACTAAAACTAAAATAAACATATTGCAGGTTAAAAGCCCCAATTAATGTGTCAGAACATTGTTTTCTAGATAATTATGTGCTTAAATAAACCCCACTGGACTTTGTTTCAGAAAAATTCATCTCAGAAAAAGTACTTTATTTTCATCAGTTATTTCCCTTAGTAACTACCAGGATTAGGCATAGAGTACTAGCAAGCCACTCCAGTATTCCTGCCAAGAAAACTCCATGGACATGGGGTCATGAAGAGTCGGTCATGACTGTAATGACACACACCCATACACCCACTCCCATCCACACACCCCTCTTACATTTAGTAAGAGTTCCTCAGTGGAACAGACCATGATGTTTTTACCTAGAGAGACATTCCTTCGGATTATTTTTACTTTAAATAAATAGATTGCCATCGTTATGAAAAAAAAAGTCTGTTAGTGACTAAGCTGTACAGGGTTATCTGAAATGAGGTTTCGCTGTGTTTTGGCATATATTTGCATGTTGTTCTCCTGAGAAGTATTATGTCATGCTAAGCAGTGCTGCCCAAATATCTTTGTTTTGGTCTTGTCCCTTAAGAATGTATTAAACTAGTTGTACCTTATCACCATAACATTCTTCAGATTCTGAAGCATGTACCCACAGAGTGTATGCCATTTTAGGGTCATGTTTATTTAATACTGAAGTATTTTATAACTTAAGGAGTGCAGTACTGGATAACTTCGGCCCGACCGGTTCGGCAGTTGCGGGCGCACTCGCTGCGGGTTCCCACCCCCCGAGAGGCTAGGCGATCCCTTGCGCGGAATCGGGCCTTCTCGGCTGCTGCTCCTTCCCTGTGGAACAGCCTACCCAGCGAAGTGCGCTCTGCAGAGTCCCTGCTGGCCTTGCGTAGAGCGGTTAAGACCATCCTATTCCGCGAGGCCTTTGGTGACCTAGCTGAACAATAGTTCCCCCCCCCTTTTCCTTCCACCATCGGTCCTCTCCATTAGGAGTTTGCTGTTTAGCAGCGAGGTTTTTTTTATAACAAGGGTGCGTCAAGCTGCTAGTTTTTATTATGTGTTTGTTTGTTTGCTTGTTGTACTTAATTTGTATTCGAATTGCTGACCTGCTCAGCGTTGTAAGCCACCCAGAGTTCCCTTGGGAAGATGGGCGGGGTATAAATTCAATAATAAATAAATAAATAAATAAATAAATAAATAAATAAATAAATAAATAAATAAATAAATAAACTTTTCATGCTTTGTGATTCTGTTTTGTTTCAGAATCATTTGGGCAGAACTATCCAGAGGTAAGAGCCTTTACAACCATATAGATGTTGTTCTAATATTATGTGGCTTGGTTTGCTGTTTGAATGATCTCACAAATGTAATTTGTTTGAAACAATTCAAAGGGGTCAAGAAAACCATATGGTCCTACTGCTTAAAAATGAAAATATTCTTAGTTTTTTCTATGTCTTTTATTTTTCAGGAAGCTGATGGCACCCTGGATTGTATTAGTATGGCTCTTACATGTACTTTTAATAGGTGGGGCACTCTCCTAGCAGTGGGTTGTAATGATGGCCGAATTGTCATCTGGGACTTCTTGACGAGGGGCATAGCAAAAATCATAAGTGCCCATATACATCCAGTGTGCTCTTTATGGTAAGGACTTATCTTAATATCAGTAGAATATGATCAGCATGCCAGCAGTTTGGGTTGAAAATAGAGTATGTCCTGCATATGTTTGCACGTGCATTTTTACAAGTCAAAAAACACATTTGTCTTAATATACTAAATGTTAGTTTTCACTACTAGCAGTTACCACCCACAGTTTGTCTATATGTGCAGAGATGGGAATTTTACATGTAGGTTGAGTTTCATGTGAACTTGATACCTTAGCCAATAAAGGAAAAAAAACTGTTTTCCTAAATTGAACCTTGGCCAGGATTCTGTTAGTATGTTTGTCATTGCTAATTGTGGATAGCTGACAAGATGCCTAGGTGCATCTCACTTTCACAGTCGGTGTATAACCAAGCATGTAACTGAGACAGTTAGCTATTGCAGGATGTATATACCTTACATGAATATCAGTGGGATTCTGACCAATGTCTAAATATCATGGGCAGTGGAAGCAGAGAAACTAAAAAAACAAAACACTGCAAAATTTCAGTGCTACGTATATTTCTCCCCAAATTACTATAATTTTCTGCCCCCATGTATAAGACGACCCCCACTTTTCCAAGCCACAGTTACAGTTTTGCAACTGCATGGTTCTCTTGTCAGCTGACAACCATTTATAAGATGACCCTCATTTTTAGTCTAACAATATTAGACAAAAATATAGTATTTTTTTCCTAAAAATACTGTATATGTTCTGTATCTTTGGTTCACATATAATGGAAAAGATCTAAATCAGGCCTGCCCAAAGTCTGGCCCGGGGGGGGGGGGGGGGGCAAATCCGGCCCGTCAGGCCATTCTGAGTGGCCCGCGGCTGGTTGGACCACCACTCCCTCCCCCTCCTTCACCCCATGTTTTTTTAAACAGACTCCCTGTGCTTCCTTTGGTCCCCACCTTCCTTCCTTCCTCTCTTAGTTTCCACCTCCCTCCCTTGGTCCCCACCTTCCTTCCTGCAGGTGGGGTTGCAAGGGGTCAGTGGGTGGGGCTTATGGGTCAGTGGGTGGGGCTTGCTGTGGGGTGGCAGGGTCGGCGAGCAACCGGCCCCTGACACATTCTCAGCAACCAAATCTGGCCCTCCTTACAAAAAGTTTGGGCACCCCTGATCTAAATTGTTTCATAGGCTCATGCAATACATTTCATTATCTTTGACACAGGGTCACCGTTTTTCTTGTGATACCGATAAACTACTCTGGAAACTTCTCTCCATTTCAAAAACAGGTTACTTTGTTGCAAGAAAAGGAAATCTTAACGTCCCTTGGACCCATAAAACTTATTGTACAGTTCTTTCAGTCATGGTCATTGACTTGAAATGTTTTCTCCTATTATTGGTGTCTTTTTAGATTGAACTTTTCTATTATAGAAATGTTGCCATACATTTTAAAGGATACATTTCCACCTGATCTGTGGATGTTTCATCTGTTTTATGCAGATTAAAAAAACCTATTAGGTGCATTTTCCCATTTCTGTAGAATTTCTAGTGAGAAAGTCATAGGCCATATTTACTGTAATATTGTATTTATTATTTATTTTGGTATAAATTCATTGATATATAGATGCATTTGACTTACATCCCATCTTTAAAGATACAGAACAGGAATGAGAACTATTCAGTCCAAGGACAACATTTTGTGTAACCCCTCTGGAGATTACTCACCAGAGGGGAGTATGGGCAGAGCCCAAATTAGGTGGGATCAAACCTAGATATTCTTTTTGTCTTTTCTCTCATCTCCCATCTTTGTCTATATATATTAACTATCCATGCATCTCTCTTTATCACTTTTCTTATTTTCCTTTCCATTTTTTCTTTTTTTTTGTAAAAATGGAATTCCCTTTTTCTATACTAAGAAAGAGGTTGCTGTTTTCTCAATGCATCAATAAGAACACAAGTGATCAGGCAATGCAGAAAGAAGCCAGTCTCTTTGTATATTAAGATATTTAAGAAGATAAAGGCAAAGGATCTTGATTTTTTTCTTCTAGTTGGAGTCGAGATGGCCACAAATTGGTGAGTGCATCCACTGATAATATGGTATCTCAATGGGATGTCCTTACTGGTGATTGCGACCAGAGGTTTCGTTTCCCATCGCCTATCTTGAAGGTCCAGTACCATCCCCGTGATCAGTAAGTAATATATTAGCTCCTTTTGTTTAGTAGGGCCCTAAATTGTAGGGAAACTATTCATTTCATAGTTTGTAATGTTTACACCAGTTGTTGTTTTTTTGAGTTTTGCACTGAAGATTGTTACAGCTTAAATTGGTTCGGCTTGCGTAAAAATGGAAAACAATGTTTGCATGCAAATAGTGGCCAGTGGTTATGCTAGTTCACACTCTGAGTGGTCTGTTGATAAAAACAATGTGGTACACCAGATATGATCTGTGTCATCTCTGTAAAGTTACTGTGAAGCTTTGTAACTAAATATCTTCAACAAGTTGTTGACATTCAGTTCTCTAGGTGAATTCAGAAGGATTCCTATCCCAGAAGCATAGCAGTGTTTGCTTTTTGTTTTAAAAATAAATATGTGGAAAGGAAAATATGATTTCTGTATATATTAATATTTATTAATATTGATTGATTGATTGATTGATTTAAAATATTTTACCTTGCCTTTCTCCTTGAAAAGGACTCAAGGTGGCTTACAGTACTGAAGGACAATATTTATGTTGAAGACAATGGGTATAGAACGGTTATTAACATTCAAGACAATATTTAAGGCTAAGAACAATGAGTATGCAGAAGCATCTTACATCATTGTCAAGGCAGTACTACAGCTAAGAACAGTAGCAAACAAGTACTATATAGAAAAAAATACCAGTCTGAGAAACCTTTGAAAACACAAGGATTTAGTATCACATTTGTTGCAGAATTCTGCATTGTATGATTGGGGTTGCAGAAGCCCTTTATCTGAATGTATCATATCATCTTCTCTCTTCAACTTCTTTTGGTAAGATCTTAGTAGCTGGTCCTTTCATTCATACACAGCCCTTGCTTCACAATTAAAACACATTGCTGTTAAACTCAGGAAAGAAGTTCATACTACCCTCCTTTGGACAAAAAATGTGTAATAATGAAATAGCTTCACATTATGGGGCTTTATCAACTTCCAAACTACCATAAATGTGCTGTTTCATTAGAGTCTCAAAGACAGTGGAATTTTGGTACAGTATTCTGAATCTAAATATGAAGCAACATGAAAATAGAAAATTTGACTTGTTTTTCCTTTTGGTTTTATTTTATTTAGAAACAAGGTCTTGGTATGTCCCATGAAGTCTGCCCCAGTCATGCTAACTTTGTCTGATTCAAAACATGTCGTCCTACCAGTGGATGATGACTCAGATCTGAATGTGGTGGCTTCCTTTGACAGACGAGGGGAATATATCTATACAGGCAACGCAAAAGGGAAGGTAAGAAGTCCCACAAGTTATCTTTAGTGGGTAGAGAGTTCTAATATACATGAATCACATGTGGTTTCTTTATTTTCAGCATATATATTAAAGGAGATTTTTGATTCATTGTCATGTAGCATAATCATAAGGATGCTTATACAACTGAGTTCCATAAATTTATTCCCTGTTAAGTGTTCATAAGATTGCAGTCCTGGGCTATAGCTGTATACTTTGTTACACGAGCGTAGGGCTCGCTGAGCACAGTAGGCTCAAGTGCTGTCAATAATGACAGTATAAGTGTATGACGATAATGAAATACAGTATAATTGTGGGTAAATCGTTGGTAACCTGCAGCAGTCTGAGCCTAATTCAGTCAATTTGAAGACACAGTAGGAGTGGGCTTGCTTGTCACTTTTAGTAGCCATGGATTCAGTATTACAGATGCCCCTTATGTCTTATTCAAGCGCTGCATATTCAAGGCTCCTTCAGTTGGCTGTTCAAGATTCCTTGTGTGAATTGAGGCATTGCTACATGCTTAGATCTCTTTTTCACACCTGCTAAATTTATAGCTTCAGCAGATAAATTCTTGCTTCTCTTTCCTGCTATTGTCTGCATTTCACTGTTTTTTGTTTACTATGCAGTATTTTTGCGGGAGTTTTGGGTACTTTCCCCCCCAAAGTAAGTAATATTTATAAATAAGGGAGACAACTTACGGAGTCTTGGTTACAGGTTTCAAGTGCAAAAGCACACACAGAAGGGAGAGAGTATGGATGCTCGAGGCTAATAAAAATATGGTTAGCTATAAGAAGAAACAGACGATGGTTCCCTTGTTTCTGATCCTGCTTTGACAGCAGATGGGGCTTGTTTAGGTTTTGTTTTGTTTTGGCTGATGGGTGGGAACAGAGTGCTCTTTCCCCTTACTTCTGTAGCTCCAGGGGAACAAACTAGGAGCCATTGGCTGTTTCTGATGGGGAATAGAGGTTGTTTGTTTTGGAAGAAATACCATTTTGCTGGATGGATTGCATACATTAGACTGGATGGAAACATAGTCTCAAATATGTCTTCCAGGGTTTCACTGTCTTAAATTCACCATCTACAATTGATAGAGTTGTCCCTAACTTTGGCTGTTGCTGTTATTGATTTGTGAGAGACTTGAGGTATGATTAAATCCCTTGGTTAACAATTCATATGTCACTGGTAGAACTGAAGTTTTTCATTCTTTATTTTGAAGTCTGTGCAGACCTAATTCTTTCCAGTTGCTAAGAAAAGGCCATGAAAATAGGAGCTGCAATAAAGGCAATCTAATTTGTTTCTTATTTGTACCTTTAGATCTTAGTTTTAAAGACAGACACCCAAGACCTTGTTGCTTCTTTTAGAGTAACAACAGGAACCAGCAACACCACAGCTATTAAATCCATAGAATTTGCTCGGAAAGGAAGGTGAGTTGAAGGTTGGAGCCTTGCTCACATTTTTAAAATGTAGTAATCAAATACATAACTAGAAAGAGCAGTCTCATATCTGCTACTGTTCCAGCAACCTCTCTGTGTTCAGTAAAATGTGGAAGCACTTTTCTGTGGGAGTATAAGTGTGTGTGTGTGTGTGTGTGTGTGTGTGTGTGTGTGTGTATCTATCTATCTATCTATCTATCTATCTATCTATCTATCTATCTATCTATCTATCTATCTATCTATCTATCTATCTAAACCGTTGCAACCGGGCTAGTTAGTTAATGGTGGTCTTTTCTCTACTATATTAGATGCACACTGCTTGAAGATATGTTTAATTCCATAAGCATCCATAAAGCTGTAAATTGAAAGTTGGCATTTTTAAAGGAGACACTTGTCTTGCAATAATGTAAAACTGCATGATAATAGGGGCATAGCACATTTAAATTACCTTATGTCGGGTCAGACTGTTTGCCTTGTATTGTCTATGCCACCTTGGGCCCTGCAGATGTAATTGCATTGCAATTCCCATCAGTCCTTGCCAGCATAGCTAGCAGTGAGGAATGATGGAAATTGCCACCCAAGAACTGAAAGACTGTCACTGCATCCTTCTGCCTTATATATCCTGGTGTCCAAGGTGAAGCAGGTCCTATACGATTAGGAAAACTTCTGCTAGGCATCATGAGTCTGCCTTTGGCATTAAGAATACAGTGGTACCTTGAGTTACAATTTCCCCAACTTACAAAATATTCAACATACGAAGGGGAGTCCATGGGATGGGGGAAATTCAAGATACAAAAATTTAACCCTGGGTTTTTGGGGTTTTTTTAGTTATGAAAAGTTTCCCCAGGACACATTGCAAATGAAAGCCCCAGTTACATTTGCAAAACACTTCCCTTCCATTTGCAATTGCAATATTGCCATCTTGTGGCCACCCCACATTACTGTACTGCTATTGCGAAGAAACAGGGAACACTTTGCAAACGGAAGTGGAGAACCATGGCTTCTGTTTGCAGTGACATGCACAAAGCACCTGTTTTGGAGCCATTCTGGAAATATTTGGCACCTTTGCGAGGACTTTTTGGGACTTCTTTGGTGGATTTCTCAAGTGGTTGAAAGGTAGAGAGCTGAGCTTCATCATTTCCATGGCTTTTATTTTGCTTTTTGCTTTCTGGGGGTGGGTGATTTCCCACTTGGAACAAATTAATTGGTTTCTCCTGCATTTCTATGGGGAACCACGTTTCAAGATACAAAAATTTCAAGAAAAGACAATCCCATTGGAACACATTAATTTTGCATCTTGAGGCACTACTAGTTGTACAAACAGTTTTTAATGAAGGCATAACTAGTCTTGCAGATTGAGTACAGTAATCCTTAGTGAAGCTGGTAGATAACATGTATAAGCTACTTGGACCACCTATAGAACAAGCTTAGCTTCTTGCTTTTGAATGTTTTTAAATATGTATTCCATATTTATACCATTCAATTAGTGCAAGGCACTCTTCTGGGTGGTTGATAACTATAAATCAAGTATACAGTCACCCCACGCCGTTTCGCGGTACAGGTACTCTGGTCCCACTACATCGCGGGATCGCAGTACCTGCACCTGCGTGGGGGACGGCGGGGGGCGAACAGGTCGCTCCGTACCGCCCCCGTGCTCCTCCGAGAAGCCTCGGGGCCGCGAGGGGGGTGATTGGGTTGCTCCGTGCCGCTCTGCGCTCTGCCAAGAAGCCTCGGGGCCACGTGGGGGGGCGGGGGAGGGCAATTGCATCGCTCCACGCCGCCCCCGCACTCCTCTGAGAAGCCTCGGGGCCGTGCGGGCAGTGGCGGGAGGTAAGATCCCGCAGCACCGCCTGCGCACGCCGCCCCAAGACTTCTCGCCTCCCTGCCCCCAGGCCCCACCCCACCCGCAGATTTTCATGCATCGCGGGTGGGGTGGGTCCCTAACCCCCGCGATCGGCAGGGGGTTACTGTACTCATAAAGCATTAAGGGAAGTAATACTAAAAAAAGAAGAAGAGCAGAATCAATAAAACAGTATAAGCAGCACATCAAATGACTTTTCAAATAAAAATGGAATGGGAAGAGTGTTGTGGCTATCTTGCAATAAAAGGAAGGAACAAGAAATATTTAGACACCGTGGTAGAAATTTAAAGAGCTCTATGTCTGTGGGAGTTGAGTATGATGCTATTGAACAGCCGTCTGTAAGCCATACTGTGCTTTTGAAACAAGATACAGTGGTACCTTGAGTTACGAATGCCCCGTTATGAAAAATTCAAGTTACGAATAGAAATCCGTGGATATAGGAAAAATTCAAGTTAGGAAAAAAAGCCTTTTTTTCCAAGTTATGAAAGGGAAAAGTAAAGATTCCTTTTCAAAATGGCTCCTTCTTGTTTGCAATAGCAATACTGCCATCTTGTGGCCACCAGACTCTATTGCTGCAATTAGGAAGAAGGAGGTGTTCTGAAAAGGAAAGCTGAGAACCGGGGCATCTTTTTTTTTAATGACATTTTCAGAACTGCCTGTATTGGAAATCCTGACCTGTTTGTTGATCCTTTTGATGGCATAAACTATTGTAGAACAGTGGCTCAGCAATTATTTGCATATGTTTCCCATCTCTCAGTTGCTTTCTTATAAATACTGCTGATCGCATAATCAGAGTTTATGATGGTCGGGAAATCTTGACTTGTGGTAGAGATGGAGAACCAGAACCAATGCAAAAGCTACAGGACTTGGTGAACAGGTAAGATTTTGAAAGAAATGTCTGTCTTTGAAGAAGAATATATCCTGCCAAAACATGGGTGTCATCATCCAAGAGAACATACAGGGCACATTTATTTGTCACAAAGCATGGGCAGGCATGGACTTCGTTCGTCTCAGGAATCTACTGTCACTGTTACTTCTCTTTTGTTATTACTACTGCTACTTTTAGTCTACTTCTAATACTTCGCTCAAAGGTAGCTTTGAGTGAAGGGATTTTTGCTGCCTCACAGTGTTTCTGTACCATCCTTCTCCTGTTACCCTTCATTGAAAGTCCAAATCTGTCCAGAAAGATCCATCCTGCCTCAACCAGGCAGCTGCTATGGAATTTACCATTTGCAGTTTCAGAAGATGACACACTTGACTTTTAGAATTTATCACACCACCTTTTGACAGTTGTGATTTTGGCATTGGTGTTATCTAGTACTCTTGCATGTCATAGAATAGAATAGTACAGGGCAATTTGTTCTGTTGATTCCTTTCTCTGCAGAACACCTTGGAAAAAATGCTGTTTTTCTGGTGACGGAGAATACATTGTTGCAGGGTCAGCACGCCAGCATGCTTTGTACATCTGGGAGAAGAGCATTGGAAACCTAGTGAAAATCCTCCACGGCACTAGGGGGGAGCTGTTGCTAGATGTAGCAGTAAGTACTTTTCAGGTTTTCCCCCTCAAGGGATTAATTTTACAAAATACGTATACATATTTATTTTAAAAGTTTGTATTTTAATATAATCCCCTGTGCAATTCCTGCCTTTCAGTGGCATCCTGTCCGACCCATCATTGCATCAATTTCCAGTGGTGTAGTGTCCATCTGGGCTCAGAATCAAGTGGTAGGTACAGTAATACTAATGTATTTCCTGATTGTCACTAAAGATAACTTTTCTTGCATGATTCTATGGTATGATTCTTCGTTAATATTTTTGCAGCATTTCCATAAGGTATATGCAATAAGATGAACATTCTTTTGTGTATGTATTCTTTACAGACAGCCCAGTGCTTTCTAGTTTGATTGGAGATGAATTGTATGTAGTCAGGGCCTTGAGACTCTCACTTCAGAGAGGAAAGTAATGAAAACAGTGAAAGAGATCCTGATGTGACTTTACATAAGAAAGCTAACTAATGCAGCTGTTTGGCATGCCTTGTTACAAAGAAGAATTGGTCTTTGTAAAGTTGTGTGGTTTGTTGTGCTTAACACGTGACACCAGTGATGATGTAGTGGAATTGCTAATAGGATATTGGCATGATGGTGATATATTCTTTGCATTTGTGGTTTAGGAAAACTGGAGTGCCTTCGCGCCTGATTTTAAAGAACTGGACGAAAATGTAGAGTATGAAGAGCGGGAATCTGAATTTGACATAGAAGATGAAGACAAGAGTGAGCCAGAACAGACAGGTAAAAATGCATTGTTTAAAAGCTCAGTTTGTTCCATGTCCTTACATTCCAGCCAACTTAAAACCTGAATTACTATTCTCTTGCTCCTGGGACTTGCACTTCATCAGGTGTCATCTCCTCTTGTTCATCAGGATAGTGCATAAAATTAGCACCAAAACAGTGCAATCACAACTCAGAGATGAACTGTCTGAAGTGAGCAGGGAGTAAATAGAAGCAGCTGTTGTTGACAGGAGTGCCCTTGTGCCCATAGAATTTTTTTTTTACTGCCCGACCTCAGAGATCTGTTGGCAAAGAAGCCTGCAAAAGAACTACTCTGTCAGCTAAGACGTCCCAGAGAAGCTCTGAAAAAGAGGCAGAGAAGGAGCAGGGCAAAGAAGAAGCTGATTTATAGTAGGTATGCCAGATCCAAGTTAAGGCACACTGTCATTGTGTCAGCACAAAATTACATGAGAACAAGGACAGTACTTGCCAACATCCCTGGTGACAAGAAGGTGAATTCAGCAGAGCTTCTCCTGGCCTAATATCAGCTCAGTTCCTCCTCAGCCATAGTGCTGGCCCAGCTAGGGTTATTCTCAAACTACATAAACATTGTTCATAATGTGTGACATAGACTAGGAAGGTGATAAGGAATGAAGTTCTTCACAGGTACATATTTGCATTTTTGTGGTTGCCATAGCTGCCTCAAGAGTGGGTTGAGCTGAAGGCATAGGATATAAATGATAAGAGATTTATTTGTAGCATTAAGCATGGGACATTGGTATTTTGTTTACTTCAGTCCCCGGAATTCAGCAAGAATCCCCCTAGCCAGATTTCTGGGGGCTCTACCCAAGAAACTCAAGTCCTCACAGAGAATTTCAGTTACTCACAGGTGAAGAATGAAAACTCAGGCAGCTCTTATGTGCCTGTGAGGAACAAAGAGAGAGTGGCTGGGACAGGCTCAGTGGGAGCTGCAAGGAATTATAGGACTAGTAGTTTTTGAGAGGTGTCCTATACAGAGCCTAATGGCCACCAGAGAGGCTGCCAGAGCCTTATAATTAACCAGACACCACTTCTTAAATTCATTTGAAAACTGCTGATCCCTCTACTTATCCACTGCCTAAAATGCTACATGAAAAAAAACCATAAATGCATATTTATATTAATATTTAGTGTGTATTTACCAAAACTACTGGAGATAGCCAGAGACCATGCAGTGTATAGTATTTGATACTTCTGTGTGTGTTTTAGCTTCCGTGGAGGGGGGGGGGCTTGGAACCAGGCCCCCGAGGATACTGTGTTCCAACAGTATTGTCTTTTAATTGTGTTAGATGTGTTTGGTCCTTTTTAAGTAGAAAGGAAGTATAAAAATATTTAAATAAATAAATCAATTTTCTCTTATCCAGCTCATTACTACACTGGTTATAAAACAGGAGCAGCTTTCTCAAAGCTGGACTGAAAGGATAGATTTGGTTGAGTGTGATCTACATACCGGGAGCACTCAATTCCACAAAACCTCTCCCAGTGATTTCATATACATGCTAAACAGAATGAGGAAGGAATGAGAACCCCGCGGGATGCCACAGGCCAAGATGTAAAACAGGAAATCTCTGGCACCACATTCTGAGATTGCCCAATCAGGAAGGACCAGGGCCACTGTAAATCACTGCCTCCTGGTTTCATTTTAGAAAGGCAGCAGAGAAGGAGACCATGGTTGATGGCACCAAAAGCTACTGAGAGGTCCAGCAAAACCAATAGGTTCCGTTCTGTTGCCAGTGTAAATCAAGTGATGAAACCAGCTTCAGTCCCATCACCAGATTTGAATCTGTTAAGACCTCGCTTTATGGAAATAATCCATTCTCTGCAATGTTCCGTGAAGCAGAAATTATTTAAAGTGGATCCGGATGGGGTTCAATGCAGTGCAATGAATCCTTGGAAACAAAGTCTTTTGGGAAAAATGTGTAAAGTGGGTGTTATATGTTAAAAATAGCATAAAGTGGCACATTATTTCCAAAGGATTCCTTACGTCCTGCGGAAATTACGTAAAACAGGAAGTTTTCAAAGCGAAGTCTTACTGTACTTTATTTTCTAAAAACCTTTTCATTTAGTGATGCTCCTGGGCAACCTATGGATAGGCAATCTGCCAGTGCAGCTATTTCGGACTACAGTACTTGTCAGCCCAACTTAGCATGACCACTAGTCAAGGATGTGAGAGCTGTATTTTCAACAACTTCTGGAAAGCACCAAATGGTCTCTCTTGGCCCCAGACAAATCTTTTTGTAATCTCACATTCTGCTTTTCATTCCTTTACTACTTTTTCTCATCATCTGGAGTCTTGTAGCTCCATGGGCACTGAGAATTGCAATTCTAATATTTGATCTGAGCTTTCTTTGTTTGGCAGGTGCTGATGCAGCAGAGGATGAAGAAGTAGATGTAACCAGTGTAGATCCCATTGCTGCTTTTTGTAGCAGGTAAAATAATGGTGATGCTGAGGATGTGAAATAATTTCTAGTTAATACTTATGATGGGGCATATTAGTTTAATAGCATGATTCTATACATGTTTCTTTAGAATTTTACTTCCACCACATTACGTAAGATTCGGTCTGTGGTAGGTGCAGCTGGGATTGCAGCCTAAATATTCATTTTTAATATAAGCAAATCATGGTTCTGATTTTTTAAAAGGATCTATTATCTGTGCTCTGGGAAATTGTTGGCAATTTTAAAAAGAGTCTGTTATATTAAAAGTAGTCTTCTGATTAATTGATCAATTAATCAAGCACATTTTGCAGTTCCAATGGACATTTGTCTTTTAAGAGTTGGTATGGTTTGTCTTTTTCAGTATTTATTTTGCATCCGGTTTCAAGCTAACCAAGAGGATCGAGTGTTATTAAGGGCTAAAAGAAACTTGAAGTAGTATTCTATTTCTAATGCATGCTAGCAAGATATACAAAACAAGGGTGGCTGATACTGTTCTTGGACAATTAGAGAACCCTGAATAGAGGATTCTTCACCAGATTTAGCAGTGTAGACTTTAGGATTGGGGAAAAGTCGGGGGGAAATAAAAGTCCGGAAATCATCCTGACTACAAGCTTAAAGATCTATGCTTAATTTATATATTCAGCTATGCATCTGAAAATTTTTGTGGATATGACATATGTTTGCAAACCTGTGTATTGCTGAGGAAATCAAGTGCAACTTTGGCTCACCAACTTTGTTGAATGAATACCAGGCAGCAAATGCTGATGATTCAGTTCACAAGGTGCTACCAATTATTCCACAGAGTAGCCTTACCCAACCTAGAGCTCTCTTCCTGTTCAATTTCCATAGAACAATGGAAATTTCCCCAAACAAATATGGGCATCCCCATTTGGAGAAAGCCTTCTGTTGAATGGATGAGGTTCAAACATAAGAAATAAAGAAAAGTAGATTGTCATGTTGCATGCAGTGTTCATTGAAGCAAAGTATTGTTTCCTTGACAGCGACGAAGAATTGGAAGACTCCAAAGCTTTGCTGTACTTGCCTATTGCTCCTGAAGTGGAAGACCCAGAGGAAAACCCCTACGGCCCTCCGCCAGAGGCCGTCCAGGCTGCAATACCTGAGGAGGGCATTGGCTGTGAGAAGAAGAGGCAGTCCTTGTCTGATGGACCTCAGCCCCCAAAGAAGAAACCTAAAACTACCAACATAGAACTGCAGGGAGTTCCCAATGATGGTAAGTGGGAATTGCTGTCAGGCCTGTGCCTGCGCAAATAGCCTACAACTCGGTAACAATGACTGATAGAGTGGGGGTGGAGTATATACCAATTCTTCAATATTGGGGGGTGGGTGGAGTTGAACTCTTGGAATGATTGCTCACTGCATTTTATTAATTGTCACATGTTATCAAGCACAGCTGTACTCTTCTACCTCATGAAGAACACTTCCTTCCTATAGAAGGAAACATGAGTCTGAGGATCAACTTGTTTGTTCTCCTTTTGTTTTTTTTTATCCTTTTGCGAGGGCAGTTGTTTCAAATCTTCTTAAATAGTCTTATCTTCCTCCTGCTCCACACCATTATTAGCGTAACTTAAGGCTTCATTCTGTGTGCTTCAAACAACAAAGTTGCTCCAGAGAAATCACTTCTATATAGGAATGTGCTTAACTCCAGATACAGATGGCTCCTTCCATAATGTGCAGTAGGCAGAACAATTATGCTGGACAACCTACACAGAGGTCCACGCGCACTGTTTTACAACCATGAGTAGGAAACTGGTTCAGACCATTTGCAAATGCTGTTTTGCCTTTGTTAGCAACTGACTAGGTCTGCTGTTTTTATCAGTGTAGGTCCATGGTTTGAACCTTGTGATCCAACAGGTTTTCTTGGACTACAACTCCCAGAAGCCTTTGCTACTATCTGTGCTGACCATGATTTCTGGGAGCTGTAGTTAAAGAACATTTGGGGAATCAAGGTTGGGAACTAGTCCTATAAGGCATAGGAATATAGCTAACGGAATATCTTCTGAGAGAGAGTCAAACAAGTTCATTGTGCAATGTGTTTGCTGCAATCACACATAAACTGTTTGCTGTGAAAATCTCTGTTGCCTGTGTTTGTGCTGTTTTCAGTACTTTTCCAGTTTTGTGGTAGCTGAGGAAACTTTGGTCCCACCAAAATTGTTGCCCATAATCCCTTTTGCATTCTGCCAGTTCTTTGGTGCATAGCAACAAGTCTAAGGAGGATTGCTCTTCAGGTATCCTGCAGTGCTAATGTGCCCATGGACTGTGAGATTATGCTGAAGCATGCAACACATGATATGAGACCTAAACCAAGAGAACAGAAGATAATCAAATTAATCCTTTGTGTTGGACAGGATGTTTGAAGTAGGAGCCTTGTGGCGCAGTGGTTAAATGCCTGTTACTGCAGCTAAAACTGTGCTCACGATCTGGGGTTTAATCCCAGGTAGCCGGTTCATGGTTGACTCATCCTTCCATCCTTCCACAGTCGGTAAAAAGATTACCCAGTTTGCGCGCGTGCGGGGGGGGGGGGGCAATTTGTAGACTGCATAACTAAATTGTAAACCGCCCAGAGAGTACTTGAAGTGCTATGGGGCGGTATATAAGCAGAATATTTTTGTTTAGCCAAATAAGGTCCCTGGGTCTAGGTTCTCATGACCTTGCACGTTTGGTGTTAACAGCACCACTGCTTTCAGCAGATGTTTGAAATATCCACGTGGCTGCACTTCCCAATGGGTAAGTATTGCTCCAGTTTACGACTGCTGGATGGAATTAGCTTAATTGCTGCAATGTTATCCTTATACTCTAAAGCATTTGAACTAGTCACTGTGCCAGTCCGAGTGGTCCCCAGCCACGTGGACCAGGACAGCAGCTGGTTCAAATGCTTTAGAGAATACAGATAACATCCCAGTAGCTGTGTTTATTTTAAGCTTTCTGTAAAATGTATTGCTACCGAACTCTTAGTAGTATATTTCCAGGTTTATCCAAATCTTCTGTGTTATGGCATGAGCTTCAGAGAACTACAAATTTGACGGAAAAGTGACCATATCCTTCTGTTTTTATGTGAAGCGGCATATATATATGCACCTTCTTTTCTGCATGTGATCTCTTCCCCCACAGAAGTCCATCCCTTGCTGGGTGTGAAGGGAGATGGTAAATCCAAGAAGAAGCAAGCAGGCAGACCGAAAGGATCAAAAGGTAAAGAGAAAGATTCTCCATTTAAACCGAAACTCTACAAAGGGGACAGAGGTTCTTTACCTCTGGAAGGAGGAGCAGCGAAGGGTAAAGTGCAGGCGGAGCTGGGACAGCCTTTGCCAGGTAAGGACCCAGCGCGAGCGTTGGCTTGCTTGGTGACCTTGCTTCTTCTTACAGACATGGCATAGTCTTAGCACTTGAGCTCCCCGGTGACATTTGCTTGCTAAGTCTTTAGCTGCTCTGCTTTCAAGGATGGACAAAATTTTACTTTACAGAATATATCGTAACTGAAATCTCCAGTCTCTTAAACCTTGGTGCAAGCTATTGATCTGTAGGCACTACAAGTGAAGAAGGTTTTTTTTTTAAATGTAATTTGACCTTAGAGAGAAATAACTTACTGATTATCTTCATAGTTTATATTTTTTTAGTCAAGAAGGCTGTTTTGGGGTGTAAAGCAGAAGTGAAAGTTCTGGGTGACAATTTAGGAGCAAACAAATTTTTCTAGAGTAGTATTATGAATATTTGATATTGTTCTTTCCCTACCCCACATCCCAGTAATAGAGTGGAAGGACTATCTAACATTTGAGTGATGGTCTATAGCGTTCACTGCCTACAATATGAAGCAATAGTGGATGACTATAGTTGGCTGCTGAAGTGTGGTATCTGCAGATAAGCCATTGTGCTGTTTGTTAGTTGGAGAAAGAAACAGAATGCAAGTGGTGCTGTGCAGTTAGGGCGGGACTGTGTATGTAGGAGCAGCCTTGATTTCCAGGAGTTAGGATGATCAGAGATGAGGAACCTGTCTAGTCTCCATTCTTGGGATGCTCCTGAGCACCCACATTAAATTTGCTTATACTGTACAGTGGTACCTCAGTTTAAGTAATTCATTCTCTGGGCGATTTCGTATTGCAAAATATTCGTAGACCGAAACACGGTTTCCCATAGGAATGCTTTGAAAACCAATTAATCCATTCTGGACGTCAGAAAAAAGGCAAACCATGGCATTCCATTTAAAATTTTCTTAAATCGAGGCATCCCCATTTCCAATAATTTCTTTTCGTAATTTTTTTTTTTTTTTTTTGGTTAAGCGAGGCATTCTTAAACAAGGTACCATTGTACTTTATAGGAAAGAGTTCCAGACAAGAGTGGATGGAGCTGTGTTTATTTTACAGGGGTCTTAAGAAAATTTTATATGACACTTGCTGAATGCAGTAAGCTTCAATGCAGTATGTACACCTTGAAACTCAGTAGCTGTTGCTGTGAATTTTTGCGATTTTTAGAACTGAGATTTGTTTTAACCCTTTCTTTCCCTCACTGCTGGTTCAGTGTTACCTAGCTTGCTCATTGTCCTTCCTGCTCTGCTCCTGTTACGTTGCTTTTATCATGTTAATAAATGCACTGGATCTTTGCGTATAAATAATATGATGATGAAATGTGGTGTTCTTCCAAGTAAGGCATTGGTTTGCTTTGTTGTTTTGCTGCTAGCATTTTCTTATTTTTTCTTTAGCTTCTCAACAGAATGCTGTAAATTATACAACTTCATATGAAACAGAAACCACATAAGCAGACTTAGTGTCATTTAAACATGAGAAAGGTTAAGTGGCACAATGCAACACATTTTCTGGAATAATAAAGAGTTTTAATGCTTTGTAAGATGGCAAGTTTATTTTTGTTTACACTTCTGTAAGTGCTTTTTGGCAGTGCAGAACTACTTAAATTTGGACTGATCATAGCAAACTGCCAAACACTTCCTACGTATAATAGGTGTACCTATGAGATTTGGGGCGAGTTTATGGGGCAGGATTACAGAGCCATGCAAGCAGTTCCTCAGAACCAGAACCTGTCTGGAGGGAAGAGAAAAGATGGCAGTAGCTTTTGTGCTGGGAAAGATTCCTCTGACATCATCCTTCCTCCGGATGCCAGTTTATACTTAAACTGATGGTTTTTTTTTGGTTGCATGCAGTCTATCCATAAAGTTGCCCCTACTCAAGGCATAACCCATTGGTATGCCTGTGCTACATTTTATAATAAAGATCCAAAGTATTCTTGATTATTCTCTAAGGATGTTTAAGGAACATTTCTCTTGTTTTCACAGCATCCACTATAGGCCTTTGTAAGATATTGAAATCCTAAACTTGCTACACAGAGACATCTTTTTTATGAATCATATTCATCTTACTATTATGCAATCATATCAAATTTTATTACATTTTCCCCCAAAGGCTGGAAAGTGATATTTTTTTAAAAAAAAGAAATTTGACAGTATGCAATTCCTCATTTTAATATTACACTGGAACATACTTGTTCAGCATCTTTGAACTCCACATATCTAGGTGGGTGACTTTATTATAGGGTTTAGCCATCAATAAAGGGTGTGACCATCTAGCAAATTGTAAGGTTTGGGTCAAGTTCTGTGGATGTTTGTGGAAAGCTTTACATTTATAGTGTTTAGGTAGGTTAACATAAGTCTCTTGGAATCCACTTTCAGTTCCAGGCTCAATCTTGAACAACTTATAAACTTGCTCTTTAGAGCTCCAGTTATGATTGTTCTCAGCACTACTCAAATCAGTCAGAAGCACATTGTACTCTCAATTCAGCATTATCCAGCAGGGAATGAGATGTACTTCCTGACAAGGTCATCTATTTATTTTGAGATTCAAGAAACTGTCAGACATAACTGTGCTCACGACCTGGGGTTAAATTCCAGGTAGCCGGCTCAAGGTTCACTCAGCCTTCCATCCTTCCGAGGTCGGTAAAATGAGTACCCAGCTTGCTGGGGGGGGCAATGTGTAGCCTAGATACTGTAATTAAATCTGTAAACCGCCCAGAGACTACTGGAAGTGGTATGGAGTGGTATATAAGCAGAACACTTTGCTTTTTAATATGTACACAGTGATTGAGAGAAAATTATAAGACTTCACTTTGCAAGAACATATTTTAGGTATGCCATACATCCTGGAAAATTTGGATATAGAAAAGACCACATACTGTGCTTTCCCCTTGTTAAACATTCTGTCTTGCACAGAACCTGGACAATAAGTTAGTTTAGAGCTGAAACCGCCATACTCTTTCTGCCTGAGATTGCCACATTACTTGAATCTCAGCCATTCTTTCTTTGTATTCTCACAAAAAGGGTACCAAGGGTGCCTAGTGCTAACACCCACCCTATTGAAGACAATATGTTCCTATTTGTAAGCTGGGTAAGTTGGGAAAACCTAAACCAAGAGGAGGTTCTTGGATTCTCCAGCATCTAATACAGTTCTACTATTATTTGCTGTTGTGATTGGAATCTTTAAAAGTAAAATAAGTACAAGCTAGAGAAAAGATAATGCCTATGTATCAATTATGTTTTTTTTGTAATTTTGAAATTTGTTTTTGTGTTTCCCTTTTATTTTGTTCTTTCAGCAGGTGGCGGGATCTCAGAGCTCTTATGAGTATATCCTTCCCTTCCCTATCTACAATAATATGGAGTAAGGAAAAATACTGAGTCAGGTAATGCGGTGGTCCCCAACCCCCGGTCCGCGGACCGGTGCCGGTCCGCGGACCGGTCGGCACCGGGCCGCCTGGGGAGGCCAGGGAGGCTCCTCCCCTTTTCCTCCGCCGCCCTCCTCCTACTCCTCTTCTCTCCCGCGGGCGGGCCGTGGAGGAGGAAGGCTGGAGGAGTGCAGGAGGAGCCGCCGCCGCCGCCGCCGCCTTTGCCTCCCTCCTCCCCTCCCGGCCCCGGCGCCCCGCGCGCGGCACCCGCCTGGCCGCGCCGGGAAGCGCCCTCGCGGCACCGACGAGCCGCCGCCGCCTCCTCCTGCTCCTGCTCCGGTTCCTCCTCCTCCTCCTCCTCCTCCCGCCGCCGCCGCCGAAGGAGCAGCAGCAGCAGCAACGAGGGCAATTGCCGAGGGGGGTGGCGGCGGCGGCGGCGGGACAGGGGCGATTGCGGCGGCGGCGGGGGGGGCAATTGCGGCGGCGGCGGGGGGGCGATTGCGGAGGGGTGGCGGCGGCGGCGGCGGCGGCGGGACGGGGGCGATTGCGGCGGCGGCGGGAGGGGCGATTGCAGGGGGGTGGCTCCGGTGGCGGCGGCGGGACGGGGGCGATTGCGGCGGGGGGGGGGGCGATTGCGGGGGGGTGGGTGGCGGCGGCGGCGGGGGGGCAATTGCGGCGGGGGGGCGGGGGGGCGATTGCGGGGGGCAATTGCGGCGGCGGCAGGGGGGCAATTGCGGCGGGGGCGGGGGTGCAATTGCGGAGGGGTGGCGGCGGCGGCGGCGGGACGGGGGCGATTGCGGCGGCGGGGGGGCGATTGCGGGGGGGGTGGCGGCGGCGGCGGGGGGGTGATTGCGGCAGGGGGGGGGGGGGCAATTGCGGGGGGGTGGCTGCTGCTGCACTCCTCGGCGGCGGCGGCGGAGGAGGAGGAGGAGGAGGAGGAGGAGGAGGGAGGAGGAGGAGGAGGAACCAGAGCAGGAGGAGGCGGCGGCGGCTCGTCGGTGCCGCGAGGGCGCTTCCCGGCGCGGCCGGGCGGGGTGCCGCGTGCAGGGCGCCGGGGCCAGGAGCCGCGCGTGGGTCTCGCTGCTGGCGCCCCGCTTGCTTTCCCCGGCGGAGGAGGAGGCCCACGGCGGCGGCGGTGGCAGGAGCAAGCGGGGCGCCAGCAGCGAGACCCGCGCGCGGCTCCCGGCCCCGGCGCCGGAGGAGGAGGTGGGGGCCCGCCTGCCCAGGAGCCCCGGGTTCCCCCCCCACCCCGCCCGTGTGTGGGGGGGGGAGTGGCACGCCCACCGCACCAGGCCGGTGAGTGCCGCCGCCGCCGCCCTCGTGCCTCCCCCTCCTCCTTCCCTCCCATCCTTTGCTTTCACCCCCCCCTTTTGCCTCCCCGCCGGACCCCCCTTTCGCATTCTCCCCCCCCTCCCCACCCCCACCCCCGGGCCACAGAAAAATTATCAAAAATTTCCCGGGCCGCGGGGACAAAAAGGTTGGGGAGCACTGAGGTAATGGACTGACTTTAATATGGTAAGAACAAGAGACCTGAATGAGACGGAGCATTTTTTAAAAAAGATGCTGAATTATGGAATGAGAAAAACCTGTCTTTGTTCCTCTCTTCTTGCCAATTATGAATGAACATATGGACTCTCAGGAAAGAAGACTTTTACAGAATGTGATGGAAGTGAATGACTTTCTGCTTGCTAATCAGCTTAGACTTCCCTAAGGTAGAGAATCTATCACAGGACACAACCGGAAGACCCCTTTGCCACTCAGCCATGGTTTTATGTTAGTTTCTGTTACATACAGATCTGAAGAAGGTGGAGGCTAAAGACCTCTTATGCTGCTGTTGATCTCACTGCATCATTGCTAAATGGTGTATCATTATTTTCCTCTCTCTTGCCCATACTGTAGTGGCTACATAAGCATGTACTTGCCTTGCAGGTTGACCTACTCCATGCAGGTTGGGAGTGGATATTTAGAATCCAGGTGAAACCAGAGGATTATAGTGTTATAAAGGGGGTTACAGGAAATTGTTGCCGATTGTAGGAAGATAGGACAAGAGAGAAGCATTTGTTTGTATAGGCATCTGACACTTCTCATTGTGGTTCCATGTGTCGTACATAGCTCAGAGATGCTTGCTCCCCAAACACCCTCCACCCAGGAAGTGCAGGAAAAAAATGAAAAATATCCTCAGAGGGAATAGGTGCACCTGCAAACAAGATGAGGAAACATAATGAGGAAAAGTGTGACTTGCCTACGCTCTTGTTCTGTGTCTTATTCCAAGCCCTTTGGAGATTTGAGCTTTGTTTCTAGACCTGTATTAGAAATAAACTTGCATTATGCATTGACATTCTTTCAAGCATAGTTGTTTAAACCAAAGTCATATCAATCTCTAAACACAAGAGATTTAAAGTATGCATTATCTAGTACATCATTTTAGGATTTTGAAGGAGGCTGTGTAAGCCTTGTGCTCTCTGAGTGCATTGCAGAACATGCAAATATATATTTAAGCTGCAAATGGGTGTTTTGGTTTAGTGGTTTTGTTTACAACAGGTTCTTCTCCGGCCTTCTTCCTCTAATTCAGTGCAACTTACTCTTGGTCCGTTGTATTCTGTAATATGCTTTGCATGTACCTGGTGACCAACAGAGCTTCCATTCAACCCTTCTGTGTAATTCTGCTATCTGCCGGCTGCCAGTCCATCCAAAGAATGAAAGAATGCTTGGATAACTAGCTGTACTGCAAATAAGGTGTTAAGAATTCCTACCTTGTCCTGTACACTTCTTGGCCTCAATGTCTAGGCTTTCCTTTCTTTCAGATCTCAAAACTGTTTTGATATTCCGGTAGCTTGCACAAAGCTGGCATATTACTTCTTAGTTTTTGTAAATTACTGCTGTGATGTTAGTATCTGTGTTTGTAAATAAAAGGGTATGTTTTGTTTCTTAAACATTGTTATTTTTCCTTTTTTCTTTGGTAGTGCAGGTAGTATGGCAATGGGTGTGTTGCAATGCACACCAATGGCACTCTATGACGTGCAGCTTGTTGGGATGATGTGCCTTATATAGTTGTTCCTTGTCTTCTAAATTCTTAGGGACAAATAATCAAGGTTCCCAACTACTGTAGCCATTTTCTTAATAAGAATTTTGTGGTACGCATAAAACAGGCTTTTTCATATATGGATCTGTCTATTGTCAAACACCTGTGAGAGTGCATTGGTTTGGTGTTTTATGGTGACTGCTGCATTGTAGAAGGCTGGTTTGTAACATCACAATTACATTGGATAAACCTGCTTTGTGACCTCACACATTTGTAACAATGAGTCAGTGAAGGAAGCTTCCAGAACTAAAACCTAAAGAAAAGTATGGGGCTAAGAATTCCTTCTTAGTGGAAGATGCTTAGCTTGGAGAATAAGCATCTTCTGATTGACATGCTCTTTCCAATGGCCATAATGCTGACTCACTTTTCTAATTCCATGTAATTTGCGAACACTTCAGATCTAAGTAGATAATGTGGAAGTCACTGTTATGTAAGTATCATTTTGTTCTTCTGTCCCCTGTTACTGTAGCCACACTGTTTATATCCTAGATTCCACCCCACCCCACCCCACCCGGAAACTTCAAGACTGGGTGCATGGCCTCCTCCTCCTCCTCATTTTTATCCTCCCAACAGTCCATTGAGGTATCACCTAACGAGCCTCATGCCTATATGTGGATTTGAACTGTGGTTTCTTCAGACTTTCCCCAAATCCCAAGCCCCATCACACCATAGTGACTCTGTTTTTCTTCAGTGTGAGATGTTTCGAAGCCTGCTTTCCTAAGATGGAAGGTGTAAAATCAGGTTGGGCCACATAAGTCAGTTTTGATTTTGTCATAAATCTCAACGCTGCAGAAGTGGCTGTTCCCTTCCTTTCCGGCTTTCAAATCTGTGAAATATTTGGAAAACGTGTTTCCTTGCTTTCCAATGATAGGATACTTTTGCCTTCCCTGATGCATACTGTGGATGCTAGTGCCTTTAGAGGACGAGCCCTAGCAACTTTAGTTAAAAAGATACAGATATTGGAAATACAGTACAGCTTTCTGCACAAAACTGCTTCAAGAATCCCCAAGCCAGTTGTGGGGTTACTGGCATATTATAATCCAAAAATAGCAATTTCTCCAAATTCTGCCTGGTACACCTGGGTAAGAGCCTTTTTGGGGAGGGGGGGGCAGCAAGCCACTGGCAGCCAGAGCAGATAGCAGAAGGCATTGGGCAGACCCAGCTGAAGGCAATGTCATGTGTTCATTTGTTTCAAGGATGTTCAGTTCCAGGTGTACATTTCTATGGCTCAAAGTGTGCTTTTGAGCTTCTACATTTACCCCAGTTCCAACTAGCCACCTAGAAGGCAGAACAATAAGAGGAACCAAATTCAGTAGGACCCCGTGTCCACGTAGGACCAGTTCCAGGCCTCCCCACAGATACCGAAATCGATGAATAAGAGCAAATGTTCTTATCTGAGAGTAACCGTGACGACAGTGGTGGTGGGTGACGGGGGTGAAAGGTTTTATCCTGAACACCCCACCACCCCCACTGCTGGGTAGCGTGGTGGGCCAGCTCTTGGGAAGGTGCACTGCTCCACTGCCCAGTCTGCTACCTGGGAAGCTCAAATGGCTGGGTACACCCCTGGCTCTTCAAGCTTCCTGGGTGGCAAATAGGGCGGTGTAGCAGCTCACCTTTGCGACGCCCAGTGTGCCAAGCTGCCCAGTGGCTGGTGGGGGTTCCAGGGGCAAAAGGGCTGGGCCTTGTGGTGCAGCTTTTGCCCCCAGCACAATCCCCCACTGATCGCCAACCACAGATAACTGAATCCATGGATGGTGAATCAGCAGATATGGAGATGCTACTGGGTTCAGTACTATTTTTGGAGGAAGATAACCTCTGCTGAATTTTTCCCTAGGAAATGAAATGGTAATGCTCATAGTCTTCCCTGAGTTCTCTCTACATGGAACAAATAATAAGATCCCAGTTGATAAAGCACAAATATCAAAATTAGTCCAGAACTGAGTTCTGTGTAGCATAGAATAATATAATTATAGTATATCTTTTTTTCCTTCCCACCCCACCAGGTACTTGGCTATTTATTGTATTTCTGCTTCTCTCTCATCTCAGTTTTTACCAGGGTTTTTACCTGCTCAGAAAAGCACTGTACTTCATGTCGAACACCCTGGTAATGTGAATGTATGACAAGACTGCAATACTAAAATTAACTTAATAAATTCTTCCCATTTTTATTAAGATGGTGCTTGGAAAGCCAGTGTCTGGGGGACACCGATTCTAACATGATGTTAGCTGCAGAGTGGTTTTATGAAGTATTGCATAAAATGGAGCGCAATAAGTACATTAAGGTGTACCTTAACCAGCTTTTCAATATATTTCTTTTTCTTAGCGACATGTCGTTCAAATTGGTTTTATATTTTGAGAAGATACTACATTTTGGTACCTGGCTTTTGAAGAAAGATCTGTTTTAAATTTCAAAAATGTTCATGACATTTTCATAGAATGACACTTAGATTATTTAATCAGGCTACAAAATGGATTCCAAGAGGACTTTGGGGGTATGATGACTACAGAAACCAGCGTGACTCTTGGAATATTTGTGTTTGCTTTCGTGGTACCGTTATCAGTGGCTTCTGAGGAGACATCTGCCACTCCCATAACCATTCCCAAGGAACTAAGGGCAGCTGTTGCTCAGGTTTTGGTCAGTTCTACCAGCTGCAGTGTCACATGTGGCCTGGGTTACAAGGAAGAGAAAGTATGTGTAGTTGAAACAGATGGGAAAAGGAAACACTGTACCCAACGGAAAGTGGACTGCTTGAGCAACTGGATATGTGGAATGCAGCACTTCACCATCCTTGTTGGAAAGCCTTTCGAATTTAGCTGCCTGAGCCCCAAGGAGATTGGTCCAGAGACCCAGAGTTTTAGGTACTCATGGAGATTAGCCAGAGGTATCATTACCACCGATGATGCTCTCTTTGCACCTTTCAAGACTCCTAGCTTTGTCGTTAAGCTGCCTTCTGCTGAGGAATACGATGCAGGAACATACAGATGTGATGTTCAGTTTATGAAAACCTATAAAATTGTCAAGAGGATCTACTTTGGCCTTCGCGTGATCCCCGGTGACTTGGTAGATATGAACTTTGACAAATCCTTGACTCCGGAACAGGACCTAGAAAATGCATCCCCTCAACAGAACGCCACAGTGGCTCCAGTCCCAGAACGATGGTGGTCTTGGCGGCAAAGAGCTGCGTTTGTGTTTCTGGTAGGCATTGGCACTGGAGTGGGAGGAGGGCTCTTGTTACACACCCTGCTCAGGTGTTCTCTGAAGGCCGTTGGAGACTACGAACAGGGGAAGGAATGACATTTACTTGTTACTATAGAAAAAACTGGTCTAAACAGACACATTGTATCAGAGTTAAAATAGACTGCATGTTAACGAGGTAGCACCAGTTGATAGTCTTCCTTTTTTGCCTCCTGTGATGGTGAGAGTAACTTTTAACTGCTTATCTGTGAGCAGGAAAAGAACCCATTTCATGGCTAGACACAAACACATTTAATCGGCATTCCACTTTGTTTTATACCTGCAGGCAACTGCATACACTCTTGTGAGGCGAGCCATGCAGGAAGTTTCCTTACTAGAGACCAGCCAAGTGCCAAGTTCTGTGTTCATGATTTTAAGCTTCACAAGACCTCTGAATAGAAGTGCAAACCTTGCAGAGCAGTAAGATATGGTTGGGAAAGGGCTTAATGATGAAGCAGTTGCTTAATAATGCCCACTCTATAGTGCTTCCAATTCTACAAACCAAATAAAAATGCAATGACTATTATTATTACTTGTAAATCATTATTACTATTGTAACCCCCAGTGAACCTGAGAAAAAGTAATTTGGAACCATCCAACAAGTTGAGTTCAGGGTAACTGTTTGGGTTTCATGCAAAGAGTGTATATCTGGAGTTTGTACCATCTTATAATGCTCAGAATGACGGTGGTACAGCTGGCATTTTTCAAAAGGGTACAACCAACAGACCCTTCAATTGAGGGACTTCTCAGCCTCAGTGGATTACACAGAGGCATATCTTCATGCATTATTATTATTATTATTATTATTATTATTATTATTATTATTATTATTATTATTATTATTGCTTTGAATTTTTTCTTTTTTTTCTTTTCCCCTTTTCCTTTTCTTACGAGGGTGGGTGGGGTGTCATTATTGGTTTATATGTTGTGTTGTGTTTTTGTTTACCCCCTTGTGTTGTTACATTGTGATTGCAGATTTTAGTGGACTCTTCCATCTTGGTGGTGTCGAACCATGGGAGGTATACTTTGGGCCTGGGGGTTGATTGGGTAAGGAGAACTCGGGTCAGGCATTTGGTGCCTGTCCCCCATTCTGACCCTCCAGCCCACTACCACATACCAGGGAACAATTCCGTCAGTGTTCTATTTTCTGATTAATGCTAGGATGGTTCACAATAAGATCCCCATCTTCCACAACTTGATTGTGTATGAGCAGGCTGACCTGGCATTTCTTACAGAAACATGGGTGGGTGCGGGGGGGGGCAGCTTCTCTCTCCTGGCTGCGCCACCAAGGATTTTGTGTTAAGCATCTGGGCAGTTCGGAGGGGTGGGGTGGGGTGGCCATTGTTCATAGGGAATCTCTTCATGTCAGCAAATCCGTGATGTTGGTGTGTCCAGGTTTAGAATGTCTACATCTTGTGGTAGATCAGAGGGACGGGTTTGGGATTGTGATCAGGTACCAAGCTCCTTGCAACCCTGCATATTCCCTCCTAGAACTCTCCAAGTTCATCTTGGTGACATTGTTGAGGTCCCCCTGCCTTTTGGTGGTTGGGGATTTCAACGTGCATGCTGGGCATGGGCTGTCATGAGTGGCTTTAGAGTTCATGGCGTCCATGGCCTCCATGAACCTGTCCCAGTTTGTCATCGGCCCCACCCACAGGGGTAGATATAACCTAGACCTGGTGTTTTCCTCCATATCTGTGAGCTTTGTTCTGGGGGTCGGGAATTTGCATTCCCAGACTGTCATGGTCAGATCACTATTTGCTGACTTTTCCCTGTCAGTTGCCCCCCCCCAATGGGGAGCCTGGCCCTACAATCTGGGCCTGCCCTCAAAGGCTTCTGGATCCTGTGCAGTTTTTGGAGGCCTTTGGGGGCTTGGTTGATTATCTGGTCAACTCCCTGGTGGATAGGTGGTGGATGTCGCCGGGACTGCTGACCGGATTGCCCCAAGGCACCTCATCTGATGTCAAGCCCACTCCTCCCCGTGGTTCATGGCTGAGTTGTGGGTGATGAAGCAAGAGCAGAGGAGGCTAGCGAGCAGATGGAGAAAGAATTGGATGAAATTTAATTAGGCTGTGGTTTGTGTGTTGACCAGGCGCTATGTATGAGCGATCAGGGATGCAAAATGATCTTTTGCCTCCCTGAGAATTGACAGGGCATTGAACCGCCAGGTGGAATTGTTCTGGTGGTTCGAGACCTCACCAATCCTGGTCGACTTGGGCCTCCTCCTAGTGATTTCACTAGTGAGTCATTCACAGCCTTTTTAAGACTGTCGCTGGGAGCATGATGGAATGGGCTTTGTTGATCGTCACTGCCTCCTTCAGGGATAGGGTTTTTCCCTGTTGGCTGAAAGAGACAGTGGTTAAGCCCATTCTCAAAAGACCTGGCCTGGCTTTGGATGACATGTCTAACTAACATCCAATAGTCAATGTTCCCTTCCTGGGCAAGGTGGTGGAGTGAGTTGCCACCATGCAGCTCTAGTCGTTCCTGGAGGAGAACCTTGTCATGGATCCTTTCCAGTCTGGGTTCAGACCGCATGATGGGACTGAGACTGCCCTGGTTGCACTGCGGGATAAGCTATTGAGGAGGGACAATGGGAGTTGCTCTACCCTGTTGGTCCTCCTTGATCTATCAGTGGCATTTGATACTACGGTATCCTCCTGGGCAGACTTTGAGGTGGGGATTGGGTGCTCAGCCTTTGGCTGACTCTGTTCCTTCCTCGAGGGTCAACCCCAGTGAGTGAGCCTGGAGGGTGATTTATTGTTCCCCTGGACAGTCTCTTATGGGGTGCTTCAGAGGTCAGCTATCTCCCCCATTTGGAGTCTGCTGTCCTCATTACGCTGATGACACACAGCTCTATCTCTCTTTTTCCACCTCTGCAGTGGAGGCCGTCCAGACCCTTGACCGTTGCCTGGCTGTGGTCTTGGAATGGAACAGGACCAACAGGCTCAAACTCAATCCCAAGAAGACTGAGGTTCTATTTTTGAGGTGTTCTCTGGATGGTTACTGTGGCCCTCTTTGCAGTCTGGATGGGACTGTCCTCCAGCTGGTGGATAGAGTGAGGAGTCTGGGCATTGTCCTGGATCCAGTATTGTTCCTGGAGTCCCAGGTGACTGCCGTGACCAGGTTGGCCATTTACCACCTTAGGCTTATCGCCCAGATTCGCCATACCTTGATAGGGACTCCTTGAAAACAGTTGTGCAGGCACTGGTCATGTCAAGGATAGATTATTGTAATGCTCTCTATATGGGGTTTCCCTTGACCCTTATTTGGCAACTACAGTGGGTGCAGAATGCGGCAGCTAGAGTGGTGGTTGGTGTGGGCAGATTTGACTGCATCACTCCAATTCTGGCTCACCTGCACTGGTTGCCCTTTGCCTCCTGAATAAGGTTCAAGGTGTTGGTTTTGGTTTAAAAAACACTTCTTGGCTTGGGCCCTGAATATCTGGCAGAGCGCATTTCCCAAAGATCAGTGCTGGCTTGGCCCACCAGAGCCCCTATGGCATGCTCACTCCGGGTGGCCACCATAGGGTTGCCACATGCAACCGGGCCTTCTTGGTGGCTGGCCTGGATACCTGGAACAAACTGCCGAGCGAGATACACCAGGCTCCATCCCTGGCTGCCTTTAAAAAGGCGGTGAAAACATGGCTATTTACAGATGCATTTCACGATTGTTACTGTGTCTTCTGTGTTCCCATGTTTGATGTTTGTTTATTTATTTATTTGATTAGTGCCTCTTGCCAGGTTATTTGTCTGTCTTTTTTGTCTTCACTGTATTTATATTTTGATTTTGATTGTTAGTTTTTTTAAGTTTTGTTTTATGTAAGCCACCCAGTTCCCTCTGGGAAAATCAGTGCAGTAAACAAACAAACAAACAAACAAACATATATATATATTGTTTGCCTCCAGGAACAACAAAGAACATTTTCTGTTCAGTGTAATGCCCTTCAGCCTGAATTCCAAAGCCAGGGTATTCAGCAAGCTCATTGTGGGACTTCTCAATCAAATTCAGCAGTACATATTTCTCCATATTTATACAGCTTCTTAGTGAGCTCACCCTTTGTTGGCAAAGATGAAGGAGCTGTTTCTTTGACATTGAAGGACTTACAGAGGGCACCAAATCCAACAATGACTCTTTCAACACCACGTGTTTCCTGCCTCCAAACATAGGAAGTGATAGGATTAACCCCATTCTAGCAGATTCCTACACTGACCTGCCCAAAAGAGGAGGATAAAGATACAGTTGTAACTTACACTTCAAAGCCATAGCTTCTTCCAAGCATAACTGATACAACCCACAAGGGGGAGTGAGAGGGTAATTTATGCAAAGTTGATGTTTTGGGCTCAGTGTATGCATAATACTCAGGATCTATTTTTGTCCCAACTTTGGAGATCAAAGAAGTATGGGCATCTCCTGCTCCCACTCCAGTTTAAGTGGAAATACACATTGCCAAGTATCTGGGGACTTACAAGCCCATGCTGTAGTTCTCTGGCACATGTGCAGCCCCTTGTCTCCAGTTGCTTTGAATGCACTTCCCAATTTTTACTGTTTAAAGATACAGCACTTTTAAGTGATAAGCATCCTGTACTGACAATGGAAGGGCTGCGATCTAAGTAAACATGCCCAAATTATTATTATTTTTGGAACAGCTTTTTCCTGAGGAGCCTTTTAAAGCATGGCTTGTGGTGGGATATCTTTCTTTCCCAACTTGTTAAAAAGCCCAAAACTTCCAGTGCTTGTCTCTCTTCTAGTTTCCAGGCCTGAGCCAGAGCCAGCCCTACCACGTGGCATAATAAGGCAGCAGCCTTGCTATGAGGTGGCAAGGTGATGGAGGAGAGATGTGGCTTGTACTGTTCTTTAAATCACCCAGCTGCATCCAGGCGGAGATGGGGAAGCTCACTCATTAGGAAGAACTTCATGACAGAGCTGTTCGGCAGTGGAATATGCTGCCACAAAGGGTGGTGGAGTCTCCTTCTTTGGAGTTTTTTAAGCAGAGGCTGGATGCCCATCTGTCGGGAGTCCTGTGATGGGGGTTCCTGCATGGCAGGGGGTTGGACTAGATGGCCCTTGAGGCCTCTTCCAACTCTATGATTCTATGATTAGTCATGTTTTAAAAAAATGGGTCTTCTACTGCAATCTGCTTTTGTTAAAATGGAACAGACGATACATTTAGGCTACTAGAAGATTAACAAAAACATTGTTAATATTTTGAGGACGAAACCCTCTTCCTCAGAACAGTACCAATAGTTTAGAACATGGCAAAAGATGGATTTGCCAGGAGTTATTTCTTAGATGTAAGGTCCTTGTCAAGAAGGGAAAAAGGCCAGGCAGTTTCTTAGTTGAGGTTCGGAGTTTGGATGTTCTTAGGGGGCATCCAGAATGAAGGGAGGGAGGTGTTTGTATTGTCCCAGTCCTTCCAAAGACATGTGACAGCTCACGTACACACATGCTTTTGTGTATCTGGAATGGATGGGGACATCATTTTATTTGTCAGTAGCTATATCCCTTGGGCTAGCCCTGGCCTGAGCCCAGCAGCTTTCACCGGCATCTCTATTCATCCCAAGACATGTTGCCTAAAATACAGAACAAGATAGGGCTGGGACTGTTTCCCCTCCCCACTTCCAGAAGACAGCTGAACTAGTAGCTGAACTGCCTTTCAACACTGGTGGAGAAATAGCTAACCACCAGCAGCTGGGAGGCTCCCACCACCTAAGATGGCATCAGCCATCCAAGGCAATATGCACACTCCACCTGATGACACAGCCCTGTTTCTTTTTCTTTTATCCCATCCACACAGATTCTCATCCCAGATTTAGTGGCTATAGCATTGTTCTTGCACATAGAAGAGTCCAATGAGGAACTAAAGGGAATATATTTTGTATAGTCAACAGATTGCTGCTATAAAAACTTTTACTCATTCAGACTTGCAATTGAGGCCTTTGTTTACCTTTCAGTGACACACTCAATGCAAGATATAGAGATGAGGAAAATCCTATGGCATGATAATAAGACAATTTTGACCATTTGGGAGGAACACACTTCACCCAAGAAACCATTATATAAGTATTGTCTGGTTTGACACCAAACCAGAACTTAAAGCTATTTATCCTCATACAGGAGTTTTTTTTTAAAACCCATTTTATTTCATTATGATTTTATCCGGTCCTCCCATTTGTGTCTCATGCCGCAGCTATAATATCTCAGTTTCATATCCTCCTCCTGAATGAAGAATGGATAAACCAGTGTGGCGAGCCTTCAGGAAGTATGTGAAAGGGCATAAATGTATATCTGATGCTCCAAGCGACAGAAAGTCCATTGCACTCTCTTGAAAGCACCAAGTGACTTTTTTTTCTAAAGAGGAATTCTCTTTAAACCATTTCTGCACTCTGAAAATTTGCAGTTTTTGATTCTGGCTTGCAAGTGATTTGCTCATGTATGTTGTAGGTCTCTAGCAACATCTTCATTCAGTCTTTTTAGTGAGGCCTCAGTGTAAAGAACCTCAAAAATGTTTGAATAGGAGGAAAACTGCTACGATTTAAAGTTTATCGAAAATAATGATATTCCATGGATGCAGGGAATGATAAATCAAACAAGAGAAAATAAGCACATCAAAGCATCATTGCCACCAGAAAACTTTTTGTAGTATTTTAGCTGACTCCTTGCCTTTGAAACAGGACTAAAGCCATCAGACTAACACTGAATTTTATAAACTGAGTCTCTCTCCATGCTAGGAATAACTGGATTCAAAAGCTGAGAGAGAGCAGAGAGCAGGAGAGATACCACACACATGCCACCTTGAAGACAAAAAGGCCTGTCCCCATAAAAAAAACACCAGCCAGAACATTCCTATGATAACACCTTAAGAAAAGAAGCCACGTCCTCAGAAATGCAGCATAAACATTAAAGCAGGAATGACTTAAGGTGAAAAGCTAAGCTACTGACACATGACAGCAAACTCAAACTTCTGTTGCAGCCCAGTGGAAGTTGGTGATTATGTGTATGTGCATATATATGCACATGCGAGAAGGAGAGTGTACGAGTCTGCTCCAGATTTTATATGACTTTATAGGAACTATCCAAGGTGCTGAAACTATTGCAAGAATAGGGTTCATCACCTTTGGGCTTAACTGAGGTCCTGAACAGATTCATTACCTCTACAAAATCAGGCCCATCCAATTCAGTTTTCTAGATCCAGTTGTTAGTTTCAGCTAATGTGAATGCTTTGAATCAAGGGGCTTTATGTATTGGCTACCATTCAGAAATGGAATCAGTTATCTGCTAAATTGCTTGAACCACGATACCAGTTGAAGAATGCATGGCCATACAAGAGGCAATGAACCAGAGGAACTCACACAAAATGGAGGCAGATTGGTGCAAACCAATTTTATATCAAAGGACTTTCATATGAGTCTGGAGAAGCTGGAGTGTTTGCAGAAACAAAAAGTTGGAGCTATGAGATAAGTAGAAGCTGGACCTGCTTTTGCAGAAGTAAAAGTGAAGTGCATCGTGCAAGAATCAGATGGCACAGCTAGCAGACTGTTTCAGAGGAAATAGCCACATGGGTATAGGACTTTGCTGCAGAACCAACATGGTTGCAGGGGTCTGCCCCAGTTCTGCCCTAGCAACAGTGTTGTCTATAAGAAGAAGATGGAGATGAGCAGAGGCTGTGCTTGGATCCTGTCAGCTCCTGTGACCAGACATCTATCTTTGGCAAAGGGCTGGCCATCCTTTGAGCAAAGTGTCTCCTGGTAAGGTATGTATGTTTTGAGTGAATGATGGAGCGAATGAACCCTTTTATTCAGTTTTTTAGAATTTTATTCAATTGGCAATAAAAACAAAATCTTACTCCAGTACTGGTCTCCTTTGCATTCTTGCATGTGTAATGGCCTGTCATTGTCTGGCACCCAAAGAATCCCCATGGTTGGTAACAACGGGATTGGCATACTGACTTTCTTTGGGTCTTTTCACACGACCCCTAAGATCCGCTGGTCCCTTAAATTCGGACCAGAGATCTTGGGGTTCGTTTCTGTTCCTGCGTCCCCACCCTCATTACTTCCTGCTCCTGTCGGCGTGAGGGGAGGGACGGAAAAAAAGGACAAAAGAAGCCTTTACTAACCTGCTGGTGCCGGTCGAAGTTGCCACGAGCCCCGTTACTTCCTGGTTCCTTCTCAAGGGGCTCTTAAAGGGGCGGGAGGCAAAAAAACAACAGACAAGTGAGGAGAGCCCGGCACTCTTATCCGCATCAAGGAATTTTCATCTGCTGAGAGCAAGTACATGAAAGGTGCGCTGGGTCGCGCTTATGGGGGCGTGGTCGCACTTAATTTTCTCTAAACTCCGGAGCTGGTGGGGAAACATTTCTAAGCTCCGGAGCTGGGAGCCATTTCCAGCACAGCTTAGGGGTCGTGTATAAACGCCCATTTGTTTCCACAAGCACATGGATCATCACTGTAGGACAGCAATGAGATCTTCTTGATATCAACAATACATAAAAAGTTTCTCCTTCCCATCGTTTTTGCAGACATGGCTTTTGGGCTTCCGGTGTCTCCAAAACATTAGAAATTGCTGGACCAACCTCTTTTCCTTTCATTGCCACTGCCTTATCCTGTCATAATATAGATTCCTGGAGCCATGAATTTTGTTTAGCCATGAGGCATTTGGTAATATGGTTAGCTTCCAGGGCTGCCTGGATCTTGGTTCATGAGCATTCCCCCCCCCTTCTCTTAACTTTTGTATTCTGGAGAGGAAAAAAGGGGGATCTACAATTAAAGTGCCCACAGTTTTCATGAAGGCTAAATTCAGGGAATTGGTTTGCTTATGGAGACTTGCATTGCCATTCATTAGGAATGTTCCCCCCTCCCCCGGGATAACAAATCACATGAGGCAGAAACAGGAGGCTTGCATAAAGTTAGGCCTAGCTAAGCACCACAAACATTTCAATTTTAAGCCTTTCTCTCAAGTGAGCCGCCTTTAGATGTCTGGGTACAACTCCCAGAATGTAGAACTACAGGATTTTTAGCCCCCCCCCCCAATTTAAAAACCACCTTTCTAGTTTCATGCAAGGTACCTGGAAGTTGAGTCATGGCAACTGGACTTTTTTCCTTGTGAGATTTAAAGCTTTTCAGTATTCATCCAAGTAGCTTCGTTAGACTGACAAAACTACTGTACTTGGATGAGTAGTGAAACATTTTGATCTCACAAGAACATAAGTCCAGTTGGCACGACCCAACCTCCATACAGGGAGTTTATATGAATCTCAGGAGGGCAGGTGAATGGCACTGATGGAGTAGAGCGCCTGATGTTTGAGTATCACATGGCTCTACAGTTTAGGCACCCATCTCTACCCACTCCCGTTGGCACCACAGCTTCCTGAGTAAGATGTTTGTGGGTAGATGTTGCTCCTGATGGTTTGATGAAACTAAGTACATGTACCTACTGCAATATGTAGCAATTCTGGTGCCTTGGGCTTTGCTGTCCTATTAGATCAGTTTAGGACTCATCAGACTAGCATATGCAAGGGGAGGATGAAAGAAGTGAGAGGTATTGTAGACTGGTATGAGAACACAAATACTTTCTTTGCTCCATGCTCACTCCATAGGAGTTGTGTTCCCTTCTATCCATAGTGGAACAACTGAAGACATTATATACATTTAGAGCCAGAAGCAAATTTTTGTATCCCTTAAATTTCAGTGCCCTGAGTCAAAATCCCAGCTACTCTGCTCAAAGTATGGGCTTCTCTGACCTCTTGTACTCTCCTAGACCCTTTACTTTGCTTCTAGCTTTTTGGACCTCTTTTTGGGCCCATTAAATCACTTGCAGTGAGGCCTTTGTGGGTACAAAGGAAGTTAGTAAATAAAAATACTAACTTCTTTAGAAAGGAAAATGACTGAATTAATGGTATTGTACTTTGAACATGTCATAAGACAAGATTCACTGGAAAAGACAATAAGACTGGGCAAAGTTAAAGGCAGTAGCTGAAGAGGAAAAAGTGTTCTGCTTATATACCGCCCCCATACCACTTCAAGTAGTCTCTGGGCAGTTTACAGTTTTAATTGCAGTATGCAGGCTACACATTCTCTGGATATTCATTTTACCGACCTTGGAAGGATGGAAGGCTGAGTCAACCATGTGCCTGCTACCTGGGATTGAACCCCAGGTCGTGAGCACAGTTTTACCCGTAGTACAGGCATTTAACCACTGTGCCATGGGGCTCAAAGACACAGAACGGATTGATTCAGTAAAGGAAGCTACAGCGTTTCCTTTGCAAGATCTGAGCAGGAATGTTACCTATAAGACCTACAAAAATGGTTTGAGATGCATGCAGTGCTTGTGTTTGTCAAGGGGCACACATCATCAGCCACCAGGACGGCAGGAATCCTTACTGAAAATACCTGTTGTACTGTCCAGATTTTTCATTTGCCAAAAATATTTTTTTTGTACTGATCCATTTATGTCATGTGTTATATACCCTGGCTGTAACATTTCCACTGGTTTTAACAATATCAGTTCATTTGTTCCTATTTGAAATGTTATTGCCAGCTACACTGTGGAATCAATTCATTTTCTGTTATCTTTTCTGGAGCAGTGTTGCCCCTTACTTTTATTTCTTAATAAATCCCTAAATGATACATTGATATGGTGGGAAAGGATTCCCACTAGTAGGCAAAATGAGTTTATCTTTGCTCAGAAATGAATGAAATGATCTAAAAACCATCCATATTGGTATAACTGAGGTTGTTCTGCCAGGTGTGATTGACTGCTTAGGTTCAAGCTTCAGTGAAACTGACTGATAGACTCAGAAATCAAAACACATATTGATTAATGGAGAAAGTGCATTTTTAAAAAGGCTGTAAATTGACCTTTCACTTGATTAAAATTGGAAGCCACTTTGATTCTGGTCTGTTGTATTAGGAAAAGAAAAGAGTATTGAAGAAATACTTCTCTTTTGGCAATGACTAGTAATTTCCGCTTATTAAATTATGATTAATTTTTCATACTACTTTGAAAAAGCAGTAAATAAATAAATAACTGTTCCAACTTTTGAGGCTTAGAAAATTGGACAATAAATGTTACAGTAGTCTCTCTCTCCAATTCTTTCAATTTCTTACTCGTTCTTTCTACTCAAAAAGGATTCAGATTTAAAACTTGAAAAATTATTTTTTAAAATAAATAAAGTAGAGCAACTGTACCATAAAAGCTGAAACAATGCACTGCTGTGCCTTCAACACCAGCACTGATGAAAACACGTGATTTGCAATATAATATGATGATGTGATAATCAAATAGTCACTTCTGGGGAACATTCCTCCACCTAAGGCTTTGGACCAAGAGGCAAGTTAGCACCTGCTGTTTCATTAGCTGAAGATGAATGTTGGAAAGGATTCATACTGTTCTCACACCAGTCTTTACCAGTGGTAAGCTGAATGAGGTAAATAAAGAAGAAGGAGGTAGGCAAGGAACTTCATTCTGCAAGTCTGAACCCCACCCAAAACCAGGTTGACCAATCTTAAATGAACAACCGTATACATCAGCTTAGAAATAAACGCTGCTGAGCCCCTATTAATGAATAGAGCAGCTGTGAGCGATGCACGACCCATGGCTCTATGAGCTATTTCTTTGAGCAGCCAACTCCTCCCTGCTTGAGTATGCTGGATATTGATTGGTCACTGGAAGGTCAACTTGGGCTTCATTTGCAAGTCTGGTTGTTGAGGCGCATATTTCCGAGGAAGTCCTGCTGTAAGAAAGAAAAAGTGTGAACTGCACTCCCATTAACATTGACTGTGACCCTGAATCACTTTAAAATGATTTTGGGGCTTTATTTATCTTTGCAAGAACGATCACTTCTACAGCTGTACATGTGGACCTCACAAAGGTGCACAGGAAAATGACAGTGATATCTCTAACCCCAATGAATCTCATAGTTTAAGAAAACAGGAAGAAGAATAACAAGGTGGAGGGAGGTAGAAAGTGTTGGCAAAGGATTAATGACAGAAGACGGCACAGTTAGATCTCTTTAATGGGATCAAAGAAGAAAATGAGTGCTAAGGGAAAAGCTTAAAATGCAAGTGAATAAACCATGTCTTTTGAAGATGAATCTGAAGAAAAGTAGAAAGGTAGCACAGCACCTGTATCCAGGAAGATGGTTCCAGCTTGCATAACATACAGGATGATGCTCTGCTGATGTGTGTTAATGTTACAAATTAACTTGGATGATGATGGTATAGAAGTCCTTAAGGTGTACTGGTTGTGAGATGACCGTCAGCTCCACTGGGTTTCCTTGCTTCAGTCAGTTCCCATCAAAGGTGATCGTGTGGCTAATAATATCCCATTGAAAGTTTCACTTGAAGTCAGAACACCAAAGTCCTTGGTACAATAAGCTGGCAATGGTACACAGCATGCTCGTCATTATGAAAACCTTCCCTAAAAGATACTTTATTCTGGTTTGGTTCATTTTTAAAAAAGGAGAAAAAGATCAAGTTTTTAGAGTCTTGATTACATTTGCACATGGCTTTGTAAGGCAGAAGAATATGAGACATCCAGATAATTCATTCAGAATTCATCCTGAATTCATTTATTTGTTTTTTAAAAAAATCTTTGATTAAAGATTCAGGTCTTGTATGAAATGTCCTATTTTCTAGAAAAGAAAGAAAGAAAATGTGTATTTTCCTCTTCAGTTTTGTTCAGCCCACTCTCTGCAACACAGCAGCTGTGGTAGAAATATGTAGTACAAATCTGTAGTCCTAATGGTCATTTCTTGACTTGTTCCCAATAGATGAGGAGGAATCCTAACCCAGAATCCTCCATTATGGAGGCAACTATCAGAGCTCCAAGGAACCAATGAGAGCAAACATTATTAGTGAGTGAGTCAGGGCAGCCACTGTCTGTGCAATTGGACGGCTTGCAGAATCTTTCACCATCATAATTGTCCCTGTAAGAAAGAAAGAGTTCCGTTGAGTTACAAAGAGATCGGAGTGGGAATGGCCTTGATTTGAAGAACAGAAGTTCTGGTGTTTGATACGTTTCTGCTATGCACTTACCTTTAAGCATCATTTAAATATTGTGCAGATTTTAGAAATAATTTGTTGAAAAATCCCTTGTTACCCCTAATTCATAAAAATGTTCAGTAGTGAATTTCATTTAAATTTTCAAAAATTAAGTGCCAAAAGAATGTTTTGATTAACAATTAATATGTTATGGGGAGATATAATATGTTATGGGCACAATATAGCATCTTGTGCCATTTTTAGTCATTTTATTAAATGATTAGTGGTCTTCTCAATGGTTAATCCAATACTGTACAGTAATTTTATAAATATCTCTTTAATGTGAATGAATCAATGCTTTCCTTTAATGATTTAATGTTGTGTGGTGGCTCAGTGGGCTAGAGCACTGAAAACTATTGGCTACAAAGTCAGCAGCTCAGCGGTTCGAATCCCGGGTGCCACACTGTGGAGTGAGCTCCTGCAGTTAATCCCAGCTCCTGCCAACCTAGCAGTTCAAAAGCATGTAAATGCAAGTAGATAAACAGATACCACCATAAAAAGCGGGAAAGTAGAACAGTGTTTCCTTGCAGCCATGCCGGCCACATGGCCATGGACTTGCACAACACTGGCTCTTCAGCTTGAATACGGAGATGAGCACTGCCCCTAGAGTTGGAACGACTAGCATGCATGTGCAGGGGGGAACCTTTACCTTTACCTTTTCAACGTGAATGAATCAATGTTTTCCTTTAATGATTTAATGTTAATGCATTAGATCTAGCCCTGACATTTTCCCATCTCTGTTCCTATGTTGAAGGCAGATGACAAGCACTTGAGATGGGCACAAAAATTGCTCCCTGCTTCCTTTGGAGTAAACAGTGCAAGGTGTGTTCCTTGTAGAACAAGATGTGCAGGGTCTTTTCTGGCTAGGTGCTTTTGGGGTAATCAGTTGCAAAGAGATGGCAAATTAGCTGAACTCTTAAAGCTCCCAGGTTTGATGTTAAAGGAAAGTAGTGGCTTTGACATTTTTAGCATTTTAGCATTGAAAGTGGTAACTGTTGCTTCGCTTAAAGGGGAAGGCTGTAAGGTTGTCAGGAAGATGAATTTTAATTTCATGCAAGCTTAGGCAGCGGTATTTGGAAGTCTTTGTTTTAATTGTACTGGACTGTATATTATCCCTCATTCTGTAAGCCGCCTTGGGTCCTTTTTCCAAGAAGAAAGGCGGGGTAAAAATACTCTAAAATAAATAAATAAATAAATGGCAGCTTGGTGGTTCAACCCAGTTCGAGGCAGTGACCACACAGGTGTTCCACAGGCACCATGCAAGGCCCTCTTCCATCTCCTCTGCATGCTAACCCATTACCTGGCTGAAGTGCACTCCCCCTCTTCCTCAGCACAACTGCCTACTCACACAGATTGCAATGTGAGCTTCCTCCCTTTGCCTCCTCCTCCACCACTGGGCCCCCACAATGGTGGGGAGGTGTGGGAGGGAAGCCTGCAGCACTGCCTTTGATTGGCTAGTTGTTGGAAGAGACAGAGGAGGGAAGTGTGCACTGTGATCAATGAGCCATGGTGAGGAGGTGGGGAGGGAAGAGCATGGGATGGGCAAACATGCAGAGTAGGCAGGACAAGGGAGTGCAAAGTACAGGCAGAAGACTTGTGTGGTCAATGCACTCAAGTGGGATGAATTGCTGAATTGTGGTTCATTCCCATCTCTAATAGGTATCCCAAAAGCAGGACTGATTTTAGATTTCAGTAGGTACAGATTCCTTATTATAATAGATGCCCTAATATAAAGCAACTATTTCATTCTGTTCCTTTGCAGATGCTTGGTTTGTAACAAATTGTACAGACTTTTTTTCTTGTTTTTCTCCCACACAGAAATCTTTTAAAGCCTGTGATACAATGGTAAACTGTAAAGTACAGAGGAGCCATCATAATAGTCCCTCGAGCAATAAAAGAAAGCCCTGAAATGCAAGCTGGGAGCACTGATCCAGAGGAATAAACTGCTTCTAGCCCTATTTATCTCTACTAGGGCCATCATTTTTAAAGTTAATAAATTTTAACTGCTCATTTGAGACAAAGCCATCCCCAAATACTTTGGTTACAATAAGGATAGCTAAAAACAATACATTATTGCAGGGAAAAATATGTATTCTGAGGATTAAAGCTAAATTCAGAGAGGAAATAGAAATCTGAAAAATGGGTTGGCAGATTACAACATCATTTCTGCTCATCATACAGTCCTGTTGTATTAAATGACTTTAGTATAACTCTACTTATAATTTCAAAATTAAGAGTCCTACTCCTGCACTTTTAGTTCAGTTTCTCAACTGCTGTATCTTGAGAATTTAGATAACTTTCAAACGGATGTCACTAAGTATTACCCAGAGTCTGATTTCTCTGTCAACACTTCTACTACCAATTGCATGGTTCCCCGAAATGCATACTGTATTTCTGTATGCATGCTGCCACATGTGAACACTGTGGCTGAACTCATGCATCTAGTGATGTGGTCAAACTTATTTACTGACTTGGAAAGCCAAGGTTCTTCAGACATATTAAAATAGTCTTCAGATGGGTTTGATGATACCTGAATCTGAGATGGCTTCATCACTTCTTTACAACACATGACACTCTACAGCACTGATTCCCAACCTTGAGACCCCAGGTGGCTGTGAATTACAGTGTTCAGAAATTCTGATGAAAACTTCTAGGAGTTTTAATCTAAGATCATCTGGGAACCCAAAGCTTGGAACCACTACTCTAGAGAATCATTAGATTAAATTTTAGAGTCGTCCCTCATGGTCAGCTGCAGCTGCTGTGCCTTTCCTAACTCCCTTGCACTTCTCCTTATTGCTACCACTGACACCACAGAGGTGAATGGGGAGAAGGTTTGGGGGAAAATATTGATTCATTTGCATAACTGGTTAAATTGAAGCCCAACAGGGACTAAATGTTATTAAACTTTAAAATCAGTATTTAAGAAATATTAATTGAAAATACTGCATGAACACTCACAACGTTTAACAAGTAGCTGGAAATCGTTTCAATTGCTGTGGTTTCTCTGTGTTAGTTTGTTCTGGGCTGCTGGAAGGTGGGAGAAGAAGGAAGGGATCAATTGAATATATGGCTTTCGACTGGTGTATGCTTTACAGCCAAGCCAGAAGCTGTGAGAGATTTTTACAGCTTGGGGAATGAGACGTGCAAGCACTGGTCAAATCTGGAGGGACTGAGGAGAAAGGTGTCATGAGGATCTCGGGCAAGAACGAGAATGATAAAGGGAAGAAATGAGCTGCAGAGCAACTTTTTAAGCTCTCGCCTGGGTAAATTAGGAGGAGTGGAGTGTGGCCATCATTGGCCGGCAGCAACATGCTTCTCTTTTATCCTTTATTGCAGTCTTTTAGCATCTTATGTTGTAACGATGTATCCACATTTAATACCAGTGTATATATCATTATAATATAATGATGTAATGTGATACCTCTCAGACTTACCATGATGAAGTCTCTAATCAAAGGCAGCTAGCCAATCAGAAGCACTGGTAAAAATATGATCAGACCGACTGCAGCACAAAATTAATCACTTTTGGTTTGGGAGCTGTATGGCAGAAACACAGGGGACCATCATCTCCCAAAGTTTGAACAAGAATGTAACTTTATTTTTGCTTAACTTTAACTCTATCTATCTATCTATCTATCTATCTATCTATCTATCTATCTATCTATCTATCTATCTATCTATCTATCTATCTATCTATCTATCTATCTATCTATCTATCTATCTATCTATCTATCTATCTATCTATCTATCTATTGCCTTTCTTCCAGCTGAAGGATCTAAAGTTCACGATGTGAGGCACCCTGTGGCACCTACATCTTGTTTCCAAGAGTATACAATAACTTTTATTCATGTGTTATAAGTGTACACGAATACACTTTAATTTTTGTTGAAGAACCTGAGCCTGCTGCCTTGTCCAAGTCCTACTTCTTAAGAAAGAAATTATCCAGAGGTTCAGAGGGTATGTTTATTTCTCACTACAGAGAAATAGGCAGCTGTTAAGGAACTCTAACAAGCGTTCTCTTCATCTGTGGAACAAACTTTTTAAGAGGTAGTGGTACTGACTATCTGAGTAAATTGTGGTCGTTTCATTTGGAAATAACAGCAGGAGTCTCATGTTCTCTGTAGGGTTTCCTCAACTTTTAAAATGGAGGAGCCACAGGCTGACCTTATGACCTCCAGCCCCTCCATGCACAGCAGGTTCTCTGCTACACTTAGCTTTCCAGCTCACTTCTTCCTCCTGAATGGCAAAAGGAGAGGATGGTGGTACAAGTCAACTTATGTTCACATGCTCTCTAAGTACTTCTGATTTAGAATCATTGATCTTTATCCCTCTACTGATTGTTTAAACCCTTTATCGTTGCCCTTCAGAATTGCATTGGATTCGTATCCTCCAGCTCGACCACAGACCTCATTGTTTATTAACCTCTTCCTACCCAAACCAATAATTTGGTGCTTGAAGGCAACAGAACAGCACACATGTTGCTAGCGTGGAAATGGGGATGGAAAGAAGACAGATCTAAAGGGTTAACATACGTTAATTGACATAATTGATTGAGACTGGGTTTTGGATTATCTTCCTAAACCTGGTCGTTTTCAGGACTGAACTATAAGCCCTTTCAAACTGTGAGATTTTTAATTGAGTAGGGAAGATGACTTCAAGTACAGCAAGAGCTTATTTGAAGATTAACAGCAATTTGTGCCTGTGTTGTTGACCAGCGACATGGAAGGAATATATAGAACTGGTGCAGAAGCATTCACTCCTGTTATTTCTTTCTGTGACTCATCTAGACAGAAAACCAAGTAAAACAACGAGGAAAGAAGAAACATGCCTGTTTCTTAAAGGCAGCAGATGCCACCATTTTGAAATTGGTGGAATATCGGTGGGAGTTTTGAGCCTGCAGGATTAGCAGAAATAAAGAGAAAAGAGAAGAGCAGACGCACCGCTGTTTCTGAGGATGCGCACCTCTGCTGGCACTCCATCTCCACCTGGACCAGTTGTTCTGATTTGCACCACTGCACGAGTGGAGTCTTCTGGAACTGGGATCTCAATCCGGTTATTGTTGGCTATGTATAGAATAGGAGTTGAGTGTGAGTCCGGCTGGTACAGCATCTATAGATAAAGATAATTTGTGCTTATTATTAATGTTGCTCTTCTAATGTTTAAGACAGTTTATAGATGAGTAGCCATAAGGGCAGTATGCCCTTTTCAATATCACCAAGGGATGGTCAGAGAACTCTCATTTTTCAATACCACGAAAGAAGCACTCTCAAATGATGCAGAAGATAAGGCCTATGGATTTTGATGGGACCTACCATTAGGATTTTAGCCTGTAAGCTGGAAGAGCCCGAGGAAAATATAAAGTTGCTCAACAAATACAGCACCAAGAATTTGGCTGCAGAGCCTGCTTTAAAATGAAGTGGCTTCCCCTATCCATGCTAAGCTTTTTGACAGGGGATGATATGTTGCATTGACCTTCTCTATAGCACCTCCAGGACAAAAAACTTGGAACACATTTATCAGTACCTTGTACCCAGTGACAGCAGACTCATCTGCCTTGGCAACCACAGGATCCCACTTGATGCTCACACTGGAACTGGAAAACTTCCAGGAGATGTTACCAGGGGGACTTCTTGGTGCTTAAAAGATACAAATAAATAGTCATGCCGAGCCGAGACAATAGGAAGCAAAGCAGGGCCACGAAGCTCAATCTGTAGGAGGATATCTGTCACCCTGACACATATATTCTGGGGCTCTGGATTTTATACGTCCTGGTAGCTCCCTGTAACTGAACTGCGCATCTGTCTAGTCCCACCCACCCATGGCTTCTTGAAAGATGGCTGGAATTTGAACACTTGCATCCCATATCATTGCTATAAATATGAGTTCCCCATGAATTCAAGGAAGTCTTTAGAAAAGCCTCGAAGAATATGAAACCTGTTTAATTACATCTAACTTACACTTCCATTCTGTGTTTTTTTCTATGTACAGTTCTTCCTATTAATCATTTAAATGTATTAGTGGCTACTTAGCAGACTTTTAAAAAGAAGAAAGAAGCCCAGGTTTTCACTATGTAATCTTTTTACTCAATAATAAATCAAAATATGAATACAGTACCATATTCCAGGGCAAGTGGCACTGACTCCATGGGGAGTTGAAGAGGCCAACTATAAATACTTAGAAAAGGTTTGAGCATTGTTGTCCTTAGTAGAGATGGGCACGAAGTGAATTTTTTAATTCATTTTGATATTTATTATTTTGTTACAGAACAAAATGAATAACCAACAGACCCATCAAAGAAAAATGAAACAAAACAAAATGGAAATTTATTTGTTTTTCATTTTCCCATAGGAATACATTGTAGCAATGCATTCCTATGGGGAAAACCTGGTGGTTCCCTTCCCCTTCGGATTTTTCCCCGCCGAAGCCACCCCCGATCAGCTGGAGCGCGGGGCTTTGGTGGAAAAAAGTTTTATAAGCCTGGCCTTTCCCCCACCCAATCGGGCATGATCAGGTTGGGGCTAAAACAAACAAACAAAAACACACACGCATTGACCCGGCCCACGGGCCAGCTGGTCGGTGCGAGAGTTAAAAAAAAAGTGCTGACCTAGCCTGCGGGCCAGGTGGTCAGCACGAGATAATAAAAACCAGTGCTGGGCTGGTTGGCTTGTGTAAAAAATATATATGGAACGATACAAAATATGAAACGATTTTTTTTAAAAAAAAATGTTTCATAAGAAAAGAAAAGAAATGGGCGGGGGAGAAACAACAAATGAATGAAATGCCATTTTGGCATTTCGTGCCCATCTCTTGTCCTTAGGTAACCTGCTAAACTGGTAGCACAAATAAGGAGGTAGTTGGGCTTAAGATGAGGGTGCCAAAGATCTATGTGTGTGTGTGACCATTGGGGAGTACACATCTCACTAGTGTGGTAGTAGTGAGCTTGGGTGCCTTTCTGGGGTTGTTGCAGTGGTTCTACTGTATTTCAAGGCAAGTGTCAGGAGAAATAAGTAGATTCTCAATGGTTATGTCATGGGACTCCACAGGATTTTTTTCAGCCCCCTGTGGCTGAGTCAGAAGTTGGCAAAACACATCCCTCCAGAGGTTGACTGCACCTCTCAGCATTCTTCACAGTTAATTATGCTGGACAGGCCTGATGGGATATTGTAGTCCAGGCATGTCCAAACTTCGGCCCTCCTGATGTTTTGGACCACAACTCCCAGAATTCCAAGCCTGTATTTCCAATGGCAAAGGACTGTAGGAGTTGTGGTCCAAAACATCTGGAGGGTCGAAGTTTGGACAGTCCTGTTGTAGTCCAAGAATATCCAGACAACCATATGTTCTTCATTCCTGCTATATGTGCAATATATGGCCTGTGGTTTATTAATTTTAGGACTATAAGACAAAGAACAGGAATGACTACCTTTCTGAGGGTTTTTTTTAAATTATAAATGAATAACTGTCACAGCAACAACAACTTTATTAAGGGTCCATTACTATATTTAAACAGATTGGTGCACTCGGAGTTTGAGTAATCATATAAATTAACACATGTTGCAAAACATAAACAAAGCAATAAAAACAGCAGTAGATACAGGGATCTGTCTTCCATGGTCTTGCATAGGCATCCACGATATGTCTTCCAAGGACAGAAGGGCTCTTTCTGATACTTCAAAAAGCAGCTCCATCCAACTTTCAGGGACCTACTCTATATACAGTACAGTTCACCCCAGTCACCAGGGCTCTCTAGTCCTTGATGTAATTTTCCCAGAGGGCTGAGGAGACTGCCACGGGGGGGGGGGGGGGGAGGGATGAGAAAATGGACTTCCACCAACTCAGTTCCATGTTCCTGAATCTGGAACCGAACCATAGGAAACAAGAGGCATATAAATCTAATGCTTACTTACGTGGCTTTGTTGTCATGAAACTGGTGGGGGGACTGGGTGGTCCAGTCCCTGCTCGGTTGTATGCCCTGACGGCCACATGATATTTGGTGTTGGGGTGGAGATCCATTATGTGGGCTGAGCTGACAAGGCCTGCTGTCCTCACTCTGTCAGCAGCTTCTTCTTTGTCACTGTGCTTCCAGTACCGGATCTGAAGTCAACAATACACAGGGATCTGAGTTCCTTAGCTACTGAAATATTTTTCTAGAGTTGCATCAGCCTATATCCCAGGAACAGCCTGTGTTGGCTGTTCCACAAGAAGACATGACAAATAGGTGTCTTCTTTGGAGAGGGGGTGTTGCGTCTGAACCTGGATTCCAGTCCAGTCGCAGTCCTTCCCACCTCTTACCTCATAGCCTAGGAGGACTCCGTTCATGTCATGGTGCTCCACAGGATCCCAGGAAACATCCATTTCTGTGGCCATAACTGTGTTGACTGTCACATTGGAGGGAGCCACTCTTGGTTCTATCACAGTAAAATAACAACAGTTTAATGCGGAAAGCTCTTCCATTGTCACCCAGTCCAATCTTACTCATACAAATCTATCAAACAAAGGCCAGACAATACAACAGGAAACAATACCTTTATCAATGCTTCAGTGTTCTTAGAAGAAGTTGGAGAATGGAGCCTGTCTGAGACAAAGTATTATTCTATAGAATATGTTTTAGCTTACCTTCTTCGGCAGAGTGCACAATGGATACTAAGCTCTCTGGTCCTTCCCCTTTCTTGTTGAAGGCCCTTATCTTCACTTCAAAGGGTGTATAAGGTGCAATACTCTCGTTGCGATAAACATAATGTATTGATTCAGCATGGAGCACACTTGCTGTTTTCCAGTCCTGGGTGCCTTCTTTCCGGAAAGCAAGCTTATATCCAAAGCCTTCTCCATTTTGGTACTCCCGCTGCATGGGCTGAGATATGGCCAAGACAAGAATGAAAGACGGGTGGGTGGAGAAGAAGAAAAAAGACCATTAAAGAAAGCCCTCACAACTTTGGTGTGGTTAAGATTTCCATATCATAAACTGCACAATGGTTTCCTTATACAATAGTGATGAATATCCAGATCAATTGATAAAAAAATAATCTGATGAACAACATCTGGATTCATTCTGCACAGTATGAAGTCAAATGGACTTCTGAAAATAGGGATGCAACAGTTGCATGGAATAGCTATTGAATGGTTAAAATAAACCACAGCGCCTTGTACGGTGACATTGGCACATGGATACACACCTTCTTCACAAAACATTGATATTATCAAATTCATCAACAACTCACAGCAGTTGAATATACTATTTAAAATCCCTGTTGCTCCTCAAATCCCTAGCCAGTGTGGTTCAACAAAGCAACATTTTCAAACTCTGCCACCACAACAATGAACACAGACATGACAAATATATTATCAGCACATGGACACAGTGCTGAAAATGGCATGCCAGTGGCACCTGCTTTGCTTGTTTAGAAGACCTCATAGTGTGGAGCATGGCCACCATGTTTTTCATTCTTGACTTCTGGTACTGCGTTCCTGACTGCCACAGGACAAGACAGAGTAGAGACTCAAAACATAGGGACAAACCTCTGTTTTAAAGGGTTATAGGATAGGCAGAGAGCACCTGGTTGCTTTTAAAAATATGTTAATTCATTCTTATAGTAATCGTATTGTGTCTATGTGCTAACTTTTTATCAGAGTACCAGAGTCTTTATTTTGTATCAAAGGCAGACTATTTGGGAAGATCTCTAGGAATTTACTAAATGTCACGGACCACTTAACTCTATTTCTACACAAAATACAGTGAAGTAATACAGCCTCCTCTCAGAAACTGAAATTTCTAAGCAAAGACCCAGTTTGTGTTGCCAGTTTACCGTCCAGTTGATGATGAGTTCTCCAGGTGCTCCTCCTCCTCCATTGAGCCCAGATGGTGCAACAGTTGGGGCTGTTGTATTCCCCAATAAGAAAGAAAGAGCACATGTTAAATTAGAAAAAAAACTAAGCCAAAGGGAAATCATCATGCCATTAGTTATACTATGACAAAGATTAAATAGCAGATCATACCAAGCATATTTTTTTTTGCCTAATTGTTCAGGTTCCCATGAAAGTGTGAAATTAATGAAAATTATATAATGGAAAAAAGCAGCCATTGGTGATATCTAGGAAAATAAAAGTAAAATTTCTGTGTGATACTGTTTCCTTATGAGGTTTCTGCCCTCCCTGTCCCCCAGCAAAGCATGTACTTACCAGCTTCTTTAGTGCGGATCTTAGCAGATGGTACACTTGGTTCTCCAACACCAAGGATGTTACTGGCCAGGACCCGAAATTCATAATCCATCCATGGGATGAGGTTGACCACTTGGGCCATCTCTGAGTTACCTTCAATATTTGCAGGATCTATAAGCCAAAAAGCAGAAGAATAGAACAAATAGAGCAAACAGCACTAAAGAGGGAGACGAGATGCCTCATTGGACCATATTTAGTGTGGGCCACTGCCCTCAAGACACTTACTGGTGCGCGCTTGTTTCCATTTGGAAGTAAGTGGAGTGCAGGCCTGGATGACATATTTAGCAATTGGGCTATGGTTATCAAAGCCTCGACTCCAGCTCAGTTGCACAGAGGTGTCCTTGATGTCCCTCACCACTAAGCCCCCAGGAGGCCCTGGAGGACCTATTAGAAAGAAAGAACAACAATAGGAACAATAATTTCTAGCTATTCTTGCTTTGTGATATGACTTCTGTCATCCATAGCCATATTCTGTGAATCTCATTCCTTATTACCACTATTTTGTTTTGTTTTTCTTACACTTATGAAGGATCTATGTCATGATTTCAGCTAGAACTTTATAGCACTAATTACAGGTAAGTCCCATTATGTTCAGTCAGTTTATTCTAATGTCAATGCACATAAGACTGTGGTATAATCCTAACAATTTGTTTAGCAAATTAAATGTTACGTTTCAGTGCTTTAATTTTAATACAGGCATCTGGGCATATAACACTTGCCTGCATAATACTAATACAGAATAACATTCATTAATGGTCCATGAATTCCCTTTGCTTCTTAATAATGTATTTTATGTATGAGAGGTAGGATATAGTATGGCCACTTCATGAACAGAATGATTTCTTAAACCTACCAACTGAAAAGTGAACCCAGAACAAATATTTACAAATAGGCGTCATGGATGGAGAAAATCCATTTGTGGACAGAGTTGTAAGTGTTATATTATTTCCTGTTTTATTTGGAGTAGTTTTTATTTATTTGTTTTAAAATAAAAAGATATTTCTGAAAACACATTCCATTTTTGCCAGGAGTTTTCAGCTTGCTTATGGACAACTTTGCAAAATGTTACTTCTTATGTAACATACTGTCATTTCTTTATCTAGATTGGGACTGGCAACATCCACCACTGCATATGTTTTTGAACTACATTTCCCATCATTCCACATCATTTGCTTGTTGGCTAGTGTTGATGGGAAATTGTGTTTCAGTATCCACACATCCGATCTTGCTTGATTTCAGAAGCTAAGCAGGGTCGGCCCTGGTTAGTACTTGGATGGGAGACCACCAGAGAATATCAGGTGCTGTAGGCGCCTGGAGTAGGAAATGGCAAGCCACTCCAGTATTCCAGCCAAGAAAACTCCATGGACATGGGGTCACAAAGAGTCGGTCACGACTATAATGACACAACACACACACATCCACAGAGCTGGTGAGTCATCCTGATCTAGACTACCATTGGGCTGATATTTTTACATTATAAAAATCTGCGGCCCACAACTGTGCATATTTTAAGAGTGCATGAGATGGGAGAGCTTTAAATATCTTTATTAATCACCATTTTGAGAAAAGGAGTTGGACTGCCTGCCAGATTTGAATGCCTGCTACATGGTCCCTGTCACCTTTCCCAAATTTTAACCAGATGTAACCAAAATAGATCCCTTTATGTTTTATTCATAAAGAAAAGAAAAATGATTTCAACTAGATCTCACACCCTTCTTGTGGGTTGTGAATGTAACCAGTTCATAAATGAAATGCCACTGGCACATGCCATGTAACTGGGAATCCCTTACTAGCAAACAGTACCAATAATAAGGGGACACTGTCTTTGGCGTAGCACTCCCAAAGCAGAAGAAATGAAAGACACATTATTTATTTATTTATTTATTTATTTATTTATTTATTTATTTATTTATTTATTTATTTATTCAACTTATATGCCACCCACTACCCAAATGTCTCTGGGCAACTTATAATTAAAATAAACAGTTAAAACAATTAAAACATTAAAATAGCAGTCAACAATTAAAAAGAATAAAAACATTTAAATACATTACCTCTTACAACTAGGATGGCTGACTCAGAAGCACTGTCCACCACTGTCTGGGCTGTACAAGTATATCTGCCAGCATGTTTTAGTTGAGCATTCAGAATCATAAGGTCTCCAATATTCTCTTTCTATGGATGGGAGATAAAAATAAAGCAGCTATAGTTGAAATGGCACCAAACACATTTAAAAGGAAACACATGTAGTACAAATCAGGGTTCTGCCTGCATTTTCCTGGGTTGGAGGAAATGATGATTTACATAACAGAACAACATGAACTGAAGGTTAAAGAGTCTTGAATTTTTACCACACCATGATCAGCAATTTGGTGATTGTATAGTAGTCCCCCGCCACAATGTGGTTCATATATTATGGTCTCAGTATATTGCAGTTTTTTTCTTGAGAGAAACAGGCTTTCAAAGAGAGGTTTTTAACCCCCTCCTGGCACCTCAGCAAACAGACTTTGATCTCCTGGCAGCAAGGTTTGCTGAGGTGTCAGGAGGGGATTAAAAACTCTCTTTGCAAGTGGAGCCAGCAGGAGCAGCCTTTCCTGAGGCGTCTGCATTTTGCCTCCAAAGAGAGGTTTTTAACCTCCCTCCCGACATCTCAGCAAACAGAGCTGGCTGCTCCTGCCAGCTACGCTTGCAAAGAGAGTTTTTTTAACCAAACCCTAACACCTCATCAAACTGATCTTGGGCTGCTCCGCTGCTGTTTCCAAAGAGAAGTTTTTAACCCCCTCCTGATACATCAGCAAACAGACCATGGGCTCCTGGCAGCAAGGTTTGCTGAGGTGTCTGGAGGGGGTTAAAAACCTCTCTTTGGAAACACAGCCAGCAGGAGCAGCCCAAGGTCAGTTTACTGAGGTGTCTGCATTTTGCGGATTTTCCTTTATCTGGGTGGATCAGGCACCTAACTCCTGCAATAAATGGGGGAGTACTGTTTTGCAGAGTGAAAGATGCAATACATACCATACTTGCTCGCCTATAGTGACCTTCAGACTTGCCAAAGTCAATAAGTAAGTCATCTAGGGACCAAGTAAATGTGAGGTCCATTCTTGGATCATGAGAAGCATGGCATTTCAGGGTGATGTTCTCACCCACATTAATGTCTGCACTGGAAGGTGCAAGAGTGATTTTAGTGGCATCTGCAGAAGGAGAGATGAGACAACCATTAGTTGCATATTAGTGGCTGCTGTACATTAACACAGTAAGGGCACCTCTGCCCTTTGACAGAAATATGGAAATGAATTACAATCTCCTCTGGATTTAACAGGCACTCGGAGGATACAAAGAAGTAGCCATGTAAGTCTGTCTCATCATATTGGCAAAAGGAGAGGGTAGATTAAAAATAACAAAATATGGTAACACAAATAGCACACCCTCCTAATAATATTGATATCATTACATTTGGCCCCCAGCAGAAAAAGAAAGTACACCTTACCTCTTACAGACAGAGTTCCTGTGCTATTTGCTTTGCCCATGAAATTCTCAGCAAAGCAGGTATACTTCCCTTCGTCTGACTTGCTAATATTCCGAAGGATGAGGGTGCCATCTGGAGTAATAGTAGAGCTGCAGTGGAAAGGAAGCATTCAAGGAGAAAATTAAACATCATATTGGCAAGCACAGGCAATTGGGTAAAGGTACTAGACATCTAGCATCAACATACTGGCAAATCCTGCTGTATGTATTTGGCAAGATGTATTTAGAAACAATGTTGTATAAAACTAATGGATTGAACCCCAAGATATTGTCAGCAGTAGCAACGATATCATGTTTAGTCTGAGGAGTTTTTCAGAGAATGGAAATGAGACACAGAAAGAGCACGTGAGTGAGAGAGTGACTAGAGGAAAAACAGCAAGAGTCTCACGGTGCCTTAAAAACTGAAAGTGATACACCTCTCCCTATCTTCATTTGGCTGAGGAGGGGCCCTGACTGAAACCAGCTAAAAGACTAATTTTCCTGCTAAGATACTGAAAAAATAATGAGAGCAGAATCTTGTTTAGCACAGAGATGGGGAACCTTTGGCTCTGCAAGTATTGCTTTACTACATTTCCTATTATCCTTTACCACTGACTGTAAGCTTGTCTGCATTTGCTCACATTTCCTAGCAGCTGCTGCTATTTTTTCCATGATCTGCATGACCCAGGATTTGAACCAGTCAATCACTATCCCTGCATGCCTTATTGCCAGGGAATCCTCAGCAGCAAAAGGCATGGCATCAGCATCAGGCTGGTTTTGGCACTGTGTAACAGTGACTGACTTCATTTCGCTTCGCAAAATGAGAATGAGCCATTATTCAACTCATGGTAAAGACAGTTGTGTTTCACTGTTTTTAAACTATTCAATTGCCTTATATCAGTATTTCTTATGTTGTGAACCGCCCGGAGTTCAATAAATAAATAATAAATAAATAAGTTCTTCTCTAGATGTTCAAATTTTATTCATTTGAGTAGAAAAACAATTCAGGAAACATCAGGCTGCTTTTTTATAAGTTTCAGTGATCTACATTGCATCTATGTTTCATATATAGACATTTCAAAACTTGTAACCACAGAAAGTTACAAGCACAGATAATATATCTAAAAGCCAAATCTTTTAACTGTATAGTTACAAGGAATGTGCTTATATCATTGAACATTCAGTAATGTGTAACTATAAAAAGTTACAGACAAAAATGTTTCAAATACAAAATAAATCACCAAGTTTTAATTTTGTAGCCAAAAAAGTTGCAGGCAAGACCCCATGGTCCAAGATACAGGAGTATGGTCCAAGATACAGGAGTATAACAGATAAAATTATACACAGCCTATATACACACAGCACATTTGCCCAGTCCATACAGGGTGATTCATTCTTGCCTGTTTGTGTTGCCTGCTTCTGCTTCCTTCTTCTGCTAGTACTGTCTTACATCTGTGCATTTTTATATTGTCTTAATCTATTTGCCCCTTCCTTATCACATTTATATTCACATGCACAAATGGCAGCTTGCTGAGAAGATGACTTAGGAATGTTGTTGTTCACTCGTTTTGAGTGCTATATGCTATTTCACCATTAAATTTGCTTTCCCTGCAGTCTTCTAATAGAGCTGTGTACTAATTGAGTGACGTGCTAAGTTAGAACTTGAGCATCTATATGAATGGCTTGGTGAGCTATTTGTTATGTTTACAATCTGCTAGATAGTTGGAATGACTTGATGCATCAATATTTTCTGCCAGGTTTGCAGTCTAAATGTATGTTTCAGCAACTTTCAGTTAGCACATAGACCGCTACCGCACTTTTGATTTGAAATGCCTTTTCCTTAAAGACAAATCGCCTTAAAAATCACTGTCAGCTTTTCAAATTGCTTTTTCTGAAGAGCCCCCTTGGCCACGCCCATTTTTGACCTCTGTGTCATTTTTTCTTGCTATGACCACTGGGGGTGGTGATTTTTTAAATCAGTTCCTGCACTCCCCTTTCAAGCGATTTGGTTGTATTTATGGACGTACTACGCCACCTTTTTCGGTTCCCCCCTTGTTTCTGCCATTTCCCTGTCATAGTTTAAAGCAGTTCAGCCAAATGTGAACGGGGAAGCCGATTGCTAAGCAACCGCTGAAGTGCAGACTGCTGAATCGCTGGAGCGACCACGTGACCGCGGGAGGAGATAAGGCGATGCAAAATAAAAAACGGATGCCCAAGGAAGAGGGGTAGCAGCCATAATTTCAGTGCATTCCATATTACTGTTCGATGAGTACTCTGCAGTAACATCTAACAGATATCCCATATGAGGAGCCTTCTGGCACAGCAGGTAAACTGCTGCACTGCAGCCAAAACTATGCTTATGACCCAGGGTTCAATCACAGGTAGCTGGCTCATGGTTGACTCAGCCTTCTATCCTTCTGAGGATGGTAAAATGAGTACCCAGTTCATTGGGGGATCAATGTGTAGCCTGAATAATTAAATTCTAGCCACACAGAGAGTGCTTTAAGCACCATGGGGTGATATAAAAGCAGCACACTTTTCTTTTTTGTTTTTGCTTTAGGTCACAACCCACTGTTTTCATCTATACACCTATGGGGAGCATTAGGCTATGGATCATATTCATTTTGCCAATGTTGGGTGGATTTTTCTTTTTAAAAATTGTGTTGTTAGGCTTTGGTGTTAAGTGGATCATGTCAATATACATTTCTTATGATATACTTTAATTTGCTTATCTAATAAGACTATTTAATAAGGCCATAAACAGATCTTCAGAGTTCCCCAAAAAGCAGAGAGGACTGATACTTTAAAAAAAATAACCTGTCATTTCCATCTTACTACTGCCTGCACTTAATGTTTAAGAACACTGGCTATTAAATTTAAAATGATGTTTTTTAAAAAATATTCTATCCTCATTTTATATCATCTGCATCTGAAGATGAGTTCTGGAGAATTCACAAGCATATACTGATTGAAAGCTTTCAGTAAGGCAAAAAAGGAATCACCCAACTCAGGATTTTCTGTGAATCAAATCTCCTGTCTTGGGAATGTTCCTTTGTCTGGTGCTGGATTTGGATGGTCATATGGTAGTGATGGCTAGAGTTGCTTCTCATCAGCTTAAATTGATAAAGCCAGTAACATCAGGGTATATGGTCATGCTCCTGGACATAATCTGGTCCATGTGGGTAGGGAAGGCTGAATTATTTAGAGCAGGGCTGACATTCCAAACCAGTGCCCTGCTCTAAATAGTTTTTGACATAATTTATCAAGACATAATTTCTAAAACCTTGATCTTATTTGGAGCACTCCTCTGAGTAAACATACACGGAGTCAGGTGGGATATGAACTAAGTCACTGAATGTTTCATAATAAATTAAGCCAACTAGGTACTTATACTGAGAAGGAAAACATAACCAAGGTTATTGGCGCTCATCAAGAGGGAAAAAAGCATGGGTTTTCATACCTGGAACTATTGCTCAGAAGTTCAGTCCCTTTGGTCCAGAGGATAACAGCTTTTGGTGCTGCTCTTGGCTGGCAATGGATCATAATCTCTCCGCCTCGGGCTGCTGGTATCAGAGGTCTCACAGGGTTTAGCCGAAAATCAGGTGCAAATGCTGAGGATAAAAAAACAAGGTGAGTACTTCCATGAATTTGGGATATGGAGAAAGGTGAAGGGCAATTCCCAGTGGTTTATAGCAGAGCACAAAAGGAACAGCAATGGATTTAATTACTGACATCAAATACGGCATTCCATTTTCATTTGGTCACCTAAAATAATGTAACCAAGAGATGTTCACACTACAAATCCAATAAGTTCAGCCAATTTAAATTCATTAACCTGCTAATTTGATAATGTTTTATACTAAAGAAAACCACGGATCAAAGTAAAAAGCTCAACCTTTGAAGTACAAAGATCTCTTAAAAATCTGACATTTTGAAGAATCAATGATCAAAACCTGGGTATCATGAGTAGTGACAAAGAGTTATGTCTGAAGTTCTTAATTTTAAATAGAAAGGCTGCTGCTGCAGAAAGTAAATTCAAAATGAAAACTTCAAAATTAAAGTCAGTCGCTAGATGAATGTTCGCTGGCTCTGTTGTGCACATTTCAATCAATAGCTGATTTGGTACTTGCTCTCTGTACTTCATGTTGCTCTTTCTTGCCTTCAGAGATTGCAAGAGGCCTTCCCAGTAGAAAAGACTCACCCATTTTTGTAAGAATTGGTGGGTGTCAATTGCAGAGGCTTCCAAGATTCAGTACTGTTCTCTCCTCTGCTAGAAAGCTAACAGTTAAGACACAAGTCTTGACAAATATAGTGCCATGATCTTCTGTCATGAAGTGACAAAAAAAGGAGATAAAAACTAGATGGAAAAAAACTGCTGCATGTGGAAGAGCTCTGGGGGTTGGATAATGAGGTTGTAATGGAAGGCAGTATCTTTGTTCATTACATTTGACTTAGAAGCTGCAAGGTGGAGATCAAGGCAAGTTTCATAGCAATGGAGAGGATGCCTGACAGGAAATTCTCAGGAGGAATGGCTACAAGAGCTACCACAATAACAAAAGGAGAACTGGAATGAGTCACCCGTACCACATTCAACTCAAGCACATTTTTGACATTTCAAATTAACATCTTCTGAATGCCCTTTTCTTTTTCCTGTCTGTAGCTATCTCAATACTAGATGTTATGGTTAGTAGAAATACTCCACATGAGGAACAGGTTCAGAGAATTTTTTTGTTTAAAAAAATTAAATAACATAGCAAAAGTACCAGATCATTAAATAACATAGCAAAAGTACCAGATCATTAAATAACATAGCAAAAGTACCAGATCATTTGTTACCTTGTTTATTTGTTTGAAAACAGTCAATTAGCCAGGGTTTTAAGCTGTTATTCAGCACATAGCTACTAATGAGTAATTCACACCATTTACCATAATTAGGGTCATGTGTGTCACAATAATTCTTGATTTTCTGTGGCCAGAGCCCAGAGCTGAAACAAATTTAAGAATGCAACAACAACAACAACAACAACAACAACAACAACAAAACACCTGCATCTAAATTATATTTGCATCAAAGTACTGTTTGGTTGGCTAGAACCTACCTTGCACATATAATTCAGCATTTGCATAAATGTTGCCATGTTTGTTCTCTCCTACACACTGATACATCCCAGAATCATCCATTGTTAACTTAGAAATTCTCAAATTTCCACCATTGACTTCAATGCGATTCTGTGCAAACAAGCAAATTAAGAAGTTAGGTGACAACAAAGGTATGAAATTCAAGAGCCAGGCATTCTGAACTGTCTTTCATCATACTACATTTTACCCAAGGCCACACAGGCTGGCTCTTCTCCCACGAGGCACAAAACAAAGCAGAGTGTGCTCCTTATATAGTACCCCACAGTATTTAATTATGTAGGCTATATATTGCATGCTCACCCCACACTCCATGAGCTGGGTAGTCTGTGATTGAACCGTAGGTTGTGAGCACAGTTTTGGCTGCAATAAAGCAGCTTAACCACTGTTCCACCAGGGGAATCAAACTCCCAAACTCTGGCTCCACAAACTGATACCTAAGCAAGAGACTAGAGATGGGCACGAATCAAAAAAATTGCATTTCGTTTGTCGTTTGTCGTTTGGAGGGTCCGTTTCAGTTCGTTTCCATTTTTTGCGAATTTTTGAAAAAAATTCATTTTTGTTTTCGTTCGTTTTGTTACCATTTCGTTACCATTTATTTCATTTTTTTGTGATTTTTTAAGGATTTTAAGCAATTCACTCATATTGCAGTAATGGAAACGAAACGCACGACAAAATTTCCGGTGTTTCTGTTCGTTTCGTTTCATTTCACAGGCAAAATTTGTTTGTCGTTTCGTTACGTAACGAAATGAAAAAACGAAAACGAAAATGAAAAATTGTTCATTTCGTGCCCATCTCTACAAGAGACCTATCCAGCCAGCATATAATAATAATAATGTTCCACCAAGTCAATTCAGATTTATAGTGACCCTTTACCACCCTTTTTGTTACGTCAGTGTGTACCAGTTAATCATCAAAATACAGAATTGGTACCAGAAGATGAAGTACCTAAAGGAACATGAAAGAATGTACCCCTCCCCTGTCAAAAGTTTCCTGGGGCAGCACTGCACATATTTATGAATGTCATTTTCTGCCCATGTTTTCACATCACAATCTGAAATAAGTCTGAGTTTAATGTAGAACAAACTTAGATATGAACTGAAGTTAGCTTAACATCTTCCCTTGTTATACAACCATTGGGTTCTTAATTTGGAGGAAAGAGAAAACTTCAGTTAACTGAAAATGTCTTGGCTTGCTTACCAGTTGAAGCAAAAGGAGGAGCAAATGAGCTTCCTGAGGTGCCTTATGGCTTGTTCATTCCAGCTCTACAGTTCAATGCTCATTGCTGCTACTGCTCTTGTTGCTGCTACTGCTATTTGAGTTTTTTTAAATCAAATCAGCTTCATGGTAGCCTTTAGACCCTGTCTATATATAAGCACTTTCCTCTACTGATATGATAGATATACAAATTTGCATCTCAGTTCATGTCCAATTGAATGCAAAATAATTTGCTAATAAATGATAAATTTAGTTAATAAAGGAGAAAAAGAAATAAGGGACAAGAGTAAATAAAAGCATATAGAAATATTCAGGAATGGCTAGATAAGATGGTCTTTGTCTTTAGCAGTTTAAGAGAAAGACCAAACAACAATAATAACCACTAAGCCATAAATGGTAAATTATAAATGTGGTACCTGGGAAGCTAATGCTTGTCCATTCCGTAGCCATCTTATTGTAGGTCTTGGCTTGCCACCTGCAGCACAACTCCAGTGGAGGTCTGATCCAATGTCAGCTTCTTTGTCTGTTATGACCTCCAGCCATTCTGGCTGAGCTACAAAGGAACAAAAGTCCAGGATCTGCACATTCCACTCAGAAAGCAGGAAAGATTCATGATGTAGTAGGGATAGCCTCAAAGTGCATCATGAGTACAGATGAGTGAAGATGTTGGTTCAATTCATTTTTGACATGTTCATGGAAGATGAATGGGAATGTAGTCTCAATTTGATTTTGAGAAAGAATCAGCAAAATTTGCAAATATATTTATATTCAGGATGGAAAGAATTTAGGATTTAAAGAATTAGAATATGGAAGAAGACAACACTTTAAGGTTAATCAAATTCTAATTATGAGGTTATAAACAGCAACATTTTAAAAATACGCAGTTTAAAATTAGCTGTAGTATGAAACGCTCTCTGAACTAAAATTTCAAGCTTCAGTTCAGATTTGGCTCACCCTTACATCTTGTTCATTATCTTTCTGGAAGTTGAGTCATGGCAACTGAACTTTTTTTTTTTTTTTGAGAGAGAGAGAGAGATTGAAATGTTTCGCTGCTCATCCAAAAAGCTTTGTCAGTCTAAGGAAAGCTAGTTGCGAGTCCTCCATGTTATAGTTGACCTCATGTCACCCTGGTTTGAAATAGTCTCATAAGATGAACAATGGCCTGAATAGACTTCTTAGGTAGATAATAGTCCCAATAGGCCTTTAGGTGAACAATGACCAAGGTGCTGAAACCCATAAATTATAGGTTGTTAGCTATGGCCTTGGTGGTGGAGGCGTGAAACATTTTTGATTGTTGAACTCACTGCCTGATAAGTGGCAGATAGACTGTGCTTAAGTCCCCCACCTCTGTTGAGAGAAGGGTTTTCAATGCTCACATGAATGGCTTCCCTGACCCCTCTCTCAAATCACCTATCTTCTCTGTCTAATATGTGTACATCTTCATTTTTGAATGAGTGCCTTTTATCCTTCAAGTGGAGGTGTACTGCAGATTCTGGCCCTGAGCTGTTGCCTCTCCTATGTTGGGCCATCCTCCTGTTTAATGGCTGTTTAGTTTCTCCAATATAGAAGTCTGCACACTCCTCACTGCATTGGACCACATATACTATATTGCTCCTCTTGTGTATTGGTGTTGGTTCCTTTGGGTGGATGAGTCTCTGCCTTAGTGGGTTTGTGGGTTTGAAATAAACAGAGATGTGGTGTTTGCCAAAAATCTTTTTAAGTTTCTCAGACACTCCAGCTATGTTGGGAATGATCAGGTTCTTCTGTCAGCTCTGGGTCTCCAGGCTGATCCATTGTTCTTCTGGGTCGGGACACTGCCTTGTTGAAGGCCCACTTTGGATAACCACAGGCCTTAAGTGCTGTCTTCAGGTGCCTGTCTTCCTTCTTCTTGACTTCTGTGGAGGTGGGGATGCTCTCTGCTCTGTGGTTTAGGGTCCTGATGACTCCTAATTTGTGTTGTAATGGATGGCGGGAGTCAAACAGTAAGTACTGATCGGTGTGGGTGGGTTTCCTGTAAACTTCTACTCCCAGGCCACAGTCAGGTCTGCGCAATCTAGGAAGTACAGGCCTTTGCAGACTACATCAATGCCGTGGACTCTAATATTAAGTTCACCAGGGAAGACACTCAAGACAACAGGCTGGCTTTCCTGGATTGCTCATTATCTAGTATTTGCCTTCAAGGGGTTCATTGATTTCTTAAATATGATTTATGTGAGAAATAAGATAAACTCAGACATAAGGGGAATCAGGAGGGCTTTTATTTGAAGCAAAGGCTCCAATTCCTGTTCCATATAATTAGACCTGGGGCGCGCTAAGCGAGCAAGACATAGCCATCGTTCTCCAGATCTTGTTGAGCGTCAATTTCTCAGAAACCACAGCCAACACAACCAGTGATCAGTGATTCTAACAACATCTGGGGGGCCACGTTTGGAAACCAGGACTCTAAGATATAGTACAGTTGAACTTAAACAGATATTATCTGATGACCATCCCAATAGCATTCCAGTAACAGCAGCACAATATACAAAATGGCAAATTGTGCTTTATGAAGAAATTGATTGAAGTGCTTTACCTTGGATGATGATGCGTCCACGATAGGTGTCTTTCCCTTGGATATTCTCAGCTTCACACTCATAAGTGCCCTCATCTTCAAAGCCAACCTCTTTAAGCTGCAGGAGGGGCTCTGTTGTGATCCACCTGGAAGAATGGCTACCATCCAACTTCCGCCATTTTATTCGAGGGACGGGGCTACATGACCAAAAACAAAACAAAACAAAAATACCTGTTGTCAAAGAGTACTGCAAGCTCTCTCTCTCCCCTTACCCCTTTTAAACTGGTCAAACTTTATTCTTTGTTTTATTAGTTAATTATCATTTCCTTAACTCTCTCAAACCAGAGTTTAATTGTCAAATCAAGAGAACTGCTATCAGTTAATCCTTGTTTAGAAATTATAACCCAAACCAAGAATCTGGTATGTATTGGTAGTCATTCATTATTTTTTGTGTTCTTTACATGTACTCCGAGGCATCCTTAATATATTCTATCACCCATTCTGGACCTAACATTAAAAACAGAGTAAACCAAGCCATAGCTGGCATATATTCCTCAGGAGTCAAAAGTCATAGAACTATAGATAGAATAGTAATTACATAATTTAAAAAAAACTTATAAAAGAGATAATCAGAATGGATTACATCAACACATCAGTCACTCTACAACAGAAAGCAAATGTGGTGTTATTAAATGTTAAATGTTTGAGACAATGATAGTTAAACTAACAAACACTCTGTAAGACAGATTCTCAGTCTTTTCAAAATGGTAGCCCTTGTTTCTGCATTTTTGACTCTTGGAAGCAGAGCCTGACTTAGCAACTTCACAACTACACTCATCTGAAACTTTTCAGACACCGACAGTGAGGATCTAAATGCAATTGACACAACTACTCACTTCCCAAAGGCAAAACACTCCAAAGCCACCAGCTGCCCAGCCAGAGCATAAGTGTCAGAGGGAAACTTGGCTTTGATGGTTGGGGCATATGGTCTAGAATCTGTGAAAAAGAGGAGAAAAATAGTTTCAGAGAGGGTGAAATTGTCAAAGCCACACAAATAGCACATTGTAGAGAGTAGACATCCAAGCTTTTCATCTTCTAAAAACACACACATTTCCAAAATATAAAAAGGGTAAGAGCAGCATTTATCTGTAGGAGTTACTGTACAGACGAAACATCTTAATTTGGAGAGAAATGCTGTGACATGGATGTAAAAATGTACACTTGCTATATTGATTATGAGAAAGAGTCTAATGAAATACAACTGACAGTCCAACAGCACTGTTGGTAACAAATGTCTTGATTCAAGCAATATTCATATACAGTGGAACCTCGAATAACAAACAATTTGTATTACATATAATCTGTACAACATAAAAACTTCCAGAGATAGGGAAAATTTGCTTAACAGAATCATCTATGGCAGTGATGGCGAACCTTTTAGAGACCGAGTGCCCAAACTGCAATTCAAAACCACTAATTTTTTGCAAAGTGCCAATACAGTAATTTAACCTGTACACAGGTGGCTATGAAGGGGCGATGTCAGGTGCCCACCGAAAGGGCTCCAAGAGCCACCTTTGGCACCTGTGCCATAGGTTCGCCATCACTGGTCTATGGGGCAAATCCGTAGAACATAAAAATGGTCGTGATTAGGGATTACTCTGTTTCCAATGCATTCCTATGGGAAATTTGTATAAAGGAAAATTTGCTTAACATAATTTGATTTGGAACAAATTAATTCCTTTATACAAGGTACCACTGTAGTTAGAAAACTATACTGGCAACCAAATCCTGCAGTGAAGGTTGAAGATCAGAGCACAGAAATATGCAGTGTATGATAAGGTTGCATACTCTTACTACTGCTTTTCAATATGTACTATGAGAACATATTCAGAAAAGCACTTGCTATTTCAAATAATAGTACCATTAGTAATAGGGATGTTATCAACCGCATCCAGTATATAGCTATATCTTTATCAGGTGACAATTTAGAAGTTCTGCAAAGGGAGTTACTTTATAAATTCCACAAAGAAAATGACATATACATAATAAAAAAAGAATAGCAGGGAAATTGAGTTCATACTAATCCATCAAAAGCAGGCAGCTTGAGAAATGCTGCAGAAGACTGAAAATGAAATGTGAGGTGTGGTGGCAAATACATGTGCCCTTGGAATTTTGTTGAATAAACAGTAGGATCATAGTCATATAATTCAAATTAGAATAGAGATCACTGAGATAGTTTCCTTATGATGAAAATAAACAAATAAGCAAGAAAATTTTAAAATTGGCTTTGGGAATATGCACCATATGGTGCTGTGTATTTTTGCTTCTACAGTATAGAATGGAATGATGCACCTTAACGCAGCCAACTATAAAAAAGACTGCGACATTGTGTATTCATCAAGTCAGTGAAAACTTTACTGGGAAGGGGGTTGTTGTCCTCCAAGTCCCCCTTTTAAACCCTGTCAACTTGGCCCCTTGTGAGCGTGTCATGCTCTCCAAAGGACCCGGATTGACCAGCCCATTGGCCAGGCCCTTGTATGTGACCCTGTTGTTTCTGGCTTCCCCTTTCATGTGGGGGGTAGCAATTCCCTTTTTTTTCCAGCCTGGTGCTGCACCAGCAACAATCAGCAGACCCGGTAAGTTGGATCTTTTCCCTTCAATGGATCAAGAGGCAGATTAAAAAAATACTAAGAAAGAATACAGACCAAGAAGTCATAAAACACATAATATACAGAAGCCTAGAACATTTTAGTGACATAATGAGAATTGTCATAGTTGTCATTCAAGATAAAATGAATGGGAACGAAGTACAGAAAGGAGGAGAACATATTGATTGAAAAACTTTGGAGACTGGTTGGAATGCAAGACAACATCACTGCATGAAGCTGTTGCATCCCAAGGAAAAATAGTTCTGTCCAACCTCTGACAGAAGAACAAGGGGTGGGAGAAGAGAAGAAAGTATCTTTGCTGCTTCTGTTGTATAATTTTATCCAGCCCTTGAGAAAATTACTTATTTTGGTTAGAACTCCCAGAGTCCCTTAGTGTGTATGACCCATACCTCCAAAAACTAACTTGTCTAATCATATCCCACACTACTCAGGTAGAGACTGAATTACTACTGACAACTATGAATTAGGTAATCCTGGTTCACCTCTTCAAAGTGTCAACCTGGGCCAGACTAATACATGTTCCTCTCCAGCCTCAACCTGAGGTGGCTGCTGTTTCACTCAGCCTAGTATTACAACAGATTCTTGAACCAGCTAGGAACAAAGGAATATGCCACCAAACATGGCTGACCTGTTTTGTCTATTTTGGCCGTGAGAGGCATTTTGCAAGCCAAACTGGAATTTCTATTGAGCATTCTCCGTTGCTTAACCAACCTGCCACTTTTTATCTTCTCCTTTCATACACAGTAAGAATGTAATTACCTTTTGTCCAAGGGATATGTTTTCTTCTTTGGTGCAATAACTTGGCTTTATTTATTGCTTTTATAAGACAATAATTATACTAGGCTGGACCCAGAGTCTGCCTGTTGCCAGTGTATGGTCTCCACTCACTAAATGTCTAATTTTAGCCCATTTTATTTAACAGGATCCCTGACCCTTTGTGTCATACTTCCAGAGTTGTGAATAGACTGACCTGAGAGAAGGTGGGAGCAGAGAAGCCAATTTCTGCTTCCTAGCTTCAAACGTCTAAATCTGGATTCAAACCATTGCTCATTGTCTGTACCTTCCATTTCACTTCTGGTCTTTCTTGCTGCAGCTCTTACCTACATTACTTGATTATACAGCATTATATCCATGACCACAATTACCATGAAAACAATGTTACAGTATCATTCATCTATGTTAGAGCACACAACTTCTGCCCCAACAAGCCAAGTGTGTCCTACCAGCAATGCAGGACAGCACTATTCAACAAACACTTCATTCTTGCCAGTCCAAATAAGGAAGAAAATGAGGTTTAGGGAGCACCTCATGGGTCACCACAGTTCGATGGCAGGTTATCTTTGTTATAATGGGTTACAACTCAAGTTGTGCAGTCATGGCTTGGGAATATGTGTAGTTGGAATCAGATCTCCTAGATTTGTTTCCCTCAAAATAATCTGTCTAAGGAACATTACATCCTCTTGCCGTCATAATACACTGACCTTCTCTAATGAGATTGAGCTGAGAAGATGTGCTAAAAACACTCTTTTTAAAGGAGTCAATGTGGCCAGTGGCGAAGCAGGAGTAGTTGCCAAGATCAGAGGCTTCTGTCTTAGCAATGTATAGGTTTCCAGTGGTCTGCGAGATGAAGCGCCTTCCATCTGTTGGAATGAAGTTTGGGAAGTCATTCACAAACCAGCGGTATTCGATTCCTGCATGAAAATGGAGAAAAAGTGTTAAACACTTCCTTTTCTATATCACACTGATTGTAGAAATTTGACCTCAGCACGTTGTTTCCCAAAAGGAGGCACTGCAAAGTCCTGTTCCTGTTTGTTCCTTCTAAACGAAGTGTATGATATCTTCTACTGCCTAGCAAACAAAGAGACAAAATTTGTGTATGTTTTGTTCATCTTAAAGTGGATGCTCACATCTTTCACTGTATTCCTTTATAGAGAGTTGAATCCATTGTCCTCAAACTACTAGAGAAGAATTTTGGATCTGTTACTGCTTTTTCCATCTGATTAATTTCATGCCATCCACAGATTTTCATACAGAAGCTTTTGGGCTAATATTTAACAATGACTCTTAGAACTTCAAAGAGATTGTCAAAGTTTTCTATATCAGAAAACCTTTTCTCTTTCCCTAAAGATATGCCTTTCATTCAGTGCTTTCTCTTTATATGCAGTGCAATTTCTGATAATCAAAACCTGCACAATGGAAACTAGAGATGAATTGAAATTACAGCACTGAAATATTCAAACATATATTTGACAATGCAGATAATGTTAATACCTGCACATTCCCCATATGCTGACATATCAGCTTCTAACATGCAAACTTTAGCAATTATCAAACCCCATTTCCAGAGTTCACAGCGGAATTCTATAATTCACTAACCAAAGAATGAAAGTTCATAGGCATTTTTATATGAAAAAAGCAACTCAGGTTGTTCTGATCTCTACTGGTTTCAGCAGTCTGTACCACAACAAAGAGTTGTACAGGTAACATCTTTTTAAATTTGATATAAAATTCCATGGCTTCCGTTTTATATGAATTTCCACAATCTCAGCTACCAGGCACAAGCTATTTTTAAGTAAAAGGGGATCACATTAAAAAGTTATTAATCAATTCCAAACTAGAGATGGATACAAAATGAAAAACAAAACACTGTTTTGTCATTTTGTTTGTAACAAATTACTTCATTACATAACAAAATGGTAGAACCTGATTTGTTACAAAATGAATTGAAATAGCTCTTTTCCCCTCTAGGAATGAAGCAATTCATCTTAGAGGAACCCAAATGGCAGGATAACTTCATTGGACTCTTCTCCATAAGCCCCTGAAATTTGGAAAAGTTTGGCGTTCAGGGGGCTGAATTAAACTCCACAGGGGTTCCTCTAGGGAAAAATGATTCTAACTGAGTCGGAAGTCGCTAATTGCTCGCCCAACCGGGGGGAGGGGGGATAATTATCAGCTTAGTTGTGAATTTCCAACTCAATTAGAATTATTTTTCCCTAGGGGGAAAACTCATCCCCATGGACCCCAAACCTCTCCAAATTTCAGGGCTTACATGGAGGAGTCCAAATAAGCTCCCCTGCCATTTTGGTTCCTCTAGGACCCAGGGGAGCACATTGTTTCATTTCGTTTCATTTTGTTATGAAACTACTTTAAAATCCATTAGTAATGAAACAAAATGAAACTATTAAAGAAACGAAATGAAATGCTATATTTCCATTTCGTGCCTGTCTCTATTCCGAACCAATACAGAAATATTTGTTATTTTATACTAAAAGATACCATATTTTCCCATGTATAAGATGTCCCCCATGTATAAGACGATCCCCACTTTTTCCAACCAAAAATTATAAATTTAAAGTACCAGTACTCAAAAGATATTTTTCTCCTTTAGAAATGGTGGTGTTGCAGAGGGAGGGTGACATCTAAAACTGTTGGAGTCTCCTCAATATTACTCTCAATATATGTAATCTATCTATCTATCTATCTATCTATCTATCTATCTATCTATCTATCTATCTATCTATCTATCTATCTATCTATCTATAGTATTGCTTTGTGTTAACCACACAACTGCAAATTGTCTAACTGCATTTCTGTTTTACACATACTTCAAAGGCCTGTGTAACAGTGATTTAATATCTCATTATTGTTTATCAGTAACCTTCAGTAACACAGCAAGGAAGCCAGTTTAAACTGGTTTCATGAATAACTTCACTCAATAGTTATATTAGCCTGTCTCCATTGCTCTAATTGCTTATTTCAAGTTACTTCTAAGGATCACAAATAGATAACAGGGCCTGAAAGACAGGGAGTGCCCAGCGCTTGTAAGATCCAAGATCGATGCTCTCCATCACTTCCATCCTTATGGGATGAGGTAATTGTTCCTTTGAATATGGGTAGGGGTGGGGAAATGGGAAATGACTGGGTCAAGTGTATTATGACCAGAATAATATTTACTCTCATGGAAATATATAATATACTGTTCTGCATTATGATTTTTGCTGGCCTTTCCTAGCTCCCCTGGGGAAGTGTCATCATTCCATTGATTTTCTTCTGTTGAATAAAATAATGTAATTATTTTATTTTATTTTATTTTATTTTATTTTTACAACTTATATGCCACCCAATACCCAAAGGTCTCTGGGCGGCTTACAATCAAAGAATTAAAACAGTTAAAACATCAAATATCAATAAATAATTAAAACAATAATAAAAACTTTACACTAAAATCATTACACTAAAATTGCCATCAGAGGACCCACAGTCTATGCTGTATCAATTAAAAAACTTCTGGAACAGGAAGGTTTTTACCTGGTACCAAAATGTCATCAATGTTGGTGCCAGGCGGATCTCACTTGGGAGGGCATTCCATAGCTTGGGGGCAGCTGCCGAGAAGGCCCTATGTCTACAAGCCATCCCTTTCACCTCCTTGAGAGATGGCTCTTTCAAGAGCCCCCCCTGGCTCAATCTTAATTGCCGGGTAGGTTCATATGGAAGGAGGCGGTCCTTCAGGTATCTAGGTCCTAAGCCATTTAGGGCTTTATATGTCAAAACAAGCACACTGAATTGGGCTCGGGCAGCAACTGGTAACCAATGCAGGTTACGTAGAATCAGCATGATGTGATCCCTGGCGACCCTACTGCTTACCAGCCGCGCCACATGATTCTGAACTAGCTGCAATCGCCGAACCGTCTTCAAAGGCAGCCCCACCTAAAGTGCATTGCAGTAATCAATACGGGATGTTACCAGTGCATGCGTAACTGTCATAAGGCTCTGCTCGTCTAGTTAGGGGTGGAGCAGGAATATTTTCCACAGCTGAAGAAAGACACCCCTGGCCACTGAGTCCACCTGGGCTTCCAGAGTTAAACTTTATTTTGATCTCCCTTTGCAATTTGCTTAATTTAGGTAACAGGGGTAATTGCAAAGTAAAAAGGGACAGATTAGTTGGAGCCCTATAAAACTCTCCAAAATGTATCCTCCCCCCTTTCCCCATGCTGCCTCTGTCCCATGTCTTTCGTGCCCATGGGAGCTGTGCACAGGTACATCCCATCTGCCCCACACATCCCACCCATGATGGATCTTCCTCGTCTTCTTGCCCTGGACCTGGTGGGCAGTGGTGGTGGTGCAGGCTCCTCTTTTTCAGAGCCCAATCCTTCGCACTGAAGCCCATGCCACCAAGAAGACAGGGAGGAACCATTGTAGATGGGATGTGTAGGGAGGAAGCACAGAGAAAGAGGGAGAGGGAATACTTTTTGGAGGGTTTTAGATGAGGTTAGTCTGTGTTAGCATATCGGGCAAATTCCAAAGAAACAAAACAAAACAAGGCAACAACAGATGGCAACTTCAAGACACGTCCATTGTGTATAACACAACCCTCAATTTTTTGGCTAATGACTTTAGCAAAATATCTTATACATAGAAAATATGGTATGTAGACAATATAGACTACACTTTATTATTTTATCAAACAGTAAAACATTAACACAGATTGTATTTCTTCTTCAGAGACAAAGTATTTGTTTATCCATTTCTCCTAAACCAAAAACCTTACTTAACTTTTGTAAATAGAAAATTAGCTCATTTCCAGTAGTTGCAAATACAGTTTTTGTATTTACAAATAAGTGGTCACAGTGGGAAATGAACTGCCTTAATGAAATTATTGAATAAGATTATGCATAAGGTCATAATAACTTCCTACTCTGTTGTTGACAGAGAATTCTGAAAATATTGGCATTTTCCACACCTAATCTGAGATCCTTCATTTGTAATGCACTGACGTTTTCTTACCTGGATAATGTGGAGGTGGACTACAAGTAAACATCACTCCCCAGCCCTCTGTAACCTTCACTGGGTCTCGCTCTTCTGTAGAGAATTCCTGTAAAACTAAACTCACACAAAAACACAGAAAGGCAATCAGAGGAGCTCTGAAGGTCAACAACTCTTATAAATCAGAACATTCTCAGAGGGGGGGGGGGGGAAATAATCCTATTTACAACGAATTGTATTTCCGTAATATAAAAAGGAGATTGAATTGAGAGAACTATAGCAGATAACACCAGGAACATTATGTTCTGAATGAACAGGAAAAGTCAATACTATCTCTCTCTAATTTTTATTTTATCTATTCATTTTAGCGAGAGAATATCCCACCATGCTGATCCCAAGTGGAAACAGAAATGGCTCACCATTAAAAAATAAAATAAAAATAAGGGAAAAACACCCCAAACAGCTCTACATCAAATTAAAAAAGTAAGAAAACAAAAGCAAATATTAAATAGGGGCAAAACATAAACAATTCAATCACTGGTCCCAAGAAGAGTAGATTCAGTGAATTAATGGGAACCTGGTTAGTTAAAGTGCTTCAAAGGTTCTAATCTAGTCAATAGTAACTATTAGATTTTAGCAGGAACTAATTAGCCACATCTGTTACTCTACCCACTGTGCCACATTGGGTATGTATGTGTGCATCGGTCACACAAATTCTATTGAGCAGTGGCCTCTATAAAAAGAGCCTATTTCTCATACTTGCTATAATCTCATGGCAGAAGCTTGGGCCTTACATAGCCTTAATACAGCAAGCCACCTGATGATCTAAGCAAATGGGAAATCACTTACTAGAGAAGGTAGTCCTCAAGCTAACCTGGATCTATAGCATTTACAGTTTTAAAAAGTTAAAACGTGATTCTGACTCTGACCTGTAAATGACTGTAAAGTAATACAGTACAGCTCATTCAAAATCAGTAAGACGTACCCCAATGCCAAAACAAACAAACAACCACTTTGGAAGCAACTGTGGTTCATGATACTTTCTATACATCTTGACCTATACTTATATCAGATATTTTACAAATTTTATAGGAAAAGGTTTCTTGCAAACAAAGGGTTGGGAGATTTTCAAAGGACTCAGCCTCTTCATGCTTGAGCTCCGAGTGCACCAACCAACCAAGAAAGATGGCTGTCAGTTTTAACCAGTGCTGCTTTCCAACACATGGCTGTTCCACCCATCATGGTTTCCAGAGGTTGCTATGCCAGCACAGAGCCACTGTCTAATGCCTGAATCCCTTGCTCGCGCCTCATGGCAGGACTGTGGCAGGGGGATTAACCTCCTTGACTGTGCTTTTACTTTTGTTTGCTCTCAATTCTCCTCACCTTGAATTGGGTCTCTGGGTTACTGGAAGAGATTACTGTCTGAGACAGCCTCCTAATGTCCTCCAGTTGCCCACTTCATCTTGTACTCCTTCACTTTTCTCAGTTTGCCCACTTTCACTCATTATAATCTATAACTGTGTACTGGTGCCTCGCCTCTACCCAGACTGTGTTGTATTCTATAATACTGCTGTCTATAGTAGTTGCCACATTTATCTTATATTTTCTGCTTCTTCCTCATAATTTTTAAAATATATAATGGGGGTCTAACTCCCAGAATTCCCCAGGCAAGATGGCCACTGGCTGTAATGACCAGGGGATACTGGGAACTACCATCTTAAAAGGCAGTTTTTCCTAGTTCTGTTCTTTCTGCATGAACCAACTTCAAAGAAGTCCAGTAAAGCAAAGCAAAGCAAAGCAAAGCAAAGTGTTCTGCTTATATACCGCCCCATACCACTTCAAATAGTCTCTGGGCAGTTTACAGATTTAATTACAGTATGCAGGCTACACATTGCCCCCCCCCAGCAACCTGGGTACTCATTTTACCGACCTCGAAAGGATGGAAGGCTGAGTCAACCATGAGCCTGCTACCTGGGATTGAACCCCAGGTTGTGAGCACAGTTTTACCTGCAGTACAGGCATTTAACCACTGTGCCACGGGGCAATTAAATAGATTAAAGATTAAATAGATGACTTACACCCAAAGCGGACATAAGCTTCTCTGCTGAGTACTGTGCCCACAGAGTTGGTTGCCACACACTGGTAAGATCCAGTATCTTTGGTTTTCATTGGGTTGCTTATCACAAGGTTGCCCCCATTCAATCTGTAGCGGGAATCTGGCTCAATTTTGATTTCTGTGCCATTTAGTTTCCACCTGCCAAAACAATGGTATTTAGGGTGGGAGGAGAGAACAGAACAATCACAGCTACAGAGTAACATTGCCTTGAATAAGAACAGACATTGGCATTTGCACAAACTCTGTCAAGAGGACCTATTGTAAGGCTGTGAGGCTGAATAATGAAAAACAACAACCCAGCAATGAGGAAAAGAAACAGATGCATTGTTCCTAATGCTAAAGAAGATTCCAGTCTCAAGAATTATGTGATGCTATAAGATATTTTAAAGATGATTACAAGAGATAAGAACCGCTGTATCTGTCACATCAAGAAGCATATCACTCACGTCACCAGTATTTTGTTTGATGTCCAGGACTGAGAGATTTGTTTTGTTTTGTTTTGGGTCTGAAGTGGCAGGTGTATTTATTTATTTATTTATTTATTTATTTATTTATTTATTTATTTATTTATTTATTTATTTAACTTGTATACTCTCTACCCATTACTGGAAAACATTACTTTAAATGGTTCACATCCAGTATATAAAAATAAATACATCTTTTAAAAAAACAACTAAATACTGCTTATTAACAAATAAACAATCTCCAACCGTTAAAAAAACAAATAAAATACAAATGGGCAAGATAAAGAATGTCCATCCATACCATGCTGATTAAGAGAGAATAAACTGTGTAGCTAGACATTTGGAAATTTTATCTGTTGAGCATGTTGAGATCAAGTGTTCTGCATTCTAGTCTCCCACTTTATCTTTAACTAGCTAGTTGTTTTATTTTATTGTTTGCAATAATTAAATATGATTATTTAATCATTGTAACTTAACATAAGATAAATACCATTGTTTTTGTGGCAGTACCATTTCTTTTAGTTACTTTACTAGTTCTAGGAATGTGCTCTCTACTCAATGGTACAGAAAGATCACATGTCATCAAGTGCTGGGCCATGCTGTATATTAAACCACTGCCTCTACTGTTTGTGGATGTTGAGGTGATGGAGAAGTAACCATTTAACTGCTTTTGGAAAACAAAAATAAAGAGTTACTGTCAAACAGATAGCTGTCACATAGCCACTTACCAAGGGAGTGGTATTTGGATGTTTAAATAAAATTTTTTTAAACTTATTTGCCTAGCTCTGCTTCCCAGGTATATCTCTAGGAAGTTAGTCTGAGTTTACTTTCCTTTGGTAAAACATAAAATACAGCAAAGCAATTTAAAATACACAAAGGTAAAACAAGGTGGTTTACAATCAAGTCAATTTTTTAAAAATGTGAAAGCTTTACTGGAACATTTTGTTCCACAAAACTGCTTGCTGCAGCTGATGATATGATCTGCCTTATGTGGTGCAACTTACTTAACAGGATTTCAACACTTCTGTTTCTATGTATTACTATGTATACCAAATTTTCTAGAGACAGAAATTTGATTCTTTCGATGAAGAATCTATTTTTAAATCTCAAATTCCTGCATCATAACCCAGAAGACTGATTTCTGAGATCAGAAGATACTAAAAGTCAAAGTTAAAGCACAATCATTACATTTACGAAAAAGCTCTATACTTAGCTCCAATTGTCACATTTTATTAATTTAATTTACAGGTCAGGTTGTGCTACCAGTTTTCAAAAACAAAAATGGTGGCACACCCTAGTGTGCATCACAACCACAAAGCTGCCATGTTTTTTTAAACACTGTTAGAAGCAAGAAGTCTCACTTGTAGGTTGCAGAAGGGCTGGCTCGTGCATGACACGGCAGCAATATTTGCTCCTCTGTAGATCCTTCTGGAAAAATGATGCTACGTGGTTGCTCTTCAAAGACTGGCCCATAGTTTCTTGCAGTGCTCTCTGTTGGCCACCACACTGCATGAGAAGAGGAAAGAAACCTGAAATGCTCTGATTTTAACTGAGTATCCAAAAAGAGAAGCATCAAACACCTGATTAAAATGGCAGCTGCAATGAACTTCCTAACTGACAGAATACTTTAACGAACAGACAGGAGTGTAGCGAATCACCTAACCTTGCTCCATGATATACTACAATTTATTACGTTTGGTATGTTGTATCTCAAAGAATAGGGCTTTTATCTACCTAGATGGACGAATGGATGGACGTTCATGGATTCATTGGCAAAAATACTGACACTTTGCATGTTCTCCCTGCAGTATCACCATTACCTTGATATAGGACATTGTTGTAGGTGAAGCAAATTCTTTCACACCCTCTAGCTTGCATGGGTCACACTGAATAGTGAAATTGGATTTGACAAAAACAGTCCGAGAGGCATGCAGAAACATAGTGTAGAATCAGAATGCTGCTACTAGAATTCTGCAGGAGCAAAATACTGGGCTGTATTCACATTTTATTGTATCGCCAGAACAGGACACCAGTTTATTTCAAAGACCAATTCAAAATGCTGGTTACAACCTTTAAAGCCCTAAACAACTTGAGGCCTGGTGTCCTAAAGGACCATTTATTTCCATATGAGTCTGCCCATCCATAATCTGTTGTGTCCCTTGTATATGCCTTTATTTCAGACTCATGGTTGGTAGCAACATACAAGAAGGCTTCCAGCACATCATTTATCTCCCCTGTTGCTTAATTTTATTTAAAACTATTGTCTTGTGGCACCTGGCAGACTAACAAGCTTCATTTTGTATGAACTTTCATTGATCACATACATCTGACGAAGTGGGCTTTTTAGCTGAATGAGTGCATAAAGACATCACAAGACCATTATAATTTGAGAGTATATATAGGCCACAACTTAACAGATTACAACAGGCAGCACTCAGGCTGTTATCTTATGAAACACACACTTCTTGCTAGTTACTGGATCCCTTGGGTGTCCACCCCACCAGTATTCCATATCCAAATCCAAATTGTATGATCCCGAGGGGTGTCAACCCCATTGGTGGCCAGGCCATAAATCATTGTCAGGTGGGAGTCCCTCACTGGCCCCTGCGATCAACACATGGCCCCTCTGTCTGACCTTCAAAGTTATGGCATGCATGCATATGTTTGTACATAACTACATACTAATCAGTATCATCTACTATATGAAAAAAGGGGGTGGGTGGGCTGGGGATGCTCTGAACTATGGTGAAAGGGGGGGTTGTTCCTCCACTACCCCTTTATAAACCCTTTGGGCTGGCCCCTTCTTAGTGCGTCACAATCCCTAAAGGGTCAGCCCAACCTGGATGCCCATTTCCATGCTTGGTGCACCCTCATTATTCAGGCCCCTGACTTGGTTCTGATTTGGATCCAGCTTTCCTCCACGTGTGTGTGTGTGTGTGTGGGGGGGTCACCATTATCCTTTTGTTCTCGGCCGGCCACTCCGGCAACAATCTCTGGACCCAGTTAGTCGAGTCCTTTACTTTTGTTCACAAAAGCTTATGCCAGTGTAAACTTTTTAGTCTTTCAGTGCCACAAGAATTTTTGCTGTTCGTGCTGCAACAAATTAATGCAGTTACTCCCAACCTCAGTAGATTTATCCTTTGATTCTTAGTTTTGGGTCTTTTCTGTTGGTCGGTCATTTGGTTTGTTGGTTTTCTTGTTTGTTGGTTTTTAATTTGTTGTGATTTATGGGTGGTTGTGGTTCATGAGCTCACTTCCTGCTGACTGGATGCCCCACAGGCAACAGGGACAGAATGTGTGACTAAACAGTTTGCTGGTCTGATGCTGCACTGTTCTTCTTGTGCCCTCTTGTAATTGTGTACTCTTAATATTTTGGGGCTTCACTGAGATACTTCTTTTCTGTAAGTGAAAAGACAGGTGCAGTCTCTTCAAATAATAAATAATAACTACTTCCCAGTTGCCTGCCTCTTTACTTGCAGAGTACCGTATGACATTGCTTAAAATACATGGTTCTTATAAGTATAATATTTTATGCAAGAATGACTTCCAGCTGAGAAAAGACAAGCAGAACAAAAGCACTTACTGTCATCAGCCCCTTGACCTGTAGTGATCTTATTTCATGTCTGGGCTACAGCAATTTAGCTTATGCACAAGAAGGATGGGGGAGGGGTGCTAATGCTTCAAACCCAGTTTAGCAGCTGCCCAGATATTAACCAATTAGAGATTGCAGATACCTGAATAGGATATGCTAATCCAGTTTATGTATTAAGCGCAGTGAGCAATAGACAACACACATGAGATCATATCCACAGCTTGGAATCACAAGGTTTTTGTTTTTTTCAACTGTAGCATCCAATATATCTAGCCAACAAAATAGCTGACCATGCTCTGGCCCATTCTGGAAGTGGTAGTCCAAGAAAATAACTATTCCAGGCTCTGGACATATGATATATTGCTGAAAAATATGGAATGATTATTTCTTGCTTTGAGAAGAAAAGACTTGCTGTATAGTAGCTTGGGCTCCATTGGGTTGCTGTTGGGACCACCATCTCAGCATGAAACAGTGACAGTATTAACATTAGAAAACAGTGCTAACAAGGCAGGTCCTAGAGGTATGAGTACTTGAAGTGAAGAAAAGATTATTATGATCTTTTCCATTCAAGATGCAAAATCCAATGAGAGTAGTAGTAACTAGGAATGGGCACAAAAAAATTGCATTTAGTTTCATTTCATTTCCTTCCCCATTTTGTTTCGTTACTAACAAAATTTTAAAGTAGTTTCATTACTAACGAAACAAAATGAAAACAAACCGCTATGCTTGGCTTTTCCGACTCCAATTAGGAAAAAAAGGCTTCCTAGGGGCATCCCCTTTGGAGTTTAATTACTCAGTCCCCTTAGCCCCAAATATTTCTAGATTTCAGGGGGTGACCTGAAATGGCTTGGGGAAGGTACCCCTGCTATTTTGGAGCCCAAGGTAAGTAATTTTTGAGGTTGCTACTCTAGCAATTTAAGAATTTACTCTATAATATTAACTCCTTAATTGCTGGCAACGTCTTGGCACACTTTGTCAATTAAGTACCTGGACCCCCTTTAGAGCTTCAGAACTAAGTCCCCTACACCCCAAATCTTTCCAGATTTATGGGGCTGACCTGAAATCGCTTGGGGAAGGTACCCCTACTTTGAAGCCCAAGGTAAGTAAATTTTATTTTTTAAAATAATTTTCGAAAATTATTGGCTTCTGATTCCAATTAGGAAAAAAAAGCTTCCTAGGGGCACCCCCTTTGGAGCTTAATTACTCAGCCCCCTTATGCTCAAACCTCTCCAAATTTGGAGGGCTTAAAGGGCAGCTACCAATCAAATTTGGTGCCCTTAGGACCCAGGGGAGCTGTTTTAGATAGTAACAAAACAGTTCGTTTTAAAATTTAAAAAATGGCCATTCCGTTACTATCCGAAACAAAATGCTGCCTGTCATTTTGTTCGCTTATGAAACAAAATGACAAAACAGTGTTCCGTTTTTCGTAAGGTATGATTCCTAGTAGTAACTTCTTTCCTCAGGCGTGGGACTGCACCTGATGATACACAACATATATGTATGCACTCACTACCTTCCTCTAACACATTTCTCAGAATGTAGCACTGGGTAAGTTTAAAATTCCCCTCCCTGATCACTGAGCTCTAGGGAACACTAAGGAAGAATTGGTAGAAGCAATTCTTGTTCTCTGGCAACTCACACAAAATTTGCTCATTTTCTGTTGTTATCAATTGGGAAATAGGAATTTCAGGCAAATGTTCCCCAGTTATTTCTTCATTAGATTGTCGTATAAATTTCCACTTACATGACACATGGCTATTACCAAATCATTTTCCTGGCCAGCAATGTAACTGTGGAACATTTGCCTCTTGCCAGGATGGCTATTTGATTTTGTACTGATGACATATCAAAACATTATTTATTGCTATGGTATTGCTTGTGTGAATGTCCTTATTGGTTCTTTTCTCTGTATCTTCTCCACATCCTCCAAAGCTGCCTCCTCCCTTTCTCTTCTCCTTCTCCTTTCCTGGTTCTTCCTTACATGCCTACCCAGCAATTCCCCATCCATTTGTCCACCAACTTCCCCACCTTCTGACCTCAGACAGGGCAGTGGCCCATATTTTTTATTCCCACCTTGCTTTGCTGATTGGCCATGTGCTGATTGGCATGCTGGCTGCCCTAGCTTGCAAGATTTCTCTCCTGGTTTCTGTCTCTTTAGGAATTTTTACAACAGACCTTACGTACATGCAAATGTATCTACACACAACAGCCAATGAATATTTGGTATGAAACATATTTTCCATGCACATTATATTGCACACCTCATTCTGCTGCTATATGTCTGAAGAAGTGGGCGTGTCCATGAAATGTTACATTAAAATATGAAAGTTAGTCTTTAAGGTGCCACATTTTTTTTGTCTTTTGTTTTCCTTGATTTTTGCTTGGAATTCTTGCACAGACTAACAGATACATATCTGGGTATTGTTTGTGCTGATCATAAAACATTGCTTGATTAATTAAAATAATGGCAGGGTCCTTTGGTCCTCTTAAGCCTTGAAAGAGGCTCACTTATCCTGTCTTAACTGGAAATGGCTTTGTCCTTGACACTGATTGGGCAACAAAAACAATAAGGATTCAATATTGGCTTAGAAAGATTGTCATCTACTAATGACATTCCAATAGCTAAAAGCAGATGTACTTCAGGCTCAGAGTTGGTGGGGAGAGGGAGGCAGGACTGACTGAAACTACACAGCACTCAATAAATAATTCATACTAATTGCAAGACGTTTTGTGTTTGAAAGCTCTGTTTGTTAAACCTCAGGTTTTGGTTCAGTATGAGGGATGAGCAGGGCTGTTTACTTAGTTTGTTTGAAGAAACACAATGCAAAATCTTGCTGATCTTCTATTTTAATTCAATGTGAACTCTCTATTAGCAAGTTGTGTCCCCTGTTGCCCTGTGTGTCCCTGTACTACTTATGAACTGCAGCTGACAGGTATTGATCGCCAGGAGTGTTAAGAAGATAAGCCAAGCTCACACCTGAGATTTCAAGGTGTCCGGAGGAAATGCCAATTGGATTGAGGAGTAAGATGGGCAGAGATGAAACAGAAGGGGTGTCTGCCTTTTGCAGAAGATTTATGATATAGCAGATTTGCTAGCGCAGCACTCTAAAAGGCAAAGCAAAATCTGACTCCTATGGCCACTGCATTGCTTTTCCCACTCACCACATCTGCCATAGAATGGAACACAGTGCAAGAAACTCATCGTCCACTGATGGTGAACAGATGGAGGACCACACAGTCCCACAGGTCACAGTACATACAGTAAAACAAGATACAGTATAGCAATTAATAGTAAAACAAGATACAGTATAGCAATTAGCAGATAATGGCCAAAATCCTGTTGCTTAGTGTAGTAAATCACACCAGACTAGGTCCAGTGACTCCTCAAGGGATTTTGTGAAACAGCCCCTCAGTATGCTTCGTTTATTCAAGCAACCCTAACTCTGTAACTTACTACGCTAAAGTGAGTCACAATTAGAACAGACCTGTTTGAATCAACTGAATGTACAAAGGACTTGACTCACAAAGTCCCTGTGGATTAATGGGTCTATTCTAGTGCAATGTATTGCATTAAGCATGTGTGTATGTGTGTGGGTGGGTGGGGGGTCTTTGATGGTGAATGCCTACATATGAAGTTGTTTTAAATAAAGCAGTACAGCAGAATCCTAAGCATATTTGCACATATTTAAAGAAACACAAGTAATCAGAAAAAAATTGCAATCCTATCAGTAGCTTGGATTTGGTAAAGCAGATCAATAGTTTTGGGAAAGCTATATGAAGCAGTATTTCTAGGGTGGTTAGGATGAATTATGAACAGTTGGAGGATACCAGTTAGGAATGGCCAATTCTTCAGCCATACAACGGGTCCCTCATGCCAGCTTGCTCTTGCAGCTCAGAGGATTCAGGATTTACGGGCACAGCCATTTCCCCCTCAGAAGACAGTTTTTTTCAGGACTGAGTACAGCTTTAAGTCACAAATTATAATAGACAAAATGCAGCCATTGCACAGTCAGTTTTAAAGCTGCATCAGCAGAAATTCCAGGACAAATTGTGGAAAGCATATTCAGTGCTTAAAGCAGCAGTCTTGTGTCTTCTCAGACAAGAACAAATTCCTCTGCAATCAGAGGGCCTTACCCCTGTGCAAGTATGCTTAGGATTCTGCTGTATGTCTGCAATACTATGCAAAAATAGGCGTGAAAAATATTGTGCAAAGTACTTCTGAAGGAACAGGCACAGGAGTGCACTGCATTGCAAACTCCATTCCTTACTGGAATTTTAACATATGAAAAGGAAAATAGACATGTTCTGGTCTGTGCCACAGAGAAACCAGTAAACTGAAGTGCCTACAAAGAAATGTTGTCAGTAATGGGCAATGCTTCACTTAGCATCACCTTGGAGATCTTTCTGAGGCTGCCACGTCTTCCTCTTCTTCAGAGCTATTTCTAGGTTCTCTTGAACAATTATTTCACACACTCCTTATCAGAAAATCTTCTCAGTGCATTACACAAGATCTTTAGGCGTTTTGCTAAAACATGCTGATATTATATAGTAAATATAAGAATGCAAAGGAATGCCCAAAGGTTTCTTAAAGCTGAAAAACAATTCCTTCAATTCTTCTCACCACTACAAAAAAGGTAAACTAGAAAGGTCATTTATAGAACAATTCATTGCCTGTTTTCTGGGGGCTAAGTGCTCTTCCTTCATATTTTCCATTTTGTGAAAAACAGCAATCTTGATTTGGGATGTTAAGTTTTAGGCGTTTTCTAGATCTGGACAGAAAGCCTCAAACAAGGACCACACTACAGGATTGTGATGCAGACACTGGGGCTTTTTCTGATCCTGATTCCAAATTCACGCTTATACTGTACTGAGAATATTCACAGCTTTCTAGGCATCATTATCCTAATCTTTTGTGTCGTATGTTATCAGCCATTAGAAAACGCTCCTGCAGAGTTTTGTAGATGACTTATTCCCTGATGGTCTCTGCTTGAAGAGGGCTGTGCAGTGGTGAAAAATCTGCGTTCAGCTGGTTAACAGCAAGCCTAGCCTAACACTGCCTTTCTGTCACCAACATATGTGGGTCAGACCAGTTTCCCACACAGGCTAATTGCCTCCTAATCTAGGCCAGTCACCTTCCCAAGAGACCTTGGGAACATTAAAAGGTAATTAGATATTTATAAAGGACATCGAAGTGGCTTCTCCCTAAGATGATGAATTAGCTCCAAGGCATTATCTAATTCTCAGTCATCTGAAATGAAAAGCCATCCCACTGAGGGATCAACCTTTTTAAAGCATAGCTTGAGACATCTAAGAACCAGCAATAGTTTGGACTGAAAGGAAAATAGATATGTATATATTAAATGAAGAGCAGATATTCCCCTCATTAGTACAAGCAGATTAGGGATCAGTAAATCTGTCAGTTTCACCTTCTTTCACAATCTTTTTTTTAAAAATTCTCAAATTCTTTCTCTTGAATGTATGAAGAATTTCAAATTTCAGGACGTTCTTATCGAAAGTGAATCAAAGGAAGCTATTATCTCTCTACAGTTGAAATCATTTAGTGGAATTATTTTCAGTATAGAAAGGTTCTTGTTATTTGTCTGCTATGTAATTATTAAATATAGGATGACTGCTAGAAAAAAGAAGGGGCAACCATAATTCATCATCACAAACATGAATGAATGACTGAATTATGGTTACAAAGCCAGTCTTCCAAAAGCCAAGTATTAAAGCATTCTGCCTTGATTTTGCAAGTTCTGATTTTTCCCATGCTTTGAATGTTTACAATCTCAGTTTATTTCTGTTGAATTTATGAAGCAATATGGAAATATTAAAAACAAGACAAAACAAAACAAAATACCAAAATAAACGCTCATACAGTATACAGTAGCCCTAAAAATTATGCACTGAACACAACTGCTACACTGAACACAACAGCCCCATAAAATCCACAAGACAGATATGCATAAGCCACATTAAAAGTACTGTACACTATATACAGCACGCTTCAAACATTGATCAGTGTAGTTGAACATGCAACATGTGACTAACATGCTCCTGATAATTTCATGTTCTAAATGTTGGAACAGGATACAAATAGCTTTGTTACTTTCCTAATATGAGCCCAGATCAGTCTCCATTCTTAGCTCATATCTGTGTCTCATTTTTCAGTCAAGATGGAGAACAATCTTACCTGTACAAGAGATGACAACTAATGGCAAGAAGGTAAGTCCTATGGATGTACTCATTGTACGCTTCAGAGGCCCAGACAGGAGAAAAGAGGGGGATGTGATTCTGTAAAGATACAGAAAGGTTTATTTGCAACTCCTGAAGACAACTCAGCTTGATATAACCGCATTCAAGCTTCATTTTTATCTTCCTAATAGCTACTGCCAAAATCTGGTATTACTGTCAAATTGAATACTAGGTAATAATAGGTAATGCTTAGACACAGTCAATAAAAAAATGAGATAAAATGCAATGTTTTATTATAACACTATACATGAATTAGATGTCTGCATCTTCCCTCTCTGTCCCTTTGAATACAATTTTAGCACAGATGTCACCTTATTTCCAGGGCTCAGGTCATAATAATAACAAATAAAACATCATATGCATTATGTGGAAAAGGAGAAAAAATGAATTTTAGGTACCTGATTCTATTATTTCAAAGTGCCGGTATTCCAGTTCTGCTTAGCCTTTGAATTAGAGTCACAGATAATCTCTTTTATCTACCATCTCCTGCTCAGTCTCACTCAACAAACACATCTGACTTTGTAATAAAATGATATTGGATGAAATCTTTTAGTGCATTTACTTAAGTGCCATAATTTTTGGCGGCAAACTGCCTCAGGTTAAGAAATCGCTATATAGATATTATCAGTTGCACACTGAGTCATACAACTCAGTATGCAACTGATAATTTCTGTGGTGAGTTTTTAATTTAAGACAATTCACTTCCAAAAATTACATTGTTTGTGTTATATCCATAAAACAAAGCAAGTGGATTTGGATCACTGTGTCCTTAAGTAGCCCAGAACAACAACAGAACTCATGAAGCATCTGATTAAATATCAGATCTTAGCTTGATCTTTGGATACGGAGAATAATTAACAAGAGTTCTAGACAGTGTTCTTCAAGGATGACATGAAATAGGTCTAAACATGTGTGTAGTTTTACCTTTATTTTCCCTGACTTAATTTCTAAGTACCAGTCTGAAATACTCCAACTGAGATTTTGAGTGGCCTTCTGCCTTTAAAATCTTGATCCTAGCTTTGCAGCTAACAGATTATAAACATTCAGAAAAGGTAGCAACAGGGATTTATTCATATACTGTAAATAACACAAAATGAGTTCAGTGATGAAGAACTAGGAAATGAACAGTGCAACATCAATGAACTGCTGAGAAAAAGAAATCAGGATGAGTGACAGTGAGGTACTGTACAGGACCAATCATGTGACATACTATGGTGGATTAATAACCAGAAACAGAACTAGAGATGGGTATGAACTGAAGAAATTGGCAGTTTGTGCCAGTTTGAGTTTAGACCACAAACGTGTGTGTGTGTGTGTGTGTGTGTGTGTGTGTGTGTTTCTTAGTATATTCCAGAATTTATTTTTCAAGTTGGTAAGGAGTGATGTTAGACTAGATAAATTTTGAACATTTCTGCATGGAAGCATTAAAATTGTGCTTTTCCAGCACATTCTGTTTTTGTTCCCATGTATTCCCTTTGAGTGGGAAGCTCAATGTCTCTATTTAAAGATCCAGACAAGCTTTGTTTACTACCAAAGGTCCATCTGAGGATTCAAAAGATGATCTCTTTCCAAATAGGAACACAAACAGGATTTTCAATGGTAGTAAACACACTATAGTTTCCAATTATCCCTGGGTAATAGGGCGCCTAACATAAGAAGTCAATAGTGCACACTGTAAGATATGCAAGATGTTTATGGGGTATTTTACCAGTACATCCCTCCCTTGGTGAATTTCCATGACTGAAACAGATTTCAGACACAGGTTTCCTGATTCCTAGTCCATCACTACAACCATTATACCACCTTGGCTCTCATTTTCTTAACTACAGTATATCACTACATAAAGTGTTACATTAGTAGTACTAATCAGATCTCAAGGCCATTTCATAGAAACAAGTGCCATTGCATGGAATATACTGTAGTACATTAAAATGTTTTTTTTCCTAGGGGCTTTGAACTAAAGGGGCTTTGTTAGCTCAAACAAGAAATAAAGGTTAGGTTAGCCTAAACCACCTAAAACTCTAATGAGTTTTTTCACATTAAATTAAGTATCCTAAGTCCTTCTGGTAATGCAGATATAAATGCATTGTCTTTGTAGGGAAACCCTGATATGAATTGAAACACATAGGTTTGACAGCAGAATTATTAATATAAAACATGCAAATTGCAAATCCAAAAACCCAAGCAAAGAACCCAGCATCATGTGTGAAAGCACAATAAATTTGCACAATTTTCTCAATTTATTCCATTGGCCTTTGCTATCCAATTTTTTCCATTGATCTTTGCTATCAATGCTGTCATGCTATGCATACCTGGCAAGAAAGGCTTGCTGAGTCAACACTGCTTAGGACTATGTTTATCACCTGCATAGCATTCCATCACTCAGCTATTTCTTCCTTGCACTAAAGAAAATATGTTCCTTATTGCATAAATCAAATCTAAAATGAGTTAGAGGAAAAGAAAAAGTTAGCTGAGACTCTTTTGCTGATTCTTCACATAGATTTATCCTTGCTGTATGGTCTTGGACACCAACCATCCACTGTCTCTGTATGTTGATGCCATGTATAAATGCATAAACATTTGCCATGTTATCTCTCTCTTGTGTCTGAAAATGTGGATTTTATCCATGAAAGCTCACATTCAAACATAACATTGTCTTTTCTTATTTATTCTTTTATTTGTTCTTTTCTTTTTGCCTGTTATTTTTGAGACATTCCAGTCTAAGTATTGCTGTACAGTCTTAAGTTACAATGACAAAAGTATTCAAGAATACACAAAACCATATGTTTGCACTTATATCCAAGTATTTTTCAAATTCCATGCAGAAAATTCTGAATATAAATCAGTATTAAGGATGCAATGAGCTATGAGTGAAATACTCAGTTTTGGTTCTTTTATCATTTCTACTGTTTGCCCCCACATTCAGTGTGCTTGGTCTACATACTGGAAATATGGTAACAGGGTATGATCCCTCTGAGATTTTCATTGTCTGCTGTCTGAGCCCTTCTGTTTCTTATATCCACCATGGCAACAAATCCTTTCATGTATGGAGTTCAGAATACAAACCAATGCAGATTAATCTGCTAACAAGTTAATCCAAAACATCTAGGCTGCATTTTAGATTGAAGCATGTTTATTCGCTTAGCAGGAAGAACTACAGCTTCAAGCAACCGGTGAATTGCAGAACGGAATACAGTGATAAAAGATACATCACACTTAATCTGAATGTAAATTCTTTCAATATCTTTCTTTTTTGATGAAAAAAAAGATGCATAAATCAGAAAACATCTTTTTCTACTGCGTCAGCTCAGCAGGAACACACAGCACAAAAACAGCTACATATTCAGTGTTAGCAGATTTGCCTCAGACACAAGGGGAAACAGAACACTGAATAAGGAGGAGGCATTGCTGATTGTAATTGTGGTCTTTCTTTTCGCTTGATAAAATATAGATGCCGTGTTTGAGTGAGCCCAAGTCTTGTCCCTTCTCTCCCTCGGCATTTAGCCTAAATAAACTATAATGTCAGGGGAATAAGTGGCTGAATAGAGAATCACATCATAAAAGAATAGGAGCAGAACTGGAATAATTCTCAGTGTGTTACCTCTCCTGTCTTCCCCTGCCTCCCAGTGGGCCATTAATGATTACATGTTGAACCCTCTGTCCTGGTGCTGTGGATTTACAGTCAGTTTCAACAACCTCTCCTGCTTCCAGAAGTATGCAATAGTTGTAACGTTCAGAGTTCAATGACTCGTATAATGGTACAGTATTTGAATCAGCACTCCTTTCGCTGTACAACCTCTCTCACACCCACATCTTCTGTAGTTTTGATAAATACCACTGCTGGCCAAGGAGTGTTTATCTTAGTGCAACTTGGTGGATATTGCTTTGTCCCTAGCTCTGTCAAACCTGGTAAACATTAAAGGAAAACAAATGTGGGTTTTTTCCACCATTCCATACAGAAACGTCCACCACTATCATCCCGAGCTGATGAAGTTTTATTTCAGAAACAGCTGAAGTCAAAGAGGTAAGCCATATGAAGGGTCTGCATTACTAAAGGGGCCTAGACCTGATGGAGTCTGGAACCAGGTGGCGCATTTCAATATGTGTTATATATAACAGCTTAAATAAAATACCACATATGTATTGTATGCTGATCAAAGGTAGGTCTTCAGACTATCTGGAGGTATTGAAATTGAATAAATAACTATAACCTGGTTCTCCTAGTGAGGATTGACCTGAGAACAAAAATGTGTCACTGACCAACCAAAATAAGCCATTCAACTATTCCTTTAACACTTAAAACAGAATTTCAGGAGATAATAGATAATCCAGTATATGAAACTGAAGCATTGTTGTTGATTGTTTATGTAATGTATCATTGGCACATAGGATAGGATTTTGATAAGGACTTTCTGTTCAAACGATCTATTCTTTTGTTAAGTGCTTGTCAAAGCTCTTCTCAATTATAGTAACCCTAATTAAGTTTTCAAGGTATGGAAACTGAAGGGTTTTATCTGTGTCATCCCTGTGGTGAAAGAGGTATTTGAACCCAGGTTTACTGAGTCCAAGTTCATCACTGTATCCAGCATGACACACAAACCCTAGTTACTTACTGGGGTTTAAGAATATTATATTATAAGAAAATTAGTCTGACCAGATTTGGAGAGCTAGAATATGGCATTCATAGAATATAATACACCATCATGTTTCTTCTCTATTGGCATATTCAAAACATTTGGACAGCAGATGAAGTAACATTCAGTTGGCAAGGAAATGGCACAGTCCTCCAAGTGGTTTGTCACATGAGACAATAACGTGGCTGACAAAGTGCATAAATTTATCACATATTGAAATGCCTATGGGGCACACTTCTTCTTCAAGTGCCATGTCCTCATAGAACGTTGGCAATCAATAGCATAATCTGGTTTTTATCCAAAGCTAATCTAAATAGAGAAGCAGTGCTCACTGTGAACCATTGGCTTTAATTCTGAAGCCAGAATGTTCTTCTACGCCTCGGGCCAAAACAGAAACTAGTGTATGTCTATCAAGCTGTCGGGGGTGTGTGTGCTCTTAGGGTTGCTTCACATGTTAAACAGGGACAAAATTGGATTTTCCCCAAATAAGTATGAAACGGGGGGGGGGACAGTCGGTCCCAGCTTTCTGATTATATAAATGGTTCTTCGTTCCATACACATACTGTTTAATCCATTCAGATAACATTTTTTAGACCTGTGGCCTAGAAGTAACATTCACTTGGATAAATTGAGTTTCATTGGGTCTACTCTGGTTATAGAGAGCTCCATAAAATTTCGACTTCCTTTTGGAATTTGTTTTATGGATTCCAAATTTGTATTTTTATTTTATGTTATTATATGTTTTATAAACTGGACTAATTCAAATCCAAACTCATATCCAAATAGGCAAGACCTACAGTTGCCTCTTTTCTCACAATATCACACCCATGCTCAATTTCTTAATGTCTAGAAATTCTGCTGATAGATGCCAGTACCAATACCTCCATCCTCTGGGATAGCACATGATGTTGCATGCTAATAGTCAGACACAGATTAGCTGTCTCATACGTGCCCATGGGATTCAAGATGGATCCATTATCAAGGACCTTATATTACAGCCAGCTGCCTACAGTTCCTGTGGGGGGTCCCTGATTTCGTGTTCCATGGGCAAGGTGATGCTTTACTTGGGAGGGGAGTGAGGAGGGGAGTAATCTGGTTGATCATTAACAAAACTATCCTGAACATAGCATTACTCTTGGGCATCCTGAGACTTTCCCCTCCAGTTAACTGCTGTGATAGCCAAATAAATCCTACAGTAATGTAATCATGATATTATAAGCCAGCAATACTTCCTTAAATTAATCCTTTATTAAGATTTCTTGTAGGGTTACAGGAAAACCAGCAAAGATGGTGTTGGTGGAGACACTACTCTAGAAGTGTGTTAAGATTTAATACTGTGTTAAGATGTAATACTGTACTGAGTTTTTAAAATTCACTACTGCTATTAAGCACATGTTGTCTATAAGGCGGAGCAAAACAGCAAGGATAGTGCTACCTGAGGTGGAAAAAAATCTGGATACAAAGAAAAAACTTACTTTGACATTGGCAAAAGAACAGTACATTTCACTGCACCCGATGACAACAGGGCTGCTCATCACATGTAGGAGAGGCTTCTGAGCAGGCATGGCTTTAGTCTTGCTACCTCTCCTTGTTCTCCATCCACCCAGCATCTGATATCTCAGGCAGCAGTCCCACTTTGTCTGATGTTATAGGCAGCTTTGCAAAACAGAGTTAATGAAGTTCTTTCTGGCTATTAACCAATCAGATGAAATTTTTATTTTAAGTTTTTCTGCCATAAGTTGTTTCTACTGTGCTTTAGATTGCACTTTTTGAACATTTTATCATGCCTTTTATGAGTTAAGTTTTTAACCACCACTTGAAAAACAATACAGCAAAATGGCAGACTCTGGGTTCATGCCTGCCACTTACATTTCAATCTGGGTGTATTCTCCCCTCACCAGTCATCGTTTGATCATCAGAGATAGCACTAGCAAAAGGCATGGGAGGGAGACAAGAGAAAGCACCAGAAGAGGAGAAAGTTTTTGAAAATCAAGTAATCTACATGGGAACCTGACTGTTTTTAAGTTAAACCTTCTAAACAGTACCCTCTGTGAAGAAGTCTTCAATATGCAGTTGTAGTGTATGAAGAGCTCCTTTAAAAAGGGAAACCTTTTAAAAGGACTTCAAGAAATCATTCAAGACGGCTTAGTGGACCATGGTTTCCCTGGTTGCTTTTACAGCTATAGATGTTCTGGGCTGCCCCTGCCCCAGAGGAAGTAAATGTAGGTGTCTTCTAGAATTCCTTTGCTTGCACTTTGCTTGCACGTCTGACCAGCGATAAAGTTTGAATGGGGCACGTGATGCAACAGGTGACAGAGTATATAAATAGGCTCCCTTAGTGCGGCTCTTTCCATTCAGTTCACCCTCCCGTCTTCCCAGCCTATGAGGAGAATGAGATTAGCTGGTTGTGTAAGCATCAGATGGGAATTTTTGACTGTCACTCTGATTGGCTAGGAATGATAGTGAGTTTTCGCCCATCCCATTCTCTTCGGGCTTATGGGAAATGGCTTACTCCAGTCATAATTGGTGGGCAGTGTGAGTGGTAATGGAAGTTAGACTAAAGTTATTTAGGAAAAATATGCTTTAGTTTGGCAGCCCTCAATTATAATTAGGACTGGAGGAATTATTGAAGAACAGATGAGGAGGCCCTATGATAATATTATGTCTCTGAGTGATAGATGAGGGCTGCCCAGACCGCTATACTTTTGGAAGTATGCTTATCAAGAGAGCAGCATCCTGCTAATAATAATCAGGAACAGAACTTAGCCACTTGCACTTTTCTGACCCCCTTGCTTTAAGGTTTCAACAGTTAAACACAATTATTTGAGTTAATAAATTGTGACCAAATCTCAACCCATCAAATGTGTCTCATATTTTTATTTCCAGACTAGGTGGGCAAAGCTGGTGTGGCCTGCTAGCATTGAGGATGTACTCACTAAATCCTACATCCATTTTAACTATACTTTGGTTACTGCCACAAGATAATTACATTTCTTGTCCAATTAAGAAGAGCACAGTACAAGAGTCTAGCTCGTCAACATTACACGTATGGGCATTCATTTTAATTAAAACACTGCTCCATCTATTTATCTTGGCATGGCACAGTGCACCTCTCTTTGACACAATTTGTCTTTCACAAAGCACAGATTTATATATCTGACTCCCCTCACCTCTGTTCTAAAGAACCCTTGACATGTCATTGGACATTTATGAGAAAACAGTCCAACACTCAGACATGCTAGAGGATTGTTGGCTCATTAGGTTTTAAACCTGTTTTATCACTTGCAGAGACTGTTCCTTTTTTATGTCTTTCATTTCACCTTAACAATATTAAAATGGTGAAAGATTCCAATGAACAAAAAACATAATTTTCGCAGGGACACTGGACACTCTAACTACATCTATGTATTTTCCCACAGCTCTTTGTAAATCCAGTACAACATTTAGCACTTGGCAAGTCTTCTTCTGGTTCTCCTCCTTTGACAGCAACATAGACCAGAATTAAACAATCACTTTTTCTCTATACCAGAAAAGCCTTTCTTTTGCACATATTTCTACATGCCAGACTGTTGGAACATGCAGAATGGGGAAAGGTGGAAACAACAGCATGTGTAAAATAAAAAGCAAATATATGCAAATGTGTTTATTTTCACATTATTTGCACAGATTACAGAATAAAATACAGTATTTGCACTATAAGACAGAGAGCAAATGCACACAAAACACATAGTGCTGTAATGACAAGCACTACACAGTATCATGGAAAGCAGAAGCTTTAGCAAGCAACTTAGATCTGTCATTCAGTTAAATATATCCCAGTCATTAATCTTCTCAGTTCCATAAGAATGAGTCCCTGTTAAATCTATATAAATCTGTATACACATAAAACCAGGTTTTTTTGGAGGGGGGGGGGAGAGGCATGCCTATATATATATATTTCTTTTAGTTTATGCTTATATGTGTTGCAATAGACACCAACTTGGGAGAGCCACCATCTCCTATTACTAGCATCCCATAAAGGTACAGTAGTTAGCTTAAAAATAACTGACCTAAAAATGTTTCCACAAGAAACAGAAAACAAAATAAAAGCAAGATAAGGTGTTGTGGCACTTTAAAGACTAACTGCTATATTTTAATGCAAACTTTCATGAAACATATCTATTTCATCAGATATATGAATAAGGATACATGGCAAAACATTCATACAAGGCTGTAAGATAAAAAGGACACTGAGGCTTGTTTGCTTTTCATCCTTGTGTAATGTTTTACACAATTACTTGGGATACTTTTTCAGTTGAAAGGATTTTAAATAAGGCTACCATTTTTCACACAGATGTGGGTGTATGTCCCACTAAATCCAATGGTATTGAGTTTTAAGTCAACCTCTATAGCAGTGGGGGCGAACCGTTGGCTTTGGCCCACAACTCCCACAGTCCTTTGTCATTGGCAATATGGGCTTGGAATTCTGGGAGTTGTGGTCAAAAACATCTGGCGTGCGGAGGGTTCGCCACCATTGCTCTATAGGATTATGCTATAACTGTTACAGCTCTAGAACAGAATGTTTTGGTGTTTTTTTTTTGCTATCTTAGGACACAAAACATGTTACCATGATTATATTAATCCTATGAGTACATAGCAAAAGTTGGTTTGGGCATCTTTTGCCTAACCATTACCTTTGAAAGAATTTAGAAGGAGAGAACTTTCTCAAATCATTCCTTATAAGAAGCCACCCTGCTCTCCATCTTCTCCAGTTAATGGTTACCCATTTCTGGTATGCAGAGCAAGAAAGACAAGCCTTTAAAATGCATGGACTTGGGAGTTCAGCCCAGAAACCGTCTTCATGATCAAGGCTCAGCCATAGACTGAGTAATGTAATCTGGAGAATAACAGCACTCATGAGTATGTACACAGTGGCTTTCCTTTACCACTTAACTATCAACTTGAGGCTGCATGTCTATGCATGCCGGGCTTTTCCATATAGTGAGACTTTTAGGGATTACTTGAGTTCCAAGGCCTTTTAAAAATGAAATTAAGCACTGGACAGTGAGCATTTCCATCTCTAAACATTGAACCATTAACAGACAGTCTCTTGAACTGCTTCTCCTCACACTCCAAGGCCATTTCACCTACAAACTAAAAAATGTATCTTTGTTCTAACTCCTGGGCCTCCAGCTCTTTATTCTGCCACTGACAGACACACACGCTTACTGTTCCTCCAAGAAATGAGCCTAGTGATGAGGGGCAAAGCCCTTGGCCTTCCTTACTGCCTTATCCTTTCTCATCAGTACAACTGTGCACTTCTTGCTTGCGCTTCCTTGCTCCTCGTGAAGTTCACGTGTGTACCCACTCTGAGCTCTTCTGATTTGCTATGACATGTGGTAGGAGAGCCCTAGCTTATTGCCCGGAGGGGCTACAGAGCTTGGCTGTACTCTGCCTACTTGTTAGTACAGTAGCTTGATCCCGTCTTCCTTCCAGCCTACCTCTAGGAACCAGCAATTTAACAGGATGAGATTTGAGGCTGTCTCAAGTATTTAGCACAATCTATTAAACCAGAATAGATGAGTGTCATTTAATTCCTTACACTCAAGAGACCCACAGAGGACTTTGGCAGGGTTGTTACTGTTCCATCCTGCCATTACAGAATTGGTTCCTAAACCCCTTTGAATATATAGCTACGTAATGTGTGGGAAACCCCCCCCCATGTTTGCACAAAAGGGCATTTTAATGGGGTAAAGTCATCCCTTCTCGGAAAATAGAGGCTTTCTTGGCAATGGTTAAGCAGTGAGTTCTTCCCCCTCCCTGCAGGCCACCTGCAGCTGAAATCTACTAGTTCAGAAGAGAGAAATGACACATGACTGCCATTTAGAGGGTGAGGAAGGAAACTAACCCAGGGGCTTTTTAAAAAACTCTTTATGTTTTATATTTCCATCAGCAGTTGGGTTGCTATTAGTGGTACCCCTTAGGACTACAGAATGCCGATTAATGACAAATCTAGAACTGAAGATGTGTGCTTTTTTGTTTTGTTGTATTACTGCATGATGAGATGTGGTCACAGCAAAGCACTAATGAATGTAAACAAAGCACTGAGCATTGACAAGTCTTCCCCAGTTTGAGAACTTACCCTTTGACAATAGTCTCAAGCCATGTTTGCTGCTGAAGATTAAAGGCCTCCCTCCCCTCATCCATCTGAAGAGGTTCCTTTACTGGAAGTCCACCGAGAGAGCAGTACAATAGTCCAATGAGTTATTTGCTCATTAGCTCCATTTTACAATCAAATCAGTAGCAGAAACAATTTGGCTCCACTGAGGTTTCCTTCAGCAACCACTCAATATTCCGATGCATTTTGCTAACTCCCAATACGGGACATGTTATATTAATTGTCACTGATTGGTGTATAGCTTGTTTTGTATAACTGTTTGTAAAATTAACTCTGTCTGTTCATACAGGCCTATACAAACTCTGTATGAACGACGGTCTTCCCAGGCCTTTCACAAGCATTTTTTAAAAGCTCTGGCTCAATGCATTTCAGCGGGGCCTTCTTCAGGAGCGAGGTTTTTTCTTATTTGGTCTGTAACAGCTATAGACTTGATTTAAGTCTTCTAAATCAAGTCTGGAGCTGTTACAGACCAATGAAGAAAAAAGCTCACTCCTGAAGTAGGCCCCGCTGAAATGCATCGAGCCCTAAAGGTCTTTTCTACTTTTACACATCCTGAGACTCCATCTCCCATTCGTATTTTGACTTCTGTGGATGAACCAGTTCCTTTGATTTGCTTCCACAAGCATGCCAAATCCATGGAGATCTTTATTTTTTTTTCAGACTATCAGACAACATTTCATGGCAATACGGTTCAGAGATGTGGGATAATAACTATCCACAAAGGTATAATATCATATCTCAAAGGTTTTTCAACAGCCAGACATCCATATAAAACTTAGAAACCTAATAAGCCTCATGCAGGCACACATTCATTGGATAGCACTGTAGTAGATACTGTATTGCTATGATTCGGCTAGACAGATACATATATGGAAGCCATTTCCAATCAATCCATTGTTGGACTGAGAGTCAAATCTATATCTGATGCAGGTATGCACTATGATCTACTTTCGGATATCAACATTCTATAGCAATATGAAAATGTGCCATATGACATGATGGTGTTATTGTATGTGGTTCAAAAACATTTATGGCAAGAAAATATATCGGAACACAAAGAAATGGATTGTTTATTTTGCTGCTCAATTTCTCAACTATGAAAACCTGACATACAACAAGGGCAGCTATCCTTCATAGCCAAAATATGGGACTGCATATTATAGCATTTAATTCCCAGTTACTAGGTTTTAAGGCCCATTAAAATCAACAGGACTTACTGCAAGTTAAAGGTGAATGAGTTAGGCATTAACAGGTGATAGTAGAGATGGGGCATGAATTTAAAAATGGTGATTCATCATGATTAATCAGGGCTGACAAAATGACAAATCAATGAATTGATAAATTTCCAGTGCCAGTTTCTAAGCAAAGAACGGTGTATGGGACACATTTAGGGAGGCCTAGGATGATACGGCTGAAGACCTTGACCAGATTAAGAGCTATTAAATTCTGGCTTGGAATCCTCTACAACCCAGTTCATACCCGTTTATTATATCAACTTTTGATAGATCCTGACCTCCCAGTCGAGATCTCCGATGTTCTTACCACTCTTAAAGTAGCGGGATTGGATATTGAGCAGCTTGGCATGTTAAGCATATAGGACTATTAAAGACAGGCTATTGAACATCGAATGGCAAGAACTGTGCAGCGAAGCTAATATCATCAACTCCCCACTTCAATTTAACATCCCAGTCCTACCTGGGAAGCCTGCTTTTTTTCTGACTTACCTAACATGTCCCAAAGTGCGCAGAGCCTATTCACTTGCCAGATGTAATTCCTTCCCCTCTGCACTATTGTCAGGCAGGTTCAATGGAATCCCTTACTCCCAGAGAATCTGTCCATGTCAAACTAATGCCGTTGAAACGCTTGAACACATCTTCTTTCATTGCCCAACTCACGATGCACTTCGTAAGAAATATCTATCCTTGATCCTCGATAGAATGCAATGGTGGGAAGACTTGGTTAAGCTTAGGTTTCTTCTCTCTACGCAAGTCACATCTGGATGAGGTGGCCTCCTTTGCCTCCCCATGTCATTGGCATGAGTAGCTAATGCATATATTAGAATCACTGGTTCCGTGTTTGATTACCCTCCTTGCTGTACCTCATTTTCTCTTGTTCTGTTGTTTTATTTTATTTTAATGCCAATAAAGGTTGATTTGATTTCATTTGATTTGATTTGATTTGAATTTCCAGTAGGAATGGAAAAATTGATTCATCTCCCCTTTAAGATGCTCTTAAAAGACCTGCTAGTATACAGATGCACCAAATTAGCAGGGATGCTTCCTCTTACCCACCTCTACAAGCCCTGAAAGTTTAGTGAGGATTGGGGTTCAGACATCTGAGATATGCACCCCCAAAGAAGACCACCCAGGAAAGTGTCCCCCAGGCACTTAGAGAAACCAAACTCCCAAATAAACTTCTCCTGTCTGTCCTCTAAACTCCCTCCAAGTTTGGTGAAGGTTGGGTTTCAGACCTGAGTTATACACCCACTTAGTGCTTTTAAGCAACTGTGTTGGGGAAGTCCACTCTTCACCAAACTTGGGAAGGACTGTAGAAAAAAGTCAGAGGAAACTTCTCTGTAAATCTAGTGTCTCTAGGTTCCCTTGGGTCATTTTATAGCCCTGCAAACTCATGTATCAAAATTTGCTAAAATTGGTGAATTTGTATTTGTCAGAGGACTTTATTTATGACAAACATGAATTGACAATTTTTTATGAATTGTCCAAATTTGTCAGAAAATGTGATACATTTTTTAAATTTGTCCCCATCTCTAGGTGATAATTTTGGCTTTAGCAACTTCAGACCAGGAGACAATCTTCATTACTGACGAGTATTTTGTATACACAGTATTATAATATAAATTTAATTATACAGTTGGCATCACTGATAGAGTAAATGCTCCTAAGACATAGTGGTTGAGAAGAAGGTGGGAGAGAAAGAGAGTCCTACAATGAATTAGATATATGTACATAAATTCCAGGTGCTGTTAGATTATCCTCAGTAAATTGTTAAATGACCTCTGATGGATGTGCATGAATAATAGTAATAATTGTGTGCTGTCAAATCAATTCTGTCTGATAATGACCCTTTTCAGGGTTTTCCAAGCAGAGAATCCTCGGAAGGGTTTTACGATTCTCTTCTTCTGGAGGCACCTGAGGACTGTGCAGCTCATCCAAGAGCACATAGGCCGGCTCTTCAGGGGTGCACACTGAGGGAGGGGGATACACAGTGGGGGACTGAACCTCTAATTCAGCAGCCAGATACCTAGCTCACTGTCCTATCCAGTCACCTCCACCTGAAGAGTAAAGGACTTAATTTAAATACTGTACTCCTTGCTGATCTTATACTGATCTGGCAATTCTCTCTCCACCACCACCAACACTTTGCAGTACTCTCAGCTATTCCTTGACTTTGCCATTTGGCAAGTTCCTGGTGAAGAATGTTCAGGTTCGCTTGGCCAGAATGGGAGTCTGTTAACTCTTCTTGGCTATATTTTATAGTACATCATGATGCGTCAATGATATATCTTTAGCTCTTCTTGTTATGTGCTGTAAAAGCTACTGATTGTTTAATTCCTTAATGGAAATTGACTACTGATCAAAATCAGCTACTGATTAATGTCTTCTGTCATCCCAGTGACAATGAAGCATGAAATGTTATTGAAGAATGTAAAGGCATTTGTTAAGCAGGGCATCTGAAGAAAATACATCTTAATTGTGTAGGATAGGATTACCCCATAACAGCTAGAATCATACTTGTTATTCTAAGTATAAATGTGTACATTACAGGGGTGAATTGTCATTAGTCAACAAGTTCCCACAATATTGCTTGTCCAATACCAACTGCAGTTTGCCAAGGTGATTTATGCCACAGCACTTATAATGGCAGGAACAGCCAAAGGGGTTCTGGCTAATTAGGGGAATATCCCCCCCCCCCTGAAACTGTCGGGTGCAAAGTTGGCAGATCGGCAGTTCAAATCCCGGGTGTCATGCAGTAAATTGAGCTCCTGCTGTTAACTCCAGCTCCTGCCAACCTAGTAGTTCAAATGTAAATGCAAGTACAGTAGATAAATAGGTGTTGTCATAAAAGAGGGAAGGTAAACAGTGTTCCGTGCACAAAATGTATTTGGCTATGCCAGTCACATGGCCATGGACTTGCACAACACTGGCTCTTTGGCTTAGAAATCTAGATGAGTGCCACCCCTAGAGCCAGACACAACTAGCATGCATGTGCATGAGGAGCCTTTACCTTAACCTCCCCACTACCACACTGCACCCTATTCAACACAATATTTGTATTTAAGCAAAACCTAGATTTTAAAGCTCAACTTTTAGCTACCTGAACACATTCACATTTCAGTATGAAAGATTCTGTGCACAGACACATTCAAATCATGATGACTGTAAAGAGGATTGAGAAAAAGGTCAAAAATGTCTTCATTGTTTGGAGTGATTTGTTGTTTGCTTTTTGCAATTTGAGACAGACATATTTCAGTGAATGCAAGAGAGGACGAATGAACTGTATGGAACATTTATCATGAGAGTACAATATTGTCATGAGAATACAGTATTATTTTCTAGTCCAATACTTTCAAGCAAAAGTAAATTTTTGAGCTTGCTTTTGGTTACCTTGGAGTTACTCTCATTTAATCTCTTCAAACTAACTATATGACTGGAAATAAGGGGTCTAGAAAAGGCACAGAGAGGCAAATGACACTGACTTGGAAGCTGTTATGTATTTTGGCTATCAGAAATTTAATTTTCTTGCACAGTTCCTTACATTTAAGAGGCAACACCCTGGGTATACTGCCACTGAAGCAATTTTAGTTGGGATAAGATGAATAATTTAAAAAGAGCATTTTAGGCCCCTACTAGTCAGGTTTATCACTATTATCAGCACAGGAGCAGCTAACCAAAATGAGCACTTAAAATATCCATGGCCAGCCCACCATAATAAAACATCAGTACCTTGGGAGGGGACACCCATGAAGTAGTCCTGTGATTTAAGAAACACACTCCAAGAATTTCTGCAATTTTTTAAGAGCAGAGGGAAGTAATCCTTGTCAATCCAGACATTTTGGCTTCAACCGTAAAGAGGATGGGAACTGTATTCTAAAACATCCAGACGGCGGAAGATTCCCCAAATCTTTTGCAGAAGAACATACACCAGTAATTCTCTTATTCTGTGTGGTCTTGTTCTGCATTCAAGTCAGACTACTCAGTAACAAACAGTTTAGCTGATTTAGAGTACACCTAAGAATTTGAAATGCATAACTTGTAAATCAGTTTTTGAGTTCAGCACACTGCAGAGGGTTAAAGTCTCTGGTTACATATGGATACAAGTAAATTAGAACTGAAAAGGTACATATAGGAAGGCTGTTTTAAAAATAAGCAAACAAGAGCAGAGGCACTGAAAAGCCATAATACAGCAAATAAAATGGTAGGGAAGAAAGAAAGAAAGAAAGAAAGAAAGAAAGAAAGAAAGAAAGAAAGAAAGAAAGAAAGAAAGAAAGAAAGAAAGAAAGAAAGAAAGAAAGAAAGAAAGAAAGAAAGAAAGAGGGCAATTCAACATTCTTTTAAAATGCATAAAAGTGCAGTACCAAATAAAGACAGAAATTTATTAAGGAAAAAAGACCAGAACATAAATGTCATGGATATTCTGTACCAGCTGGACAGGGAGTAGCTGCTAGCCAGGAAGGAGCATTATGCAGTATTGAGCTATGACTGCAGTTCTCACATTGCCTGTGCCAGAGTAACGCCTCCTCTGATAGCTTAAGCCTGTTTAACAGGATGCAAGCACTGCTGAAGACAATTTAGATTTATGTTTACTCTGAAGTAACCCCAGTTATATTCAATAGGACCTATCCCTTGATAAGAATGTATAAGGCTCTAGCCCCAAAGAAGAAGGAGGAAAAGATAAAACTAGAACACTATGACAGGCTCTTTTTCCACAGGCTCTAAACTCTCCTAGGAACCAGTTTCAGAGTTATTTAGGATGTTGTCAGAAGGCAACTCTTTAAAGTCAGGAGAAGGATCCAGGAGAAAGAGAATAAACAGTGCAAAGTCATTGTGGCACTGGCATTTTCTAAGAAAAATAATCTGGAATGTCTGATTTACTTATTCATTTATTTAACAGATTTATATTCTGACTTTTCATCTGCCTAAATATTCAAAGAAGAAGCTTATATAAGAACTAAAAATGAAACAACAAAACATCAGAATAATCTCAGAAATCAGAAACTAAGAAGCAGTAGCTTACAGAAGATGCATTTAGATGACTAGTAAATGATTTTTGAAATAGATTACTTGTTTTCTTTAAGCATCCAAAGGAAATCAGAAAAGAATATTGGTAAATTCCTCTGGGAAATAACTTACTTAAGCAGGGGGTGAAGAGGGATCATCATAAACAAAAAAAAATTAGGTGAAGAAGAGAAAAAAAGATGGTCCCTATGTGGAAGGGAGAAAATGTATCTTCAGTTGATTTGTTGTTGTTGTATCATTACAGTCATGACCGGCTCTTCATGACCCCATGTCTCTGTGTTGTATTGTTATAGTCATGACTGACTCTTCATGACTCCATGTCCATGGAGTTTTCTTGGCAGGAATACTGGAGTGGTTCACCATCATCTGGTATTCCCTGGTGGTCTCCCATCCAAGCAAGTACTAACCAGGGCCAACCCTACTTAACTTCCGAAATCAGGTGAGATCAGATGTGGTTAGGGGATATAGGCAGCTGACCACATGTCTACAACCAGTTAAATGATAATCAGCCAAAGAATATAACCAAACTACTAAATGTAACCTAATACAGTCATTCCTAGTCCTTGGCCTTCCTTGTGTTTTGGTCTTCAACTCTCAGACTGGGAGTTGGAGCTTTTCTGAGATAAAGTTCAAGATACAGAGAAAAGCTAAAGGTTGAAGATGCAGTCAGTTTAGAGATCCATGAGACAGAATTTACAATGAATGTAAATAAAATAAAATAAAATAAAAATAGCAATATGAGGGCCTAGAGCAAGAGGGAAATAGATGATCTCTCTCTCCCCCCCCCCCTTCTGAAAAGACTGGTCATAGAAAATAACAGGGCAGTTCGGCTATACTGAGGTTTTTGTTTTCTTTCTGGAAACTACTGGTAATATCACTTGTTGTTTTAAGATCTGCAGTGTGAATTATTCCAACATTGAATAAACACTGGAAATTATTTTGGCAACTTGAATGAAGATCTTGGATGGCTTTGCTTTAGTAATTTGGGAAGGGCTGTTTGTCGGTACAATGTCCCCAGACAAGGATTATTATGCCCCCCACTCCAACAGCCTGAAATAAAAACATGTGTTCCTTTTATACGGGTCACACCTTTCAATCTGTAACTTTCTCTAATCAGTCTACCTCCATACACTATCTCTACTCTCCAGCAAAGGGGTGGGAGGGGAAAGAACAAAATTCAACTATGAAAACAAGTATTGTTAGAAAAAGGCTGTGGGACATGGAAATGATGAGAGCTCAAGCAGCCTGGGAAATGGCCTTTCACCAAAGTGCTATGGTTTCCTCCCACCCACCCAAAAGCACACTCTCTTTGACGGCATAGCTTATGGTACATTGCAGGAGCGTGGAACATGTATTCCATCAGTCCCAGGTAGGGAAGCCAATGGTAAAATATGATAAGAAATACACTCCAAAAACATTGGAGGGTCTCATGTTCTCTGTCCCTGACCTGTAGCTAACATCTAACTGATGATCAGACTCCCAGACCATCAACTACTATGTAATGCTGGGAAATTTAGTCACAAGCTGCTACTCCTATATTGTGCTCTCCGGAGTCTTGTTGATAGAAGGACCTCTGGCTTCTGCTTCTAAGGACTCTGAGGCATGACTGTATAGTAGCAGCCAGATATACCACATCTTTTAAAGGAGCCCAATATGCATGCATCTATGCATTGCACAGACCTATCAAACATTTTTTTCAAGAATGAGTTGCAGCCATGTTTTGATGCTCATCCTGTGGCAAACTGATGAAAGGAACTGTTATATTTTACAAAACATGCTCTTGAGCAAAATGATTCCACTCTTCCTTCCTCTATATTTTCCCAATCTGCACAAGTTTTATCCCCTACTCTTCCAAACAGACTCCTTCTATGGGGCAGACCCCTATCAGCTGCACGGAAGAATGCTGTATGTCTATAGCATGTACCAAGTATGCATGAATAGTTGACTCCATGAAGAGAATTGCTTCTACAGATTTCAAGAAAGGCAAAGAGAAAGTACACACTATGCTCTCATTATTTACAAAAAGCTTCATTTTCCATGGACATGACATCTGACTTTGGGGTTTTTTTGTTTAACAATTTGCCTTTACCCAACTTTTATACAATCTCTGTTTGATTTGTAACTTTTTAGTGATTTTGTCCAATCATGGTGTTTGTTTTTATTCATTGCTCTAGTACTCTCTAGTACTCTCATTCTATGTACTCTCTTAAAATTCCTGCTGTGCTGCTTTTATTTCTGTCCCTGGACCTTATTTCCTCTTGCTAGATTTATAATACTCCCAAATTATAAAAGAGAAAGTAAGCTGTACCCTTCAGAATGTCTACATGCTTTAGTATAAAACTGGCAGATAGGGATAAAAGTACTCTTTTATTAAATAAAGGAAAATTAAAAAGTGAGGATTCAATGGTTGTTCTCACTATCTCTTTTTTTTATCAGAGTGTAGTCAATGGGTTCTTTTCAACTGATTTGTGCTATTATATGTTATTGTTCTCTGCTGCTACATCAAGAACAGGAATAAGTAAATAAAAGGATAAGAGAGCTTCTGCATCCAGGCATGCATACAATCTGTCATCTCCCTTGACCCTTTGGATTGCTTGTAATGCCAATGAGTCACCACTGCCCATATTGCTGAGCATGTCAATAATGCTGTGTGCTTCCATAAAACAGAATCTGCTTAAACAGCCAGTCTTGTAGCATATTTTCCACAAACACATTTTTTTCTATATTACTCCAGGCTAGTGCCTGGATGTTTCCAATTATCTGCCCCCTCCCCTTCCCATATATTCAGAGCACTCTCCTTAGCAGCTGTTCATATATAAGCAGAAGAAGTAGACCAGGTGGCTTTGCTTGTAGCCAGATGGGCAAGTGGCTGTAAGAAGGGCAGCAATATGCCGAAGCTAAATCCACCGGGGTTTATGTGAAACATTGTCTGGATAAAGGACAGAGGTCCAAGCACTAACTGCCAAATTGGCAGGATCTGATTTGGAAGGACAATGAGGTTGATGACATAATGCTGCTTCACACTGGGTTGTGGGGTGTATAAGACCACCTCCCAATGGACTGGTGGGATCTGTTCCTCTTTTTTAATGCTATTAGGCACAGAAACAGTCCCTTTGCCAGTGATTTATTTTGGAATGATAGTTCTGTCCAAATTAAAATACATATGCAGTACTGTAACTAATGCTGGTTGGAGAGGAAATGCAACACATGTGTCTCAAACAAGGACCATGAATCTCTTGTCTGTTGTAGGATGTAATCTAGAAAACATAAGAGCTTTATTTACTTGAACTGGAAAATAAGGTCTGAAGCCTCAGACCACCTCTAGTTTAGCTGTAAAAACAACAGCAGTCCTATGCCTTAGGTGTTGTCAAGTTGGAACTGACCTGCAGTGACCCTAATAGGGCTTTCAAGATGAATGAGATATTTAAGGGATTTCATCAGTCCAACCCACCACCCACCCTACGTTTCCATGGCTGAGTAGGGATTCAACCCCAGGTCTCCAGAGCCCTAATCTGCCACTCTACCTAGTACAGGGTAGCAACAACACTTTGAAAACAAAAATAATGGCCACCACCACCAGATTGTTGAAATTGTTTTGGATATGATGGAAATGCTTTACTACCAATTATTCTGGGGTGAGAAGGATGAGCTCTGTTGCTAGAAAGTAAGGTATGGAAATGACTAACACCTCCTGCATAGGACAATTTCCCCCTTTCCCACAACTTTAAAACCCCACAGTCTCACTCACTCTATACCCCAGAGCACAGAGAGAACTCCTAGTTCTGAAGATGCTGGCCACAGAGTCTGGCAAAACACCAGGAAGGAAAACTTCTAGAACACGGCCAAACAGCCTGAAAAACTCACATCAGCTCTAAGGAAATTTGTTTAATTATGCTAGTAAAAATATGACAGTGGTGTTCAGTGGATGGGATCGAACCATCTTTGAATCCAGGCTTGAGCTAGAGTAAGAAAGCATAAAGCTCAGCTAGGAACAAAGACCAGAGGAAGGAGTCAATTCTCCTACATTTATAATGGGTGATGCAAGTGGAGAGAGGTGGAAATGGAGTAGCAGATCTTCCTTTTCACTCCCACCCCTACAATCCTACCTAGCTGTACTGTGATAGCTGTTTCCATGGACTAGGGCTCCCTTTGTCAATATTATGCAGTGAGAATGAGATTGGGATGGGGGAAGCTTGATGATGATTAAATAAGAAAGGCATGCATTGCAAAAAGGAAATGACACCTCCCTGCTCCCCATCAAGAGAATGAGATGGGCAACTCAAGCAGCTGATGTTGGGTGTTATGAAAACCAGTAGGTTTTAATTGTTTTAGTTTGGCAGTATAGTATATTTGCTACAGGGAAGTGAAGTTATGTGTGAGATTTTCTAACACATGTGCCAAAATAACTTGGCCAGCATTGGGTATAATGAAGAAGGGGGTGACGTTTGCTCACCTGCCTCTGACAGAAAAAACATATTGGGGCAACCTGAGTAAAATGACGTCTAATTGCCCAAACTGGAACAGTTACAGAGAGTTGGACATGATGCTGGATGGATCAGAAAGATGACATGCAATTCAGTTGCCTTCACTTGATGCAGTAGAATTTGAAACTGATCTAGGTCAAGTCCACACAATTAATGTCCCAGGATGCCAAACACAACCCATCAGTCAAGTATTCAAGCCTCCTGGGCTGAACTCCTCTGTTGGACACCAGAAGCAGGGGATAATAAAGCAGCCTATTCCGTGTCTGGTGGGCTGCCTTACAGAGTTTCCATTCAACTTTGGCGAACCAGAAGATTGTCAGCGTCCAATAAAATACAAAGTCATTGCTCTCTACACATATATCCCTCTCCTTGGGCTCACCTGCCTGAAGCCTTCCTACCATGACGCTCTTAATAACCTCTCCGACAGGGCATGCAGTCTGCTGAAACGCCCGTAGTATGGACGGGAAGAGAAGTAAACACACAAGAACCCCCCCACACACACACACACCCGTGGCAGCTCCTTTTCCTCTGCAGCCTTAATGAGAGACTCTCCTTCCTTGCCTGCAGTACAGAAAGCACGGGAAACCGATCGTACCCATTAATTAGGCAATTTCAATGGATCGCATCTTGCCCTCGGATCTTTTTCCAGTTCAGACGTAGCTGATCACTGGGACATCTTGCTAGATCACGGAAGTATTCCACAGACCGAGTCAGCGCCTGCCACCCATCACTTCCCCCCCTTTTGGGGGGGGGGCAAACCACCTCACAGATAAACACATTTTAATGGGACGCTTTCCTCTCCACCTCTCCAGCCCAGACTTTCCCTTCTCCGTTTGCATGCATGTGTGCACGGGTCTATTCCTCTCCTGGGCCGCTAGACCTGGGCACTGCCAGCCCCCTCGCCACCACGCTCCTCGACAGCTTGGCAACCTCTTCCGAGGTGGGATGGCGTAGCTCCCTGATGTCACACGCTCTCTCTCTCTCTCTCTCTCTCTCTCTCTCACACACACACACACACAAAACGCCCCGCAGAAGCCGGTCCCTCTTCCCACCTCCTCAAGACGCCGGCACCGGCTTCCTCCCGAAGCGACGGAAAGTTCGCCCGCACCTGCCAGCCGCGCCTCGCCAGCCTCGTCTGAAGGCGAAGCCGAAGAGGGCAGCCGAAGGGGAAAGCCCTCCCTCCCTCCCTCCCTCCCTCCTCCTCCTCCTCCTCCTCCTACCTTGGGCGGAGAGTTGGCGGGGCGGGCACGTGCTTGCGCGTGGCGGGCCTGGGTGGCACGAGAACCGCGGAGTCCTTGAGGCGCCGGCGGGGGGAGGAGGCCGAGCCGGCAGCAACAGCCTCCCGCTCTTCCGCCAGCCTGCCCGCCTGCCTTCTGCAGGTGAGCCTTCTTCGCCCGCTGCCGCCGCTATTGCCGCCGCTATTGCCGCCGCCGCCGCCTCCGCCCGCCTGCCCGGGTTCTGTGTGTGCGCCCTCAGCCACTGCAACATCTCTGCATTAGGATGTGCTCCTCCCTGTCCCTCCTTCTCCCCGCGCGCGCTTTCCCTCCCCTTTCCCTCCTCCGCCTCCTCCGCCTCCCCCCCCCCGCCCGCCGCGCTACCAGCCTTCAAAGGTGGGTGGGGGGAGGAGAAAGAGTTCCCTCTCTGGCTCACTCGCCCCCCCCCCCGCCGCCACACACACCCGTCATTTCTTCACTCCTCCTTTCACCTCATTTGCTAAGAGGGCCAGTCAGCGCTTGAGAACGCGAGAGGCCGTGTGTGGGTGACTCGCAGCATCATCCATACATAATTCACAGTCTTCCCTCCGCCGGCGCGGCTGCTTTTGAGCGCTTCACGGCCGGGCACGACAGGTTCGGGCCCGCCGCCGCCCTTCCCCCCCCTTCCCACCCCCGGGCCGCCCACCCGCCCGTCCGCAGCACTTGGGTCGGGCTGAGTGGGGCTGCCTTGCCCCGGATTCGCAACCCTGTCATTGCAGAGGGACGCGTGAAAGGCGATGACAGGATGGCCCCTTCCTAGTTCGGATATTCCCCAGCGATCCCAAAGGCAATAGAATTGCGGACGCCACCCTCCCTCCTTCTTCCAAAGCAAATATTTGATCCCATAATTGCCTGTGTGACAGAGCATATACTTGGTGGCCAGCGAGGTCCACTTAAGGAGATGGGCATCCGGGTGAAGCCTTGTTTCCCACTTTCACAGGACCTCACTGCCTGCCCCCTATTTTAAATCCTGCTCTGCCTGTTTTGCCAGGGCTCCTGGCAAGGCGAACAATCTCCTCATTGGAAAAGGGCATCTTTCTGCTCAGCGTATAGGGCAGTGTTGGCGAACCTATGGCACGGGTGTCAAAGGTGGCACTCGGAGCCCTTTCTGTGGGCACGCGGCATTGCCCCTTCAGAGCCACCTGGATCCAGGTTAAATTACTGTATTGGCACTTTGTGAAAAAACAGTGGGTTTTGAATCGCATTTTGGACAATTGGTCTCTAAAAGGTTCACCATTAATGGTATAGGGGCTGTTTGCTTTGATGTTAAAGAACACAGGGTAACACAAGTCCTAAATTAAACCTGAAAACCAGGTGCCCCCCTCCCACATTGGAGAAGAAACTGAGGCTGGCTTTCAAGGGTTCATGTGCATGGTGATTCTGAGCATGCACAGAAAGTGTCATTCCTTACTGCTGGACCTCTAGCTGTTCTCTGTGTCACTGAGATTAAAGAAGAGAGCTTCTGGGCAGGAACCCTCTCTTCTCTTTGTAATAAACCACCCCAGTCCCCACAATGCTTGGCCATTGGCTAAACTCATTCTGGCTGGTGGGAGTTGTAGTCCAGGTCATCATGGGCACAGGGATGCTTCTATCAAACTTAAGTACTCCTGAGGCACAAATATAAGTGGTGTTCATTATGCATGAGATATGCCCCATACGAACAAGGGAGGTGCTCTGACAGTAATGCCTAGATCAGTGGCTGCGAACCTTCGGCACCCCAGATGTTTTGGACCACAACTCCCACAGTCCTTTGTCATTGACAATAGTGGCTTGGAATTCTGGGAGTTGTGGTCCAAAACATCTGGAGTGCCAAAGGTTTGCCACCACTGGCCTAGATTATGGAAGGGGTGGTGGTCAGCCCTTCTTGCCCTTGGCTCCCTACCCATGGTGCTCCGTCTCACTGGACTATTCAGCCAGTATGGGGTGTCTGCTTTCGGTATCAAAGCCAGTGTGCTTCTATGTTGCATTTGGAGGAAAACCCACAAGCAGGAGGTGCTGTTGCATCTGTGTCCTGTTGTGGGTTTCCAGTAGGCATGTGGTTGACCATTGTATAGAATTATAAGCTCAGTGAAGCACTGGTTTGATCCAGCAGTGCTCTGTCCTCTTAGGTTCTAATGACTTTCAAATGAACCAACGAGCTTCAAAATCTTATTCAGGGGCTCAGTCATATAAGGCACAAGGAACTTACATCTTTGATATCCAGCTGCCCTGCAAAGCCAAAAAGACTCAAGAATTGATGTTTGCAATTCATGAGTACCTCCTAGATAATATATTCAACATTTGTTGAGTTAAATAAACATGTTTACCTGACATTCCTCCTCAAACCCCTCAACAATTTGAGGAAACTGATTAACTGTTGCCCCTGTTCCCCCATTATTTATGCACTGAATTACACTATTTGATAAACCAATGTTTCTGGGAGAAAAGTGAGGATACAATGGCGAGATAAAAGGCATGCTATAAATTAATTCCTTCACCATATCTGCTTTCTGAGAAATTCAAGTCAGAAAGGTAGTTCTGTGCATTGTCACATTTCTTTTAATGTGATGAGTAAAACAAACAGAGCTACCCCTATTCTTTCTTTCTCTCTCTCTCTCTTTCTTTCTTTCTTTCTTTCTTTCTTTCTTTCTTTCTTTCTTTCTTTCTTTCTTTCTTTCTTTCTTTCTTTCTGAGAGGTGGGGTTATCAATGAAATCAATTAGAAGATAAACAGAGCTCTCTTATTTTTTGAGGTATCCTCCAGTTACTAGCAGGTGGCCACCTTTCGGCCAGTTTGGCTTTCGGGGATAATCTCGGCTGGACTGGCGCCGCTTTGGCCTGAGGACGTGAGCCTTGACACGCCCTTTCTCACTGTGGCTCTCAGTGTCTTGGAATTGACCCACTGTTAAACAGGAAGCTTGATCTTTCAAGATCCTGTGGACTCTTGTGACAGCTTTTGCATAATCGGACTCCCATTGGAGGGGATGCTGGGCAAGTCCATTATTCGAGTGTTGCTTTCAACGGCGTCTGTGATCATACCAGTTGAACGGGGGTTGTTTACCTAGGGCCTTGGAGGTTCAAGGCTGCCCTGTAATAATAACTCCAATGTGTTCCCCATTGCACGAGGTGGCTGCAATAAATTACTTTAGCGAGTGGACCTGATGCCTTGGAGAATAGGGGGATGCCGCGCTTTCTGGCTTCCTTGTACGAGGTGCAATGTATTACTTTAGGATCCTCGGCCTGCTGGAGAGTGGCTGAGTTAACCTTTGCTTTTTAGTTGCCCGCATTGTGGCCGAAGCTTGAGAGCTTTTTCGGCCTGCTTGGGATGTAATTTGTCCGGCTGGCGCTTGATTAGCGGGTGCTAAAAGGTTAACCATTTAGGTCCCGAATCTAATTACATCTTCACTTTTTTTTAATCAAGATGATGCGCTCATTCTAAAGTTATTGTTTTTTATTCAACCCAAGCAGGGGAAGCTATCGGCTCCGCTATTAGCGTAGCCTACGGTAGGGGAGAGCCCTATATAAGTCCTTGGCAGCGTAGTCTGCTCCGCAATCGCCAGTTTCCCCGCCCTCCCGCCACGTTTTTGTGCTGGTTGCTTTGTGGTCATTCGGGGCCGGATGGGAATTTTTGACCAATGGGATTAGGTTCAAGGTCAATAACTCCAATGTGATTAGTTAGAAGCAAATAATGGACTGCCAGACTATTGGGAATGGGGGAGAAGCAATAACTCTCCTCACTGCGGCAGTTCAACCCATTGCACGCACAACTGGCTGCTAATTAAATTTTTAGTGATGTCCAAACCTTCGTACTTCCTAGAAATTGGGAAATAGGGGGATGTTGTTTCACTCTGGCTTCCTCATTGTACGCATTATTACTGCTGTTGTATTAGCAGAGTCGCCCTTTGATGGAACCTTAAAAACTGGCTTTAATGTGCTGGTGACTGGTCGCTTCGGGGGCCGGATGGGGACCACTGTAACCAAACTGGCGGGTAGCGCATAAAAGGTTAACCATTTAGGTGAATTACATTTCTTTCGGCAGCCTTCCATTAAACTTTGCATCCTCACTGCAGTTCAACGGGCCGCAGGAAATTGGTCAGTAGCGGGACCTAATCAATTTGTTGTTACCCTTGATGATGCGCGTACGGCTCAGGCCCTCCTAAAGTTATTTGTTCATTGATAAGTAATTGAAAATTCGTTACTGTAGTTAATAAAGTTGTGGCCCTTATTCAAGCAACGGCCTCGTGCCGCAGGGGCACCTTTGCCGGCCGGTGTGGCGGGCTATCGGCTCCGCTATTAGCGTAGCCTAATTTAACCATTTAGGTCCCGAATCGCCGGTTTTCCCCGCCCTAATTACATCTTCACGTCTTCGGACCACTTCAGCCTTCCGGTGGTGTTTTTTAATAACCCAATAGGATTTAGTTAGAGAGCGCATAAAAATAATAATAATAATAACCCAAAACCCTAGGAGGGCTGCCAACCTTTAATCAAGCGTTGATGCCAAAAGATCTCGTTGGCATCCTCACTGCGGCAGTTCAACGGGCCGCAGGAAATTGGTGGAGTAGCGGGACCTAATCAATTTGTTGTTACCATCTTGATGATGCGCTACGGCTCAGGCCCTCCTAAAGTTATTGTTCATTGATAAGTAATTGAAAATTCGTTACTGTAGTTAATAAAGTTGTGGCCCTTATTCAACCCAAGCAGAATGTGTGTCGCCTCTTTCTTTCAACCTGGCTCGGCAATTGTAGTTCAAGTTATCTGGAGAACAGGAAGCTTGATGATGTTTTTTTACTGGGAGCAACCCTTTGTAGGGGTAATTTATATTTTAAAAAGGAGTTATTTTGGCTTCAGCAAGAAACACAAAAAGAGGATATAAGCAAAACAAGTCATTGTGTCACCTTAACTGCTACACTTTAATGTAACCTTTCATGGAACACTTCCTCAGATATAAGAGTTGGAATACAGAGTCTAGAGATGGTAAAACAGTCATGCAAAACTATACAATAAAGGGGCAGTGGTGTTTGTGTGCATTTTACACTTAGCAATGCTCTAAATAATAATTTAAGATTGTAAACTCTTTTTTTCATAAAAGCAACAACAAATATACTGAGAAATGAGGGATTAGTCATTTTGATTTTTGTTACAGGCTCCATCCTCTGTGTCCCTATAACTGGCACACTGTAATCAAGTAAAGATTTTATGATGCTCCTGCTGGCCCACAGAGCAGCCTGGAGATGCTCTTTCTCATTGTCCTGGAGGTCTGGTCTGTAGTGAATACTTGTCAGCTCCCACTGGACAGATGATCTGCAGGTGTTGTTTATGACTAGCTTTGTGTGGCTCAAATGGCTGCAATAACATCTCAAATATTGATGGGATTTCACTTCCTAACTTTCAGCAGAAAATAAATTGCTATAAGGGTGGCAAGAGCAAGAATTGGCATTCCATGTGCCTCTCTGTCCATTCATCCTATTCAATACCTATGTTTCTATAGTTACATATGGATAATGAAAACTAAGCAGCATTTCAGCCCAAGTAAATTCTGGATTTGTTGATTACACACACATTGTTTTTCAAAAATTGTCTGGGATTCCCCCCCCCCAATAAAAAAGTATTTATGTTTTAATCAGAAAAGTAATAATTCAGATGAAAAAGAGCACAAATTCACATCTGCCAAACTCTTTTTCTCACAGCAAAATGTTATAATGAAAGTTTTTCCTTTTTAGGTATAGGAATTAAAGAAACTTGGAACCCATGCTCTTCAAGCCAGTGGTCAGAAAGCACCATTTTGTGTGTGTTATCTCCATTGGAGCATCAGGTCAAGAAAACACACCTGCCATCTCTGATTACAAGCTGAAATAACAATGAAATCCTTCTGCATGGATTTCCAATTGGGTGGATCATCAACAAGCAGAAAAGTCTTCTCACTGTACTCCAGAGGTTGGGATTTCTAAGAAGGAAGTGCAGATGAGAGGCAACGTCTCCTACAGAAGCCTTTGAGGTCTGCATAGGAACTTCTGCCAGCCAGGAGGCCTTCTTTCCTGTTTTGTTTATAGAGCGCCTGCATAAATTTTCTGTGAGATGAGAGAGGCAAAGCTGCATAGTGGGCATGTTAGCATAATTAATTCAATAGTGTTCAACCCTATAACACCACTGAATCTGCCTATGTACATTAAAATAAAAAATAAGGGAAGAGAGGAGGAGCTTCACTCTGGACCTCCTGACAGTCATCCATGTTAAAATTAGTTACATGTGAATCTGAGCAAGACTCTTACTATTTGTCTTCTGAGTAGACATAGGATTTCAGTGTTAAAAGTATGTTTCGTTGCACATTTCAGCTTCGTAGATGCAGTCTATGCACAAATACTTTTATACCTCTGGGGTTCCCTGGCTTGGGTTCCTGTATTTTACCACTTTGTAAAATGAACATTTGCCTGTTGACCATTTTTGCCTCCATTAATGAGAAGCCTACTCGGGGGGGGGGGGGGGGGGAGACTACAGCTAAGGATATGCTAATTCATTTCTAGATTTGTACATTTTTGTTTTGCCTGCTCTTACCAAGGCTCTTCTTTGTTAGGTCTGCCTTCTGAGTCTTCAGCTGGTAGGATTATTCCACAGCAACATTTTGATAAGGTTGTTTTGGTTCTTTATTTCTATTTCACCGGGTTTTCAGGTCACCTGCTGCACTAGTATCAAAAATTTAACAATTGTACTACTAGCATAGTGCATGTCTGTTTTTGCTGTTGTTTCATCATGCTAACTGTATGGGATGATCTATAGATATGTAAAAATCTTATGGGTATAAGCAGGGTCAGGGAAGGAAGATGGGGTGTGTTGGGGAAAGTTTCAGGCATAAATCTTAATTTCTTCAATCTGGATAATCTGAAAATTTCCAGTATTGTTCTAGCCACATACCTAGAACACAGAAAGAAAAAACAACTACCCATTTTCAGTAGTATCCACCTGTATTTTGCCTGCGCAGTCTTCTGCATGTCGTACATAAGAACATAAGAAGAGCCATGCTGGATCAGGCCAAAGGCCATCTAGTCCAGCTTCCTGTATCTCACAATGGCCCGACCAAAAGCATCTGGGAGTGAACGGGACTAGATATGTTTCCTGATACCACTCCCCTGCATCTGGCCCTTGATGTACCACAGTTTTAAGACTGGAGATTACACATCTCCATCATGGTTTGTAGCCTGTGATGGACATTTCCTCCAGGAATTTGTCCAATCCGCTTTTGAAGGCATTCAGGCCAGATACCATCACCACCTCCTGTGGCAGGGAGTTCCACTACCAACAACATGCTGGGTAAAAAAAATTCTTTTATCTGTTCTCACTCTCCCAGCCCTTAATTTGAGTGGATGTCCCCTAGTCCTGGTATTTTATGAGAGGGCGAAGAGCGCCCCGCTATCCACTTTACTCATGCCTTGCATTATTTTGTACGTCTCAGTCATACCCCCCCCAGGTGCCTTTTTTCCAGATTAACGAGCCCCAAATGTTTTAGCCTTTCCTCATAAGGGAGGTGCCCCAGCACCGGAATCATTTTAGTCACTCTCCTTTGCACCTTTTCCAGTTCCACTATGTCCTTTTTGAGATAGGGTGACCAGAACTGTATACAATACTCCAGGTGCGGCCTTACTATCATTTTGTACAATGGCATTATAATGTTGGCTGTTTTATTTTCAGTCCCCTTTTTTATAATCCCTAGCATGGAATTGGCCTTCTTCACCGCTGGTCTATGAAATAAGCACTACTAATAGAGCCATAATGCGATGTAGTGATTATAGCAGACTTTCCCAACATGATACCTTTCAGATGTGTTAGACCTATTTCTTGTCATGTCTAGTCAGGGTGAAAATGATAAGAAGTGGCACCTTACACACATGGTCCAGACACAGGAGGAAGCAGGATTAGAATGATGGAGTAGAACTGAGGGAAACCCAGGTTCAAAATCCCATTAAATTTATTGGATAACCTTGATCACTACCCTGTGACCGAGAGGGATTCACAGGGTTAAAAGTAAAAGCAATGGAAGGAAAAGAGCTATGAGTTCTATTGGACAACAGTAGGTCCATGTGTTCATTGAGTCATGATTTTGGGCCAGTCACACATAACACTGCATGGTTGTTACAAAGGGCCTTTTCACACGACCCCTAAGATCCCCTAAGATCCGCTGATCCCTTAAATTCGGACCATTGAGGGGGGAGGGAGGGAAAAAAAGGACAAAAGAAGCCTTTACTAACCTGCCGGTGCCGGTCGAACTTGCCACGAGCCCCGTTACTTCCTGGTTCCATCTCAAGGAGCTCTTAAAGGGGCGGGAGGCAAAAAAACAACAGACAAGCCAGGAGAGCCTGGCACTCTTATCCGCATCAAATTTTTTTCACCTCCAAAGAGAAGGTACAAGGAAAGTGCGCTGGGTCGCGCTAAAGTGGGCGGGGTCACACTTAATTGTCTCCAAACTCTGGAGCTGGTGGGAAAACATTTCTAAGCTCCGGAGCTGGGAGCCATTTGCAGCGCAGCTTAGGGGTCGTGTATAAACGCCCAAAGATAAAGTGAAGAGAAAGAAAAGCATGTCAGCCAACTTGAACCCACTGGAGGAAAGTCAAGTAAGAAATAATAGATTAATAAGAAACCATAACTAATGTCTCGATTCACCAAATTTGGTATTAGAGAATTGTCCTCTTCATGTCACCGATGACAAACAATTTCCACTCAGCCTCCTTGTCAATACTGCTAGGGCTTGGACTGGGGAAATCTCAGGTGACGAGGAACCAGAACATGCAATCTATGTGATCCCTCTTCTTCTGAGAGTTTCTAGCAAAGGACACTTGCTGATTCTCCTTCTGCCACTGAGGTGCATCCTTTCCCTATTTTGTTCTGATGCCTCCTCTGTAGTTGTCCACATACTGAGAATTCTCCGGTAGTATGTGGTAGAGAGAACAGTGAAACCCAATGCTGCTTCCAGATGGGGACACATTCATCCGCCCTCTTCTCTCCTCCAGTGAAACCCTCAGGGTGAACTAGGAAAGATCAATGGCCCCATGTGTCCTTGTCAGATGGCTCCTACCAGATAGCTAATTGTACAAAGCTGTAAACTTCAGGTATCTGTCTCTGACTCGTGAAATTTTAGCTGCAGAGGGGAATGGCAAGAAAGCTGTTGAGGTGGAGTCCTCCCATCATTTGCTTCCGTTCCATCTGGTTTACCCTTGTGAGCACCATTGCCAGACTTTTAATAATGTAAAGAGATCAATGGACACTGGATGGTCAGCTTCGTAATAGCTTGCTATTTCAAAGGAGCAATTAATGTATCTCTGTCTTATGACCTTTTCCACCCTGTATTGACTGCAGCGGAGGACTCTTGATTGTAGAACTCTTTCCCTGTAAGTTATCGCAAGACGCAAGAAAGAACCAGTAACGCCACAGCTCAAGCGTAGGAAAGCAGTGTTATCAATGGAGTCTTTGTTTGGAAATTTATTTTCTGTTGGAATTTCCCAGGATTTATCTGTCAGTCATTGAATGAACTTTAGTAGTAGATCACAACTCAAGAAGGCCCACTGAATCAGTGGAGCTTACAGAGATGTTTATTGACTAAATCCCCTCCGATTCAGTAGGCTACTCTAATTACAATCTACTACTAAATGTCAGACACTGTGTATTGGAAACACCTCAAAACATTATCTCCTACCTCTCTTTTCTTCTTCATTGTAGCCATGCTCCTTCTCAAAGATATTGCTAATTCATGCAGTCCTTCCTATTAATGAATGTTCTTGCTCTGAACACTGCATTCAGGTAGACTAAACGATTTCCAGTGACAAATGGCATGCCCAAAGCCCTTTCATGGTATCTAAAAAGAGAAGCTGATCTCCCAACAAATGCAGAATATGTTCTGACTAAATCTGCACCATTAGCTTAAAACAGGGACACACAATGTGTGCAGACCCTTCCCATTCTTCTCTGCAGCCTGGCAATTTGGTGGGTGACCTTGATGTGCCACTATTAGTAATACCAGGATAGTCATCTCAGGAACACTGTGGGAATCCTGCTGTCGAGACTGCTGTTTCACTGCTGCCTATAGCAATGATGGTGATGGGGATAAACAGCAATCTTTGTGAAGATAATTGAGATACCAAAGCAACCCCCCCCCCAACACACACCCAACTGTTGTTTTCTTGCTCAAGACCTCTAGGGTAATGGTGGTGGAGGCTTGGGCTTGTACAAGTCCCTTGATTTCACAGAGGAAGTTTTTTGTCTGTCTGCTGAAATGTATTGATGGAATTGTGGCATTAGCCTTAGAAAGTAGCATCTTGAGTGAGGAACATTTTCATTGCCCCTCCAACATGATTCAATGTCTTTAAAAATGTGACCAGCGTCCTATTTGAAGCAGAAGGACAATTGCAGAAGCGCTTTGCTCCAGCAGGCCATCTTTTCTGACACTGATCACACAACCAGTTGCACAACCAAAGTTCACGAGCGATGTGAGACTAGACATGGAATGGGTGAGTAGGTCTTCCACAATTGTTCTTCAGCATAAGTACATAAGAAGAGCCATGCTGGATCAGGCCAAAGGCTTCCTGTATCTCACAGTGGCCCCACCAAATGCATCTGGGAGTGAACGAGACTCAGAGAGTATTTATCAGTGTCTGTTGCTTGCATCCGGTCCTTGAAGTACCCTGTTTTTAAGCCTGGAGATTACACATCTCCATCATGATTTGTAACCTGTGATGTACTTTTCCTCCAGTAATCTGTCCAATCCCCTTTTGAAGGCATCCAGGCCAGATGCCATCACCACATCTTGTGGCAGGGAGTTCCACAAACTAACAACACGCTGGGTAAAAAAAATATTCTTTTGTCTGCTCTCACTCTCCCAGCTCTCGGTTTGAGTGGATGTCCCCTAGTTCTGGTATTTTGTGCGAGGGAGAAGAGCGTCCCTTTATCCACTTTACTCACACCCTGCATAATTTTGTATGTCTCAATCATATTTCCCCTCAAGTGCCTTTTTTTCCAGACTAAAGAGCCCCAAATGTTTTAGCCTTTCCTCATAACAGAGGTCCCCCAGCCCAGGATATATTTTAGTAGCTTTCTTCTGCACCTTTTCCAGTTCCACTATATCTTTTTTGAGATGCGATGACCAGAATTGTACACAATACTCCAGGTGCAGCTTTATTATCATTTTGTACAATGGCATTATAATCTTGGCTGTTTTATTTTCAATCCCCTTTTTGATAATCCCTAGCATGGAATTGGCTTTCTTCGCCACTGCCACACATTGGGTAGACACCTTCATCGAGCTGGTCACCAGCACACTAAGATCTCCTTCCTGATCCGTCATGGATAGCTCAGAGCCCATGAGTTAATAGATAAAATTATGATTTTTTTTTTTGCCCAATATGCATTACTTTTCCTACATTGAAACACATTTGCCATTTCGCAGCCTATTCCCCAAGTTTGGGGAGATCCTTCTGGAGCTCTTCACAATCTTCTCTGTTTTTTTACCACATGGAAAAATTTTGTGTCATCTGCAAACTTGGCCACCTCACTGCTTATCCCTGTCTTCAGGTCATTCATGAAGAGATTGAAAAGCTCTGGTCCCAGGACAGAGCCCTGGGGCACACACTTTTCACCTATCTCCATTGTGAAAATTGCCCATTGACACCTACTCTTTGTTTTCTGGATCTCAACCAGTTCTCAATCCATAAGAGGTCTTGGCCTCTTATCCCGACTGTGCAGTTTTCTCAGCAGCTTTTGGTGAGGGACTGTGTCAAAAGCCTTCTTAAAATCAAGATAGACAATGTCCACCGGTTCACCCAAATCTAAATGTCTGTTGACCTTTTCAAAGAATCATATGCAGCAGGGTGCTGGCCTATATATTTATAATGTTTAATAGTACAGTGGTAACCTTGTATAAAGGAATTAAATCGTTCCAAATGAAATTATGTTAAGCAAATTTTCCTTTATATAAATTCCCATAGGAATGCATTGAAAATGGAGTAATCCCATTTTTATGTTGTACAGATTCTCCCCATAGGCGATTATGTTAAGCAAATTTTCCCTATCTCTGGTATTTTTATGTTGTACAGATTTTATGTTATACAAACTGTTTGTTATACAAGGGTCAACTGTACTTATAGAATTTGTAGTATATTTACTGAACTGGAAATATAAAGAGAAACAGTTTCTGGAAGATTATGAATTCCAGATTATGACTTCTAGAATGAATTAAAAGTTTGATTTTTAAAAAATTATGAATTCCAGAATTTCCTATGAAAGGAACTGCCATGTTTCCTATGCAATAGCCATGTTCTTCCCCTTGCCTCTGAGTCTGTATATCTATCTGTATTTGTAGATTAAAATAAATACATGAATTTAGAATGAGGGGAAACAACCCCTTTCCAACTCTGGCACCTCCCAAAAAGAGACATATTACTCAAGGGGCAAATTGCTTTTAAATATTATTGATTGCAGTGTTTCTTCTGCAAGAGTTCATCCAACCAACCCACACTCTGATATCCCGGAGCTCTATAATCTCTTTGGGGGACCACATCATATCACAGTCCCTGGAATAGACATCCCTCCAAGAGAAAACCGCTGTTTTCTGTGGTCATGAATCTTTGGGAGTGCAATTTCAATTAATTGATTCAGATTAATTGAATTACTTTTAATTTATTGTGGAGCAATCTGGTGTGATCTGATTTCTGACAAACACACAATGTGTGGGGAAAGGTGCTCCAGCCCTGACCTGACCTGTCCAGAGGTAGGGCTGTCATTTGGGCCAGGGGGGTCGGGGGTCATTCTGGAGATGGACTGCTCACTTCAGGTGAGATTGCTTCTGTATCTGTTACAGTGACCCTATCTGGTGTAAAAAGCTGTGTATCTTTGCAGCTATCTGATCACAGCCTTAGTCAGCATTCCCACCATCTATCAGGGAGGCTACTTAATAAAAATGAGGTAAGATTAGTCTGGCAGGGTTTGCCCTTGACAAATCGATGCTCACATCTAGTTATTACTGCTAATTTTCAAGCTGCTTGCAGAGTGACTGATTTATAATCTAGTACAGAATTGTTCCTATGCTTGATGTTAGACTGCCTGGTCTGTAGTTCTTCAGTTCCTCCTTTTTGCCCCTTTTGAAGATAGTACAATAATACCCCTCCTCCATTTATCTGGCGATTCACACATCTATCATGATTTCAAGAAATTAAAATGACACCAGTTCTGAGAGTTCTTCAGCCAGTTCCTCCAATAATCTTGGATGCAGTTCATTAGGGCCAGGAGATTTATTTGTTCAAAGTAATGAGGTATTCCTTGACTATTTGTCTACAGTCTCAAGCTTCAGTCCTGCCCTTGCCAGTTGTACTTCACTTTTACTAGGAGGATCAGAGGCTCGCTTTGGGGTGGGGTGGGGTTCAGAAATGAACTATATTAGTAGCACTATATTGTGCACTTCTTCCTTTTATTTGTTGTTGGTTATCATTCTTCCATACCGACTGCGTAGCTGAGCCACCATGTAATTTTGCTACACTTTTACCAAAGAAATGCTTTCCCCCCCATTTATTTTAATGTTCTTTTGATTGCTCAGTGATTAAGATATTTAACTGTGGCACCAGAGGTTGAGTGTTCAATTCCCTACTGTGTCTCCTGCAAGTACAGTCCCAGGATACTCCTCAGAAAGCACTGGAAAACACTGTAAAGGGTTGCCATGTCAGAATTACTTGACAGCATATCATCATCATCATCATCATCATCATCATCATCATCATCATCATCATCATCATCATCATCATCATCATCATCAAATACCAAGCACAGTCAACAACCACTACAACTACTACAACAAAAACTAACAGTGGCTCATTTTCAGATTGTTATATGTCTGTACTTTCTTTTGTGGCCTGGCCTTCCTTCCATTTCCTATATGTGTTCTTTTCTGTTTTCAGTTCTTTTTCTTTTTGTGAAGCTACAGTGGTCTTTTTTGCTGTCTTTCACCCATTATCTTATTGCAATAGTTTGTAGTATTGCATTTAGAATTTCATCTTGGATTGATGTTCTAGTTAGGCTCTCCAACCATGGCCTTTTACTTAATCAATGCTCTGAGTCTATTAAAATCAGCTTCCTTAAATCCCAGCATTCATATGTGGCTGCACTCAGCTTTAGCTTCCTTTGATACCAAGAATTCAAGTAGTAGAAGTAGAGCATGGACACTTTCCATGAGAGTGCCCCCTACTGCATCTACCAAGTCATACCTTCTGGTTAGAATCAAGTTGGAATCAAGTCAAGGTTGTAGGAGAAAATTCTTAGCCAAACAAACCAAAAATGTCTTGGAAGGGTTGTATTTGGCAGAATTTACCTTCCAACTAGAGATGGGCACGACTTAGCGGTATTCCCGTTTCCGTTACTCGTATCCGTAACTCTACGGAAATGGAAACGGGAATTACTCCGCCAGACTTCGAGCTCGAACCGACGAACGAACAATTTGGTCTGATTTGTCATGCTCGTTACTTGCATCGCGCAATGCCAAGCGGCACAGAAAAAAAGTTTTTAAAAGTAAAAAAAAAAACCCGATTCCCGGCCCTAAAAGTAGGCGAAAACTGTCTGAGGGCACCTACCAGGCCAGAAGGGTGTTTTATTTGGGGGGGGTTCCCCGCCCCCCTCTCCTTGGCTATTGCTACTGCTGCACTGCTGGTACCAGGCTGGGAGGGCGCATCCATTTGCCATGCAGTGGGGGGGATCCAAAATGGCGACCACAATATTTTTTTTGAAATCGTTGCCCAAAACCCCACCAAAGCACCACAGAAACATGCGGAAATTAGCTATTTTAAATGCTTGAATTTTTACAGTAGCAGCAGTGGGTTTTTCTTGCAAAAAAAGTCTCTGTTGATTTTATTTTATTTTATTTTATTTTATTTTTTTACACCTGCGCATTCGCAATGATGGGCTCGCCCATGGGAGTGGACCATGCAAAGTTTTGGAGCCATTCCACCAATCGCATGGCCAGGTTTTGCTGACTGTACCAGGCTGGGAGGGCGCATCCATTTGCCATGCGGTGGGGGGGGGGATCCAAAATGGCGACCGCAATATTTTTTTTGAAATCGTTGCCCAAAACCCCACCAAAGCATCACAGAAACATGCGAAAATTAGCTATTTTAAATGCTTGAATTTTTACAGTAGCAGCAGTGGGTTTTTCTTGCAAAAAAAAGTCTCCGTTGATTTTATTTTATTTATTTTATTTTATTTTTTTTTACACCTGCACATTTGCAATGATGGGAGTAGACCATGCAAATTTTCCACCAATCGCATGGCCACTTGGCCAGGTTGACCACAGAGACTTCTGGGATGTGCCAATCGGGCATAAACAGCCCACTAATCGTAGCCCAAACCCGAACCCTAAGCCTAACCCATACGCCAGTACACTGTCCTTCTAAGTGGGTCAGAGAGGCACCCAGAGGTGCACCCCAATACTCACCCTAACCTCACCCGTAACTAGCCTAACCCTAGCCGTTGCGCTAACCCGTCTTAACCCTAAGCCAGCTCTACTTGCATTGCACTACATGCAAGTACGTGAGACACAGCGGGTGCAAAGAGTCTGCCAGTCCGTCACTTGTGGCTCTGGCTGACTCCTGCAGCTCCCTCCAGGAGTCCGCTACCCCCTCCCCAAACCAGTACTAACGACAACGAAAAAATGAAAAAACGAACCGACTAATTTTTGCAAATTTTCGCGAAAAACGGAAACGAGCCGAAACGGAACCGGCCCGACTAACGACAACTCGAATTTTTTTTTCAAGTCGTGCCCATCTCTACTTCCAACAGATAACACGGTCTCCCATGTAGACTCCAGCTAACGCATTCCTTTTAGTGTTTGTCCTGATTATTTTAATCCAGATGCTCTTGATAAGACAGCCAAGCTCCAAGATCATCCTCCTGCATTTCTGTCCAGGAATGTGTGTTTTTGACATATAGCACACCTTCATCCCTCTTTCTATTCTCTCTGTTCTTTTTGGACAATTTATATTCTTCAGTTGTTGTATTACAGCACAGGAGTCATTTCAGTAAGCTTCAGTTATTCCTGTGAAGTTGTAGTTACTCTTCCTTCCGTCTAGTTTCTTTCTTACATTTCATGAGCAAATAAAGGTTTTGCTAGGATTATATTTGGGGACAATGAATAGAGTGGAGAGAAACAGTCAGCCACCTTTCTATGTGCCATGCTTGCAATCCAAAGATAATTTTTAGATGCTTTCTTGCACAGAACAGGAACTAGCTAATTATGGATAATTCAGGAATTCCTTTGTTTCAGCAACTGAATAGAAAAAATATTGCATTAACTGGCTTTAAAAAAAAAGTCAAGGAGGAAACTGCTAAAAACAGCAATATGCAAAGAATGTATACTACTGCAAATAAATAAATAGTGAGATGTTCACTAAGAGGGGAATTGATTGATTGCTATGGGAATAATACATTAAGTGCTGTTTGATGGCACCATTTTAATTCTGCTTCCAGCTGTGCTTCAGCAATGCTTATGGGCACCAGTGCATCCAGTGTGTAAGTTACCAGTACAGTATCTCATTTACTTATAAGTGGCTGTATGCTGCTTTCCAAAACAAAAGTATTGAGTTTTGGCTAAACAGTACTGTATTCAGATTGCATATCCTTTTTTAGGCTGATGATGACTCCTCAGTTCTGCCCAACAAACTGTGATCACTGCATCCTGTAATTACTGCCCTTATAATCACTGCATCAGTGTTCACTAGGAACATTTGCCGATAAGCATAAACCATCATTAACGTTGAATGGTGAACAACCACTAGGTCATGCTACACCAGTATTTTTCAAAATCTGCACTTGCTTGAAAGCTTATCAGGGATTCTTAAGATAAAATCAGCAAAGGGAGAAAGACATACTGTAATTTGAAAAAGACCTATCTCACCCCTTACCAGTCTTCCCTTTTGGTAGCACCCACTTAGCATTCTTGTTGGGAAGAAGTGGCAGTGGGGTCATGCAACTATGGAACTTAGTTCAGATCAGGATAAATGATGCCATCTAACAGGCTGCCAAATTTATGCCAAGGAATGTTTTCAGTGTTATTTAATAGAGATAATGCCTGCTCTGTATTAAAGATAGATACTATGGTTTTGATACGGTCTCTTCTATACACTCCAACCAGCATGTGAAACTATGGATTGTGCACTGCATTATACTTATAGACTTTTCAGATTTGATCCCCTCCTTCCTCCATTTAGGTCATGCTGGTATACATGCACATGCATCACTCTATTTTATCTTCCAACTTATCCTGCGAGACAATGACTCGCTCATGGTGAGCCAGGGAATTTCACAGGTAACCACATGAACCTGGATCCAACATGGTCTCTGTTACCCTGCCCTTTACCATCTCTGTATTCTATGACTGTTGGCTAATCCTAATAAATGTGGATTTAGGCTGCTGTTGTTACTGCTTTATTTATCTGTGCACGCTTGTGGACTCTAGTTCAACAGAATTTCCTACAGCAAATCTGTGTTGTGCAAAACTAAGCCTTATTCAGGTATTCATTTGAAAGGGCTGATCTGAACCTCCTTTCATACTCACTCCCGTGTGTGTGGAGAGCTAAGACTGAATAGAAGAGTAGCTTCCATGTACAGTACAGAGCACATTCATGTGATTTGGGAACCTCCTCTTTCTCTTCCTACCCCTTCATCCTCTTTCAGTGATTCTGATTATATAGCAAATCCCTGTTCAAGGACCTCTACTGAAACCTGCATGGGTATTTTTCCTCATACTGGGTTAGGGAATATGAAAAAATCTGAATGATGCTTTGTTCCTGCTCTCGAATGGGCCACCATTACATAGTAGAGCAGCCCATCAAGGATTGTCTAGCACTTTGGAAGTAAACCTGAGATGTGTGAACAATGGAGTAAGCAGCAAAACCTTTCAAAATAGCATGTTGTTTGATTCTGGCCCCTGAGCATGATGGATTACCTTTTTCCAGCAAGCCTAAGGAGGCAGCTAGTCTACTCCCAAGCTCTTAGCTGAACACTGGCCAGTTTGCTGAAAGAATCTGATGCTGTGGATATGTAAGAACTCAGTTCCTTTGCTGGGCAGTGTTTTCCCTGGACATGGTAAGTGCTGAACAGGGTGTGGGAGGCTCTACTATTGTCATGCTGTTAGTCAGATTTAAAGCAATTACAACTTCATTAGCTAAATACAGTCTTCTTCTGTTTCCCACTCTCACCACTTCAAGCCTTCACCCTTGGGATCTTAGTTGCTAAGAGGTTTACAGAGGGAAGCACTAAAAGAAAGGGAAGAAAACATGATGCTAAGATAAAGCAGAGCCAACCACACTTGGCTGCTCATGATGAGGCATGTCTGCAGTGGAGGAGTTGATCCTAGGTTGTTACTTTTCTAGAAAATAGCATGGATCTTTGATTGGTACTCCTGTTGCAAGGTGAGTCCATAAGTCAATTTCAAAGTATGGCTGCAATGGAGGTTTGTCCAAAGACAAACAAACAAATCCAGAGTCTGGCTTTAGGAATAACACCAAGTTTTCTTAACCTGACAATTTTTTGTTTGTTCAGGTTACTATAAACTGCAGGAGAAGCCAAGCAGGAGTGGTTGGACAGGTCACTCTCATTAACCTCATTGAGGTTAAAAAGTTACAATGGTCAGCAAGTCTGGCTTCACATTTTCTATAAATGAGCACAAAAAGCCATACCAATGCCTCAAAGATGAAAGAAAACATTATGGAACATGGGGGCCTGTTTCCTAACACATCAGGCAAAGCTCTTACTGTTGTAAGAAAGAAATGCCCTGCCACTCCCCCCACAAAACTCTCATATGCTCCTCTTGCAAGGGACAGCTAGATTTTGTTTATCCATGTTATTTCTTGATCTTAGTTATTTTAAAAAATATATTCCTCTCTACAAATAAAAACAAACCCTGAGTTTCTGATGCTTCTTGTGTGGTGGAGCATAAAAATAATATTTTCCCAATGTTTGGGCTGTCAGATTCACAGCTCTACAGACTTTCTGCCCCTTGTAGGCTTTTAAGTATCATACAACATGACCTAAGCAACAAAGTGCAAACTGTGTGCATCCCTTGTAAATTCATGGAGGTGTGTTTTTTAGCATTTCTTACAAATCACAGTGATGCACCACTGCAGAGATTAAAATCTTCCTCCAAAAAGCAAGATGGGATGGATACTGTATATTACTAGATCTTCACTTTTGTTCTATTGAATTTTCTAAACATAACAAGTTGAAACAAATACATTGCTTGTGTGTTGCCTTGTTGCATAGTTCAAATACAAATATTTTCCCAATATTTCAGCCCAAGTGTTTGGAATATTTCAAATTTACATGCTTCTTTTCCATCATTGTATTTATATTTACTTATCTCCATCTTCATCTAGTACAAAAAGGACATCACTTTTGTTCTGATCCCTTGGGGCCTTTTTACACGACCCCTAAGATCAGCTGGCCACTTAAATTCGGACCAGAGATCTTAGGGGTTCCTCGCTCTTCCTCTGTCCCCACCCCCCTCGGCACTTCCTGGTTGCTGGCTGCCTGAGGGAGGGAGAAAAAAGAAAGAAAAGAATGCCTTCTTACCTCCGTTTTGTTCCGGGCAGCATTCAGATCTCTTAAAGGGGCGGGGCGCAAAAAAAGAACAAACAGAAGCCAGGAGAGCCCCGCACTCACTATCCTTACACCGGATCAAATATTTGTCACCTCCAAAAAGCAGGTACAAGAAAACTGCTGTTTGGTCTTGCTAAAGTGGGCGGGGTCGCACTTAATTGTCTGCAAAGTCCGGAGCTGGTGGGTAAACATTTTTAAGGTCCGGACCTTGCAGCCATTTGCGGCGGAGCTTAGGGGTCGTGTATAAACGCCCTTGGACTCTACCCATTTGATATCCAGGAGTGGCCATACATGTGCATTTTCTCCCCCAAAACAAGGCCCAGCAGAAATTACTGGATCCATCACTGTAAGTTGTTGGGATATACCTCTGGACCAGACAACCAAAGAGAGCAGCTTCAGGCTAGAGATGAGATCTGGACCTGGGTTTTCCAAATTCCAGCTCAGGTTTTTTTAGCTACTACATTACACTAGCTGCCATAATCATTTGTGTAAAAACCTCATTACTATTTTTTTTAAAAAGAAATATTCTGCTTGATAAATCTGGGATCTCCTTTCAATCAGTCACACATTTTAAGCAGTGAGTCAAACTGATTAAACTGGCCCAAGTCAGTTGCTACATAAAACAGAACAGCAGATTCAGTCCTTACAAATTCCAAGTGTATGGTAACTGAAATATCATGTCAGAAATCACATATGCATCTCTCATGGGGGAGGGGGTTGTCATTAAATAAAATAACTTGCACTAGGCTGCCTTTTCATGACTCCCACTTTCTGCAGATTGGTAGAACCAGCCCTGATCCCATTCAGGATCTATCCATGTGGCACCAATCACCAATTAAACTCATATCTGGAAAGGTTGCCTCCACATTCCCTTGTCAGGTTTATGAAGTCCTATGAAATACATTCATCTTTAGTTCTCTCTGTCATGAATGAGCAAATGCTGGGGACTGACATCTGCAACTCTATTTTAGTATAAGAATGTGCTGGTAGGTCAAATTCTTCTTTGTTCTCTAAAATAATGACCCAGTGCTCATTTGCCAGGCAGAGCTCAGCTCTTGCTGACAATGGAGCTTTTATCTGAATGGATCCACAGGATGACAAACTTAAAGGAGCAGGCAAATGGTGCACAGAAGCAATCAATAAGTGGCCTGTATGCTTTTACTTATATTGTGCAATTCCCAAAACAGGGACCATCTGGGATGTAACTGGATTGCCTTCCAGAGTGAAATGATATTTAACTATGATGGTAACTTGACACCTCTTGAGTGGATTGCCATCATTAGCAGGGTCTGAATGGCTGGCTAGGTGGGCGGCAGAGGAGGGAGATGATTGCCTTTGGGCTCTGTCATGGAGAGAGACTCTTCACCTCAGAGACTCCCAACCTGGCGCATACAATTGACAGCTCTGCTATTCTCAACACATTTTAGTATTTTAAGTTATTGATTTTAAAAAGCCTCAAGAATCTGTCCTCTTTTGGGCTTGGGGCTGTGAGGTAGGGGGATAAGTGATGTTTTCTTTCTTTCTTTCTTTGGCAAGAAAAAAGAGGAAGCTGTATCTGCAATTTGTTGAATACAGAGGGCTCTAAGAAAGTGGCGCTGTTGGAATAACAACAGAACACCCCAAACCGTTTACTGCAAAACGGCACGGTCTTCTAATCTAGGCTGCGTCATCCGTTAATACAATTTTGCAGAAGGAAGATTTAAATCAAACCGGCTCTGGTGCCTGAGCATTTATTGCTGGCTGGGTTTCCTGCTTCCTTACAAGTCATATTTGCACATCACCCATTATTTCCTTCCACAGTTGTTTGTCAGGCAACCTGTGTCAATTTCAAATGTCAGGCAGGCAGAGAGGTGACTAAAACTATAAATGTTTGCTGGCAAGTACTTGGAAATTGATGTTACATGCTGCATTGCTGTATGCACTTACTTGAGAGTAAGTCTCCCTGAAGTCAACAGAGCTTACTTTTAAGTAGACAGATACAAATTTAGACTGATGTTATTTACAACAACAGTGGTGGGGATAATTTGGCACAAATATTGCTTTTTCTTTTCTGTGTTTTTCTTTTCTAAAGTGCTATTTGTATATTATCCAGAGATCACATTATTCTCCTCATTTTAGTCCATGCTGGGGTTGTCTTGTGTGTGTGTGTGTGTGTGTGTGTGTGTGTGTGTGTGTGTGTTTGGAGGAGAGGGGCTCAATCCAAAATGTGAGCCCTTTCACCTCAGTCACAATACATCTATGAATACATGTCACAGAACATATCAAGCAACTAGGATTTATTTTAAGCATTCCTTCACAGGAATTGATTTTTTTTAATGTGCAAAATGAGACCTTTCTATTCTGTGTAAAATTGAGCAATTTCAATTTCTAATATTTATAATGATCCACTTCAAATGGCTGATGCAAGAATTGCCAAGATCTGAAGCTCACAGAACTAGAATCTATAGTGTTTCATACATTCTATTTAATAATGTGTACTTTTCAGTAAATGTGCTATTATCTTTTACTTAACCCTTATGTTGATACTTGTCAATCATTCTTAGCAAGCCATATGCTCAGAATGAATAATATGTTTCATCAATGATTTAATGGAGCCCCTAAAAGGAAGGACTGGTAAACCACTTCTTCTGAATGCTCTTTGTGTAGAAAACCAAGAGGGTCACATATGTTGCAATTTGACTTGATGGCACATAATTTCCATTACTATTTAATATCGTTTTGTGAAATGTAGTCATTTTGAAAAGTTATCCAGGTGACAATTGAAACTAGTTCTTTTATTCCTACATTTCTTTCACTGAGGGAGTACTTCACAATTTTCCCCTGGCAGATTTTTTTAACAGTTTGCTGCTCTTTTAATTTTTTTTAATTTCAAAACAATCTTCAGCAATTGTCAACCATGAAAGTCGCAGCTGATTCCCCAATAGACCTGTGCCAATGGCAGAGCAGAGGAATTAATCTAATTGTTCCAAGTTCCAACTGCCATCCTAGCTATGGGGTCATTTCCTTTCTTTTGTGTAGGAGACAAATGAGTGTAATACGGTACTTAGCATTTCTTTTGAACAGTATTTTTATTATGTGTAGTGTTCTCTATTCGAAAATAAAATAAAATAAAATAAAATAAAAATTCAGGTTTTTAAAACAGTGATTCAAAAACATTTCTGAATACTTTGGCCTTTTTTTTTTAGATCTCCCATGCAGTCTATATATTAAAACATGTTCCCATAGTCTGTAAATCTACTCACTGTAAACCATTATTTGTAGTCCCAGATAGGCATTCATTTAATGGAAAGTAGATCAACACAATAATTCCTGTCTCCCCCCCTTTAATTAAGGTAAATAAATACACTGATGTATGAAAACAATGGGGGAAATGGGGTGCACACAGTATAATCTTTTAATTAAAACCAAAGAAACAAAACAGCTCATTAACTTCTCAGTAATGGACCTTTGAAACCTCCACAGTGAAAAACATGGTTTCTCAACCAATGAGGTTTAAACAGGAGGGCTCAAATACTCAGCTGACATCACAGTGAAAGCAAGATAGTTACTCAACAAGGGCAGGTTAAAGAGACTGATTTGAATGGAGAGCCAAATGGAATTCTGGATTTCCTTAATATCAGAAAAGTCTCCAGGCTGTTCTTATTAAGATGAGCCCTGGTTAGTACTTGGATGGGAGAGCAAGGTGCTGTAGGCGCCTGGAGTAGGAACTGGCAACCCACTCCAGTATTCCTGCCAAGAAAACTCCATGGATATGGAGTCATGAAGAGTCGGTCACGACTGTAACAACACAACACACACATATTATTGTTATTGCTTAACTGAAAACTTTTGACATTCATGTATAATTAAGCCTGCAATCAAGCTGTAATTCATGCTTCTTTTATAGGTCAAAATCACTATTTTGCTTTGGCCCACCTTTCACATTCTCTGCATTCCAGAAATAAAAATAAGTTTTTTTCCCTGCATCTGTTAGTGGAGATGCAGGGTGGGGAAGGAAGGTCACAAAGTAGCATATAACGGATTGGGTAAAACACAAACAAGAGTTTGGAGCCCAGTGGAAATTAATAATAACTGGCATTCCCTTAGGCTATTTCCTGACAGGTAGTAGGGCACTTATCTTATTTAGTCAAATGAAATGAAGATAATTATAGGATGGCTGATTGTTGAGATCAGTGCTCTGTTGATGACCTGTGGCTCTCCAGGGTGAAAGGAAATACCGGTGGTTCTAGAACATTACCATTTGGTATTTGTTGCATTGTAACACAAACTGCATTTGTAGGGCTGACTCATACCACCTTCAGAGAAAATCAGTCAATAGTTCTAGTGTTACTGGCATATTAAAGTTGCCTCTTCGCTACAGTACTATTGTACTAGTACACTCCTCCACAGAAAGGATAAGTATTTTTATTACCCTTCCAATGCCACACACAGAAAACAATGACAGAACTTTAAGAAATAAAGATTGTGCAATCTCTAAATTTGCTGGCTTAGCTTAAAAACTTTGACATTAAATAACATCTAAAACTCCCTGTGATTTCTCTATAAGGAGGGAAAATTCTGTACCTGAGACATGGGATCAATGTTTCTTTTAAAAATAGAATTAAACAGTCTACCTACTTCTGCATAAGGCAAAGCAGCAGTAGGGCCAACCAACTGTTTTTCTTTTAAGAGTTTGAGTTATAGACAGTAACACTCAAATAAAAGCAATTTAGAATGGCAGTCTAACGGACTGACACATTTGGATGTGCATGGAGGAACAAGTTCCATATTTGTACTGTAGTGTACTATGTTGAGAGGCAACACACGGAGAGCTCTTTCGCCATCCTTGTCATTTATTATGTAGCAAGCATCAGCAACCTTTGGTGTTTGAAGATTAGACCACTGAAAGCAAATAATACTTAACTGGGCATTATATGGTGACTTCTTAATTGTGTTGCCTATGGTATAAATCAAAGCAGGGAGCCAATTTTAACTTGTTACAACTAAATGCCCAGACTACAGGTAAAGGATACACCATAGAACAGTGCTTCTTTGCCAGCACTATGAAAATGTTGCAAAGGCCAGCCTGTTATTCAGTGCTAGTATTGGAAGGATTAGTGTTATGGAATTGTTTGGAAGAAGAACAGTGTAGAACATAGATCTCATATCCTCTCTTTCTCTTTAGGCAATATGATTAATCCAGAAGTAGTAAAGTACCACCAAACTGGCATCCTACTCATTGAACATCCTATGGCAATGATAGCAAAACTTTTGGAGACGCAGTGCCCAAACTGCAATTCAAAGCCCGCTAATCTTTTGCAAAGTGCCCATACAGCAGTTTAACCTGAATACAGGTGGCTGTGAAGGAGCGATGTTGGGTGAGCACAGAGAGGGCTCTAAGTGCCACCTTTGGCACACGTGTCATAGGTTCACTAACACCGTCCTATGGCATTTCAGTTCTGTCTCCAGTGCAACAATCCATTAAGTCATTGTAAATTATCTCCTCCAGTTCAAGTATGAACCACATCTAATGCTGATTAGCTTCCAAAATAAATGACAGCATGCATGTTTAGGTGTGCCACCATGATGCCCCCTAAAGCCTTCCCTAAGTATTATGCATGCTAGGATTTAGGTTATGCTTAGTGTCATGTTGCTCTTTTAATATTGGCGTTAGCAATTATACTTATTGTAATGTATTCCTGTTGCTGGATGCTTTCTTACGTATCACACAAGAAAGGGCACAACTGTTTTCTACAAAATAAATCTACTTCTGTCTGCCAACTGTCCTAAAATATTATGTTACACCACTGTCAATTCACACCACGCTTTGTCCACTCCTCATTATCAGTAGCCAACAACAGCCAGAGCCTTTTTTAAAATAACCTTCCCTCACCTTTTGCATAAAAGTATACCTTTGTTATTAACTCACTTGTTTGAAACCACCACCATCTCTTTTCAAGGCTGCTTTATGTGTACAGAACTACGTCACATTTTCAGAGTACTGAAGTAGCGTTCCATCACTGGAAAAAGCGGATCCTCTAGCAGGATGTTATGCCATTTGCAGAAGCTATGGGCCCCAGTGCTTGGCAGAATGTGTCAGCATGACTACTGGGTAGCGGGCTTGGGACACCATTACTGAGGACAACCAGAAATTCCATTCTCATAATTCCAGGATTTACATAATCTAACAGACACTGGCATACACAACCAAAATTCCCCCCTCCTTTGCCTAATGCTCCAGAATCTTGAGATTCTCTTTGATTTGATCTTGTTCTTGCTTTAAGAATGCATGGCCTTGCAATTTAAACGGGGGGGGGGGGGAGGCAGTTATAACTTTGAACGAAATGTGTTTTGCCCATCCATTACTTGGAGATATACTGTTTATTGTTATTTTTCAAGATTGGGACTAGAGGAGGTATACTTCCAGACTTTTTAATAATTAGAAGAAAACCCATATTTAATGTTTAGCTAGTCTAAATCTGCAGTCCTAGACACACGTTCCCATACATGACTGATGTAGAACGTATGTCTGTGTATACATGAATAGCAATCAATTGGAAACCTATCTAAATACATATTCATAAATTTCTCATGGTCAGGATTAGCAAGCTTTTCTGTACCTGAAACCACACCAAGGTAATTGAACTCTATCCCTCCATTTCATCCCATACTTAAATCTCTCTTTCTTTTTCTGCTGCTGCCACTTCTGCTACAGCAGTTTGAAAGTTATCGTGGCTATTGTGAGTAGGGGTGTAGCACCTCTAAACAATGAGGATATATTGCATCCCAGCCAGTCTCCAAGGTTCTTCAGTCAATGTTCTTCTCTTTCCTGCACAACTTCTTCATTCATTTCACTTTTAACAATCAGCTATGATTCTCAAAGGCTTTCATGGCCGGGACTGGATAGCTATTGTGAATTTTTTTGGGCTGTTTGGCTGTGTTCTGGATGTTTTCCTTCCTGGCATTTCACCAGACTCTGTGGCCGGCATCTTCAGAGGGCAAGGAGCTCAGGGAACTAGGAGTTCTCTTTGTGCTCTGTATAGAGTGAAAATCAACAAAATCAACAAAGCTTGGCTTCCAGTACTGAAAACTACAGCCTGCAAAAGATCAAAGTTCAATGATTCCCACCCAGCCACAAGCACCGGTGATCAGTTCACACACAATAGAACAGCTAACGACACCCATCAACCACAGAGAAGGATCCCTGCCACCCCTGACTGCAGTGAAACTTCTTAATTCCTCTACACCACAATACAATGACTAACACCTATTCTCCTGAATAGAACAAGTTTTTCCTTTTCCACAACTTTAAAAACCCACAATCTCATTCTATATCCCAGATCACAGAGAGAACTCCTAGTTCCCTGAGCTCCATGCCCTCTGAAGATGTTGGGCACAGAGACTGGTGAAATGTGAGGAAGAAAACTTCCAGAACATGGCCAAACAGCCAGGAAAACTCACAACAGCAATCACTTATGACATTCTGTGTTTTTTGTTTCTCATGACCAAAGTTTTCTTAGGCATCTTACCTGTTTTATAATTGCTTGATCTTTGCTTGTCTTTTTACTTCTTCATTGTTATCCTCTTGATCCAAGGAATTCCCAGATTCCTGTGATAGGTGCAAGTGCTAGAGTTGCCTATGCTTATGTCCACAATGCCATGCCATACAATAGAAACAGAAAACACAGCTTTGCACAATAGAAATTCTCCAATGTATTTTTTTTTTGCATATTATACTCTTCTGTATCGTATGGAAACAACTGTAGGGAATCCCTGTCTATTCTGTATTTTATTGTATTGTTAAGCTCCCACTGTTCATTCAACAAAATTTCAAGTACTGTACTTGAATATGCCAACAAACTCCATACTCCCATTTTGAATCATTAATACCACCTGTTGGACTGCTTGGTTCTTTTAATTGAATACTATGAACAAATGTGGTTTTCTTAGCATTCATTTGCAGATTGGATAGCTCTGTGTTTTAGATCTCTGGCTGCAGAATCAGAGGTTGGGAGTTTGATCTCCCCTGTGCCTCCTTGACAGGGGCACTACGTGCGTCTATGCTTTGTTGATTTACTTCCTTCTGAACTGCCAGCTGGGAATACTGTGACATCTGCTTATTGGGTATCATTCAAAACCTTTCCATTGCCAATGATACAGTAGATAGCATTTTGGGGCAATGCAATAAACTTGATCTCAGCTAAATTTCAGGAATGATGCCCTTCCTGTAGATCTGGCTAAAAAGATTCACTAAAACATCTCAAATGTCATCCTTCAAAAGCCCCTACCGTTTTGTCTTTCTTGTTAGTAATATTGTATTTCTCATATCTGTATTTCCATTCCATTAGCAACATATGGTAAAATTATTTTTGTGGGGATTTTTATCATCCAACAGCCCTTTAATGTTTTCACTCAATATTATTATTTTACAGCATCTGAGAAATTACTACCCATGAATAATACACTGACTGGTTTTCTTTTCTTTTCTTTTGAATATGTCTGCCACTTCATTGATCTTTCCATGCATGTTAAAGAGTTACAGATCTTCTTAGGTTTTTAAATTTCTGTTCTGTATTTGGATTACCATTTTCTTTGCTTTTTCCAATTTTGTTCTGAACCCAAACATTCTTGTGTAATTATTTGTATTCAATAATGTCTTCATTTTTCCATACTCATCTTTTCCATTAGCTTTAACATTTTTCTGTCATCCATTTCTGTTTTTTTTTTAACTTGATATTTCTGCTTTTGAAGTTGCTGTTAGTTGTGTTTATGAATACCTTTGTTAGTTTGGAGTAAGCAAGTAACTTTTTTATTTCACCTAATTTAGTGCACAATCCCAATTGATACCTTCATGAACTTTTCTCCTTATAACACTATATACAGTCAGATTATGCAATTTATTACTTGGGCTTTTCTGATGGTATTATCTTTTTTTCTTTCATTTGAGATGGATTACAGTACTGAAAGGATAATAATCTGAATTCATTTATATGATGCTTTGACAGACTTTTAACATTGTTTTGGTACCTCTGATTAACTATGATATAATCGACTTACAATATTGTCACTAGTGTCATTCTGCAGGGATTCCACATCCTGTTGCCTTGATGGTCATATGAATGTAGAACTGGTTCCCTTTTCGCAAATTGAATAATTTATTCTGCATTTTTGTTTCATGTTTCTAGCACAGGATATTCAGCGAAATCTCTGAAGGCTCCTTTGTGTATCACATAGAGGTTGTCTCATCACATATTCATATATGCACATTTAATTTATCAGGATTGTACCAATCAGAATCAGCTGCATAGCAATTTATGCTTTGTCCAAGGATCCATGGTCAGTAGCAGGTACTTCCAGCCAAAGTGTACACACTGTGATCCAATTATGCAATCTATTGTGTTCAATTAATAAGTACTAAACTCATGTCCAAGTTAGTGTGTAGATTACAAGCTGAAGTTTCATTTGTGATGACTTAAACTGTTGTCCTATAAATAATACAACAAGAAATGAACCACTTACTGCCAATACTTTTTGGGGAAGCAGTGTATTTGACTGAGCACCCATATGTGGATCTTCTCTAGGTTTATACACTTGCTAAAGAAACAGCTCACCAAAATTCTGGGTTTTTATCTCTGTTAGCCTATATAGAATTTTAAGAAGAAAATATGCATCTTTAGACTTATCTCTCCTTTCCAAATCTCAAATCTGTTTCCAAGAGAACTCCACTGACTTTAATGGCAAATGGTAACATATGTTGTTAGGCATTTATTTTCTGCAGCAGCTGCAAAGTAAATAAAATGGTGATAAGGCAGCTTTGCTAAATAGTGTTGCATACAAACTCTGGTCTGATGTAGGTGAAACATTATATTTTTAAAGACTGCAGAGCAATCTACTTCTTTGGTATGAATTCTATTCCTAGTCGCAGATAGAGTTGATCTATTCAAACAACAGGTCTTGTAAAATGAACAATTATGTAGGTCCCATTTATTCAAGTGGGCAAGAAACGATGAACCACTTTTGTGAATTGCCTTGCTAGAAAACTCTGAAAAGGGTCACCACAGGTCAGATTAAAATTGATGGCACAGTATTATTATTATAACGATCAAATAGAACTACTACAACTGTGTCAATAACTGGATTTCTCCGTTTTTTAAACTATGACTTCCCCATTTTTTTCAATGCACTTCCAGACCCCGTGAAAATCAACACCACTGACTTATCACCAATCCTCTTCAAATAGTTTGTATGTGGGAGACTTTAGAGCAGTGGTTCTCAACCTGTGGGTCCCCAGATGCTCCTGGACTGCATCTCCCAAAAGTCTTCATCACTAGCTGAGCTGGCCAGGATTTCTGGGAGTTGCAGTCCAGAAACATCTGGGGACCCTCCGGTTGAGAACCACTGCTTTAGAGGAACAGAGGCACATAACAAATACACATCTGCAACAGAAAATAGAATTGTAAGCACTGCTACATGAGAACCTGAATTCTTCTCTTTCAAAAGCAGTGATTCCCAACCTTAAGTACCAGATGTTCTTGGACTGCATGTTCCAGAAATCCTGGCCAGCACAGCTAGTGGTGAATGTTTCTGGGAGTTTTAGTTGAAGAACATCTGGAAACAACTTTTCCAAATCAACTCACATAAATGTTGCCAGTGGTATCTCATTTTCTCCTGTGACTCATCAAAGGTCAAAGTCAACCAGGTCAAATATTGCAAGTTTCTGGATTCTTATGATCTCTGTTTTGGACTACATGACAGAGATTATGTATAGAATTTATGAGGCAACATTTTCAAAAGTGATGTGAGACTAAAAGGCAAAATCAAAATGCATATAGGACATTAATGGCGAACCTTTGGCACTCCTGAAGTTTCGGACCACAGCTCCTACAGTCTTTTGTCATTGGCAATCATGGCTTGGAATTCTGGGAGTAGTGGTCCAAAACATCTGGAGTGATATAGGATATCTTAGCCTTAACCGATCCCTTTTTTAATTTTGGCACAATGTGTTTTACTACGTTGGGAGTGATGTACAACATGTTTTCTAGGCAAGAGGTCCAAGTTCAGTATTTGACATCTCTAAGTAGGACTGATACAGAGCCCTGCCAGAAATTAGGGCAAATTGCTGTCAGTCATCAAAGATGAATCTAAGTGACACAGGCTAGCCTTTTGACTCAGCAGAACCATTTCTTAGATTCCTATGCCAAATGCTTGCTTCTCTCCAATAGCAGCTTTGTATCACATGGATCCAGTTGCGTTAGGGGTTTAAACTGACTTCCTGATAACAACCGAAAACCCAGACAAGACTGCCGCAGTAAGTGTTTTATGCTTGAACCGATGAAGCATGCTGCACTCTGATCACCACTCCAAGAGATTATAGGCTGTCATGGAACAAGGAGGGGTAATCATCTTAATGTTTGGAACAAAACCCTGCCCAACTCTTCCTTCATTCTTTTCTATTGCATGGCCTATTCATCACAGATGTTTTGGTTGATGGCCACTTATTCCTGCAATGCAAGACGGCTGCATTAGTATTTTCATTAAACTAATTTTTTTTATTAAGTCTCAAAATATTGCCACCTCTTACACACTACACTAAAGCAATTCTCTGCACTATCCTCTCTAACACAAATATCCTCAGTTGCAAACTGTCTTTAAAGCAAACAAGCTTGAGAATAGTAGTTCAAGTTTTACATGATTTTGAAAAAAGATACTTTGATATTTCTTTCCAAACACTGTTTTATAGCTGAGAGAATCTCTGGGGAGTAAAACATGTCTACATTTTAAATACCTTTGGCTTCAAAAGTGCAGGGAGTGAGGAGAATATACATTTGGGTTGCACTAAATATTGTATATTACAAAAATCTACCTTCTAAAATGATCCATGCGTTCTCATCAGGCCAAGATGCAGAAGCTTTCTTATTTGTACTGCATGGAAAAATCACAAACCACCACACCAGGGGCTTAATCTAAGGGTAAATATTCATAGTTTATTAAGCTTCAGGGAAAGCATGAAGCTGTTTAAGGCATATATGGAAGAACAGTGTCACAACAGAAAAAGTATCTGAGGAAAACAGGGTTACTGCGTGTTAGCAAGTTAGCTTGATTTGAGTGCTTTTGATGTGTAACTACCAGATAGTGTGAGCTTCATGCTGCTGATTATTTAATAGTGGAAAAGGCCTCCTTTTGGTTAATTAACCAAAAGGAAGTGCACCATATAAGAACCTTGCCTGTGCTGGAAAATGGCTTTACTTTGAAAGCCAGAAAAAGCAACCCTGACTGATATGTAAATGATAGGAAGGATAGAAAGATGGACCAGTTTGGGTTGATTCTGACTGCACTGTAGTTTTGCATCATACATATAGGGACAAGAAATCCCTGAACGGTTCACAGATGTGGCTGTCAGGAGCAGTGCCGGGTTACTCTTAACAGGAATCATCCTGCTTCAGTGAGCAACAGGAACGTGCAGACTGTTCCCACTTTCCCAGTCACCCTTTCTCTCTTTTCCCCCCCCTTCCTGCTGTATACAGGTTTCTGGGATGGTAGCTAACAACATGTACATGCCTTAGGAGAGACAGCCCCTTTTGGCAAGACTGAAGAATCCTCCCACAGCAATTGTCTAGGAAGAACAAGCCAATTCTATTTCCTTTCCTGGATTGGCAAAAGATGCAATTGTTTCCACTAAACCCTTTCTTGGTATTCCAAGACAATAAACAGTACTGGTAGAGTGAAACCTCACATTATTGTTTTTGGGTCAGACCCAGCAGTTAACGTGTAGCACTGACTGAGATTTGAGACAGTTGTGATCAATGCAACACCACCACCACCCTGGCGTATATCGCTTCTATACTGAAGATTAATGCATTACCATTTCATCTGGCAGGTAGAAGCATCATATACCTTGATTAGGGACATCTAGGACAGGACATTTTAGACAGCTCTCATTTGTGGGGTTGCCAGAAATTGGAAGTAACTTGACGGCATATATAACAAACAAATAAGCTGAGAGCTGGCCGCAAATATCTTTTTAAAAAAGGTGATCACAAAGGTTTCTGTTTATAAAACAGTTTGCCATTCATACCAATAGCCAATTCTGCAATGTGATTTTTTTTCATGCTGCTTTTAGCATGGAGGCTTCACTACATTTTCATCTCCACACATACCCCCTCACTCATATTCCCCATGTTTGAGCATTTCTTTTTCCTAAGAACAACTGTGAGTCCTTTAAAAAAAACAACCAAAATTTTCAGCTGTGTACATTATTAACGAAAGGAGTTGCATTATCTCACAAATTAGACATGGGGGGCGGGGCGGGGAAGACAGGGGTGTTTATTTCAGTCAGGTTCTGAAGCCTGGGGCACAGGAGCGGTGTGTCCTGCTCTTCTACTGGTCTCTTGTGGGTTAGCTCAGATTTCAGCCGCACCACAATCCCTTCAGCAGCCTGTGTATCTATGCCATTTGCTTTGTTTGTTAAAGAGATGATGGCACCGGTGACCACTTGGGCAGGGTTGTGTTTGGTCCTTTTCATCTTACTCTGGTTGCATTCTGTTGTTGATGGTGACTCTGCTGACCCACGTTGACTATGTGTCTTCTTGTTGCTGCGTTCTCAGTGTGTTTTGTTATGCCAGGGAGTAGATAGCATTAACTGGTGATGTGGCTTCTGAGCTCTCATTGCCTTCTGTCTCCTCTTTGTCCTTCTTGACTGTATACTGGCCAATAAAGGAGCCATCCTCATTGAATTGACCTTCACCTCCTTCGCCGTAGTCCACCAAGCTGTCGTCACTTTCTTGTTGCTTTATTGTGCCGTCTAATGAGGTCTGGCTGCCCTGCAGTGGCTTGTTGTCTTCATCACTAGCATCAAAAGGAAAATAAATGTCATTAGAACTGGAAAGGTGTAGCTCTAACGGGCCAGCATAACCTTACATGTGTGAAAGAGGCAATTCCAGTGACTATATGCAACCATAGTGCAGAAGGATCGGAAGAAAAGGATTTCAAGTGGTTTATTGCAAAACACCTGGTGAGCTCTTTGCGGATGCAATAAGTGTCTGGAAATATTCATGTTTAAAGGGTAACTATTTATCAATAATTAGGTGGCCTGAGATTCTTCAAAGCAAGACACTTATCTGAAATCATGGATGTCCAGAAACATATGGAAGATCACAGGGTCCCTACATCTGCTTTTTCACAGTGCAGGAAACAAGACAGGCCCTGCTTATTTCTATTATGCCCTTCTTGCATTTTTTGAAGATGTCTGGTTAGCTACTGCCAGAGGCAAAATGCCAAAGCACAGAACTATTGGGAAAATTTTAATAAATATGTTTGCATGTATCAGGGGATACTTGCTTCTTCTTGATCTATCTTAAATTACTAATGTGAAAGCCTGTGGAATGTGGTAGAAAAGGTGTTGGCTTATGACTTGGAACCCTAGTCTTCAAATCCCTCCTTGGCTAGGAGTTCGCACTCGTAAAATTACCTCTTAAAAGTTTTCCAGGTTTCCCTTTCACTCCAGGTGGCCACCCCGAGAGAGGCCCGAAGGGTTTCTACCGGAACTGGGACTTTTTGGTGGCGGCCCTGGCATACTGGAATAAACTGCCATCAGAGATTAAGCTGGCGGGGTCGTTGTTGGCCTTTAGAAGGGCTTTAAAGACCTGGCTCTTCAAGGAATGCTTTGGGGACCTCTGAGCACACTGTGATTGTGTTATAATTTTGCTTGGTGGTTTTCTGCTAGCTCCAGTCTTCCTTGCTGGAGTTGTCCTCTTATGGTTGTTGTGGTGCTATTGTCCATTTTACCTTTATTATTTTAGTACCTTATATTAGTATTATTATAGTAATTGGTATTTATTTTTTATTTTTTTCTTGTATTTGTATTGTGATGGGGATGTTTTGGGTTTGTAGTTATGGGCAGTTGCTGTTATTTGTAACATGTTGTACACTGCCCACTAGAGATGGGCATGAATCGAAAAATTTTTTTTGTTTGGTTTCATTTTGTTAAGGAGGTCAGTTTGTTTCGTTTTGTTTTTGGTGAATTTTTGCAGAAAAAATTGTTTCATTGTTTTGTTATTTGTTTTTACCCCTTTTTTCCCCAGTGCCCACTGTGCGGCCCCGGGGGTTTTTTAAAAACGTTGCTGGGTTTTTTTAAAAACGTTATTTTCTTTATTTTAGGGTGCCGAGTTGACCAGGCCACCCTTGGGGCCCGGTCGGCATTCCTTTTTAAAAATTTATTTTATTTTATTTTATTTTATTTTATTTTATTTTTTCACTTCCGGGTTTGCCCCGCGCTACAGCTGTAGTGCGGGGCTTTTTTTAAAATTTTCCTTTCAGCACCAACCGCCCCTGAGGCCTGATCGGTGCTGGTTTTTAAAATTTAATTTAATTTAATTTTTTATTTTAGGGTGCTGACCCGGCCACCCTTGGGGTCCAGTCGGCGCTCCCTTATTTATTTATTTATTTTTATTTTTATTTTATCCCCCCCTCACTTCTGGGTTCAGTCTCCGCACTACAGCTGTAGTGCAGGGCTTTTTTTCCTTTTCTTTCAGCACCGACCGCGCGGCCCCTGTGGCCTGGTCAGTGCTGGTTTTTTTTTAAAAAAAAAATATTTATTATTATTATTTTAGGGTGCCGACCAGGCCATCCTTGGGGTCTGGTCGGTGCTCCTTTTTATTATTTTTATTTCTTTTCTTTTCTTTTTATTTCTTTTTTTTACTGCCGACCACATGGTCGCTCTACAGCTATAGCGTGACCGTCAGCTTTTTTTTCCTGGTCACTGTCCCAGAAGCCAGGAAGACCGGACCTCCAGACCAACACCAGGTAGGAAAGATCTCCGCCCCCCCATCCATTAACAAAACGAACCTAACTGAACCAATTTTTCTTGGTTCTGTTCGTTTTGTGTTAAATTTGACCCTAGGGTCGTTATTCATTTCGTTACGTAATGAAACAACTAACGAATAACAAAACAAAAAAAATCATTTCATGCCCATCTCTTCTGCCCAGAGTTCCTGCGGGAAAATCGGGTGGTCAATAAGTTTGAAAATAAATAAATAAATAAATAAATAAATAAATAAGCCCTATTATAGCCACCATATGATGAAATCATCTTGATCACTGACATCCAGATCCAGAAAACTTTTCCAGTCAATAAAAGGTCTGCTTCTATAGGGATGATATCTTAATGAATAGCCAGCCCTTGTATCAGTCTGCAATCAGCAACACCAGTCTAGAGCAGTGGTTCTCAACCTTGGATAACCTAGATGTTCTTGGACTGCAACTCCCACAAACCCAGTTGCTACAGCTGGTGGTGGAGTGTTCTGGGAATTGCTATCCAAAAACATCCGAGTTGCCCAAGGTTGAGCACCAATGATCTCGAAGGAAGAGCCCAGAACCCAGGCAGAGTTATTACCAACAAGGGGTTGGTAAGAAAAGGCTGTACATATCACCACATACTCTAATACAATTAATCCACTGAAAAACAAACATGACTGAAATTTGAAAAATAAACATGACTGAAAAGCATGCTAAAAAATTGGCTTGACTTTTTACAAGGCTTGACTTTTTATGCCGGTGTAATTTTTATATGGCAGGGTTGCTGATTTCGGCCCTGTACAATAGTATTCTTGAGAAGACTTTTGATCTAGTCCATATAGTCAGAAAGCAACTGGTTACCATCACTATAAAGAGCACAGAGCAATGGTGTATTAAAATTGCTGTAGTTCACAAGTTTTGAGCAGATTTGATCATCAAAAATAAGTATGATGGCTCCCTAGGAACTCAATAAACATACCCTTTTTGCAGTTTTTTTTTTCTGGAACTACAAAATAAAATTAATAGGACACTGTATATGATTGGGAAATCCATACAGTGTGTTCTCCATTGGCTACAGGTTTTGAAGGCTGCTCTAATGAGGTTCCATGGACCTCATTTCTGCTATTGGCTATCACTGTCTCTCATTATAGTGAGCCCCACAGGTCAGTTGTTATTAGTTATTAGTGTGTGGCTGTTCCAGGTCACTTGCATCATGCAAGCTTGCCATTATTTACTATAACTGAAAAGGGAATTCTATTTCCTCTTGGTCGGATCTCACATTAACACATCTGGCAAAATAATCAGATACATGTTTTGAAAGCATGGCTTAACGCAGTGTCCAAATACAAATATATAATTTCATTGCTTAATCAAATGCATCAAACCAAAGAAGAGTTCAGAGGCAAAAAGGGTTGGTGGTGGACAAAAATAAAGTGAGAGTAGCAAAAGCCAGGGATATTCATTTGAAATCTTCATCTTCATTTCTCACGGTGTTGCAGTCGCATGGAATGTAGTTTAGAACAAAATTCGCCCTTTCACTTGTCCTGCCCCCCCCAGTCCCTTCAATACAAGAAAGCTCTTGAAGTTCTCAAGTAACTTCCTACTTGCTTTGGCTTTTCAAGACTATAGTCCAGAGAGCCACACAGCTGACTGTGAGGCTGAGTTTCTTTTCTTCCCTTCTCTAAAGACTAGTCCCTTGAGCTCCTCAGTAAATTTATTTTCACAGAGTTCTAATTTAATGTGCAAAACATTCAGCCTCTGAATGTAGCTCTCTGAACTGTAGGTAAAAGACTGTAATGTTTGTCGCCTTGTTAGTGCAATTAGGAAAATGAGTATACAAAAATCTTTAACACAAAACCACATTTTTATTTGTTAAGATGGAAATCTAGCAGCTTATTTTGTTAAATAAGGGAAGCTTGAATTATTCTGGCTTAGGGCATCATGTTCTAGAGTTGCATGTGTCAGAGGAAACATTTTGTCGGTGAAAGATTTCCAGGAAGCCTTTGCTTTAAACTGATGCAAGACCTTTTACACTTGAGAGCATCTGCACCATGTTTCCTCTGTTTACCATCTAGCATGTGAAACCAGGCACATCTTTAAATATCAGGGGGGAAACAAACAGTAAGCTTACCTGAGAATATGAAATTGACCCTTTTCATGTGAGCAATAGTTCACTCTCAGTTGGGCAATGAGCTAATAGCAGTCATTGCACGTATAAGAATTAGTGGCAGAAAAAAAAAACCCCTAAAGCTCAATTGATTGTGCTAACGGCTTCAGATCTATAGGCAGAATGCAACTCATTGGATACACAGTGCCCAACATTTCAAATATGAGAATAAGAAAATTATTTAATGGTGTTAGATGAAGGTTGGTGGTGGAGAGGGAGGGAAAGGTGGTAGACAGCAAAGTGTGCTTCAGTGATGAAATTGTTGAAAGAAAAAGCTGTGTGTGCCAAACTTCAAGGCAATCCACAGTCCTACCTTTCTAGAGACCTTCATGGTCCATGTAGAAAGACAAGGTGAAAGGGAGAATGGAATAAAACAGAGAGAAAAGCAGAAAGAGCCTGATCAGAAAGCAAAATGATGAGGTCTACATTTTAGGGGACAGTGCTAAAAAACTAAAAATAAAAATAACTAACACCCTCATTCTCCTGAAGGGGACAGCCATCTTAATGTACAAAATGAACCTGAATTTAGAAGCTTGCCAACTCCATAAGAACATACCAGAATACATATCTTGCATATTCCCAAAAAGGGTTAGGCATTAAACATTAGCTGAAAATGGGCAGCTCTGAAAAGAGATCACATTGATCTTACAGCTTCCTCTGTTTAGACTGCACTTGTGCTGTTGGAGGCAGGGTGATATTTCAGGATGTTGAAATGAGTGTACTGGAGGGAAAACAACTTATGCTAGTTCAGGGGCACATAGGGACTTGCCCATATTGGGGGCAGGGGAAGAATAATTTCCTTTTTAATGAGGCCACCGATGCATTTTAAAATGCACTTCTTTCTTAATGACTTGGGGTTGATTAATCCCTAATAAAAGTAAGAGCCCTGTTTATCCAATAGCAGAAGATTCTGATCGTAGAAGACTGATTTCACATTGGACTAATTTCAGAGGAAAACATTACAAGAATCACAAACTCATTACAGAAGAGGTCTAATTCCATCAAGTGCTTTCTGGGTTCATATGGCAGGAGACAGAGAGCAAACCAGGATGGATATAAGCAAGTGCTTCTACCTTTTAGGAAGTAGTTGCCAATATTATATACTAGTGTGAGGTTTTATGTAGTATTCTGTATCTTGATATTATCAGAGTGACTACAAATACCTGTGGACAAGCTGCTGTGAAGCTGAATAATGAGGTTTGAAAATTTATGGAGATTAGATCCAGAATATCACGTATAGTTGGTCACGACTGTAATGACCCAACACACACACATGCTTTCTTCTAGTAGAGGGTCTTCCTCTTCCAGCCACTCTGTGGAAATCCCAGTTGACTCAATTGACCAAGGTGCTCTGACTGGTTTTTTGGTAGTATTTTTGTTGGCTTGGAGCTTCCATGGGACCCAGGGGGCCAGAAAAGCCCACTGTGAAAATTACATGTGTACATGACTAAAAGAGGATGCAACCACACAGGAGAGGAGGAAGGATGAAGCAGTTTGGAGCAGAGCAGTGGATTCAAATTTTAGCAGGTTATGTTGGGCTTACTTCTTTGCACTCTCAATATCTTTCTTACCAATCAGTATAGTGTAGTAAGGAATGATTCCTGGGTAGAATACAATTTCAGGATTAGGGCTTCAAAATAATTTAGTAGTCTTTGGGAAACCATTAGCAGCACAGTAGAAGGTGATACTATATTCTAATTACTGTCTCCAGTAGTTGGAATATTGCAATCATAGAACCCCAAGGACGTAAAGGATATGATGAAAATATATTAAGCATACTTTTGTGAAAGCAGGAGAACTAATAAAGCATGTCAGCTCAGATCCGATTCATTATCCGATCTTAAATGCTGATTCAACCCATGGTCTTTTGCTTCTAATTTTGCACAGAAGCTGAAATCCATGCAACTAGAATAGGTCCAACGAATGCCTGAGGCAAGTCAGCTCCTCCAAAATTTTGTTGAGTCAAGTTTTTTGTCATCTGTAGTAACTTGGGGAAGGGAGATGGGAAACTTTTAAAATAGAGATTAAAGTATTTGTCTGATGACATAATCTGTTTTATGTTTAGCTGTGTGAATAAGATTCTAGCCACTGTTTTTTTTTAATGCGATTAATTTAGGAAGGCTCCCTTGTGTTACCTTTTTCAGTTCCTTGGAAGTAATGGGGAAACAAATGTAAACCTTGAGCACAGGACCCATCTGTAAATAGCCAAAGAGAAAACCTTGCTTTGGGAAGCTGAGAGGAAAAAGTGGCTGCAAATGATTTCTTTGATTCATAAAGAGGCAGGAGGTAGTCCCCATTGCAGAGATGAGAAAAGTTTGATAGGCTGAACAGAGCTGTAATGCCCATTGAAATACAGGCTTGTTAGCTTGCACTTGGGATGAGCAGGCCAAAAGAGGGAGGAGAAATTCTCCGTTTTGAATTGGGTCTTATATCTGTGAGATTTATTTATTTATTTATTTATTTATTTATTTATTTATTTATTTATTTATTTACCGCCCATTTAAAATCACTCCTGATGCAAGCTAATTAACAGAACCAGTTTCAGCAGGAAAGAAGGGAGAGGAAGAGAGTAAAGTTACTTTGGAGAAATTACTCTCTTGTCTGAAAAGGTTTTGGATTTTGGGATGACTGGTGGATTCCCTCTGAAAGCCAAGAAACTAGAATAAAAATGGATGTAAAAATGCTACACAACATTTATACTTGCTTTGGGGATGTTTGAAACTAACTTCTGAAACTGTTTACAAATGTACCAGCATTCCCTTTGACTTGTTTTTGTAACATCTTTAATAAAATAATAAAGAGTTAAAACAGTTTGGTTATTTTGGAAAACCAAAGAGGATTGGTGGAACTAAAGAAAGGGCTTTCCTCAAGAAGCCTTTAGTCTTCGGCGGGGCTTCTTTGCCTGCCCGAAGAATGCAGGCGCAAAGTCCGGCGCCCGTACACTGACTGCGTGGGTAGGGAGCAGCCTATTTAAGGCTCCGTGCGCTCCCCACCTGCAGCCAGCTCAAGACAGCAGCTCTCCTCCCTCCCACCCTGTATTGTGGATGATGAGTCTTACTGGTTGCTTTTGGGCCGGATAGGAATTTTTGGCTGTCGCTCAAATTGGCCGAGAACGGTGGCGTGTTTTTGCCCATCCTATCATCCACATGGCACGGCTGGGTGATGTTAAATAAAGTCCTACTTCGGGTTGCAATTAGCAGTTAGGGCAAGCGGTCTTGTAATTTCAGTAGGCACCTCTGTTATACAGCATCTGTTTGGTGCTGGGCAGCCCTCATGGATAAAATTTGATAAACTAGAATGTCAATAGTTATTGTTAAAAAGGAGCCCCGGTCAGGAAATTAGGGCTGCCAATGTTTAGGGGATTTTAGAAGGTAAGATGGTTAAGTCCCTGTTTGGCATCTTACCAAAGGCATTATTCATCATGCCGGATTAATCTCTTATCATTTGGAGGTGCTGATAAGTTATAATGTTGAACTGATCTACCACTTGCCCTACGGCACAGGCCCTCTTTAACTTGCAGTTATTCTTTACAGTTAATTATTGTTATTAATAAATTGCCGCCCTTATTAACTCCAGAAACTTTGTCTCATTTCTTTATTTCTTCTGGGGGGGAGCAATGCTATATCCTACCATCCTTGTTTTGGTCCCTATCGGGTTGATTTTTGGGAAGCTGCAAAGATTGCAAAATATTGGGATGAATCCATCCATTTGTTCAATTTATATACCACCCATCTAGCTGCAAGGTCACATTGGGTTGAAGAAATTAAATATTCTACCTGTAACCCGAATTTGAGTAGTTCTAGAAATTGTGTAGCACATCATTTCACTGGATATGTATTTGTTTCCTTTGTAGGAACTTTAACAAAAAGTGAATAAATGAGACACTGCAAAAATGCAAATATATGAGATGTGGTGGGTCATTGATAACTTGGTGATTACAAAACTGGCAAAAAGAACCATTTATAATTGACAAATAGGTGGCAGATGCCTTGCATACAGCCAAGTTGGAAACGTACCTGTAATCAAATGAGCCATTATCTACCTTCTGGTCATCTGGATCAAGAGGCACATCTTTGTTTTCTCGCACTGGAAAGAAATTTTTAAGTTGTTAAAAACTTATATATAAAAAAAAGGCTTTGATCATTAACATTCTTACTATGAAATAAATGCCACAAAACAAGTACCGTTTACTTCTTAGTAAGTATACTTTGAACGTTTAATCTGTTGTAGCAAACGGTCATGAATGTGTGGAGCACAAAGAGTACCTTACAATGGCAAGTATCAGAAACTCATCTTGGATAAAGCATACATGAAAAACTTGTAAGGCTGACTTTACTGATCACTTCATGGTTTTTAATGCAAAATTTTAAATAAATAAATAAATAAATAAATAAATAAATAAATAAAATAAATAAATGTCAGGTTAAACAAGATGCTTGCTGATTCTTTTAAAATCTTATCACTGACTTTGGAATTTCAGGAAGCAAATTGTAACTATTAGCAATTGTTTTAAATTAGTAACAGAAGACTGGGATGACCCTGGTTGCTGAAATTAGTATGTTTCCACAATATTTTAATTCCTTGCCTTAATGTTTGGTGCTTTTCAAATGTTGTGCTTTCTGTACTTTTGAGGTTAGTTGTCCATGAAAATGCAACTTCTATAAGATTTGTTGTTGATGCTTATTCATATAAGTATAATATCCAGCCTATTAAATCAATTGTTTTATCTGTGATAACTTTATTTGTCCCAGTTTCTGTCTTACTTTCTAAAGCTGAAGTTGGCAGGTATTTATAATACAGAGGAAAAGATCTGAGTAACCAAATTCTAAAAAATGTTCCTCGCCACTTGGTTAAGCTTGCATGTACAATCCTAATTATTTTTCCATTTATGCTAGTTTAGGGTATCCAGCTATGACATGATGAATTGTTTCTTTAGATTTACAAAAGGCCCTACATATATCACATATGTCTTTCTTCATAACTATTTTCACATAGTATCTCGTATAGGCAATCTGGTGTTGAATTGGATGCATGTATCCTTTGATTTCAGTCTGAAGATGGCCTAATTCAAGTGATAGGTTCAATTGTTGTGCATCAACATCATCATTCAGGAGATAACTGGGGTACTATCTGTGTAATAGTATCTCAACCCATACATTTCTATGCTATGGGATTTTTGTTAATTTAGGTTGGTTCTCACTTGTAAATTGCATTATTGATTATCCTTTATCATCTACTAAACTGATAAAAATAGAACCTTTTTCCTGAGAAGTAGATTCTTGTGGTTGGCATTCCTGCACATGACCATGCTCTGTGTCAAAAAGGGCACTTTGTATATGACTTTTAATGATTTATTGTTATTTTCATAGAAGAACTTGAGTTTTGAATCATCCAGATCACTCTATGATCCACACTTCCAAAACAATGCTGGGATTGCCCAGATATTGAAAACAGCATTTTTCCCTTTTGTAATGAGTTCTGTTCTGAGCACCACTTCACTTTATTAAAATACGTTGTCCAAAATAATCATTTAAGCTCCTTGTGGTTTATATTGAGATTTTCATGGATGCCTAGATATTTATAGTTTTTCTGCTTTTTAAGCACTCAATATACTGTTCATTAGTGAGCTCTTAGTAATTCACCTCTAAGGATTTACCTCTTTACATGTGGCTAATTGGATATTTATCAATACCACTGCAATTGTAAAATGCAAATAATGTTTACTTGGTTTAGGCCAGGCCTGCCCAAAATCCGGCCTGGGGGCCAAATCCAGCCCGTCAGGCCATTCTGAGTGGCCCACGGCTAGCTGACCCGCCCCTTCCTCCCCCCTCCTTCGCCCCATGTTTTTTTTTAAATCTTCCACTAATACTGACACCGCTGGGAAGCTTGGACAGCTGGGCGGACGGGCGGTCTGCCACCACCGGCACCGCAGGGGAATGTGTGGGGGTCGGCAGGCCAGCGGGCCTCTGCCACCGCCAAGGAGCTTTGGGGTGGGCTAGCGGGCGAGCCATCGCCACCACTGGGGAGCTTGGGGGGGTGCAAGGTCGCACAGATCGCCTTTTCCAAGGGGTGACCTGTGGCCACGGCTCCCTGTGCTTCCTTTGGTCCCCCCCTCCCTCCCCCCCTCCCTCCCTTGTTCCCCACCTTCCTTCCTTCCTCTCTTGGTTTCCACCTTCCTCCCTCCCTCAGTCCCCACCTTCCTTCCTGCAGGTGGGGTTACAAGGGGTCAGTGGGTGGGGCTTATGGGTCAGTGGGTGGGGCTTGCAGTGGGGTGGCAGGGTCGGGGAGCAACCGGCCCCTGACACATTCTCAGCCACCAAATCTGGCCCTCCTTACAAAAAGTTTGGGCACCCCTGGTTTAGGCAGAGTAAGCCAAAAGCAACCCAGAAGGGAGAGTCCAAGACAGAAGAATTGCCACATCAAATTGCGGCAGGGCTCATGCCTACAGGATGGAAATGAGAGATGTGGGCGGGGTCTGAGATGGAAATACATATGCCAGGTCCAATGCTGGTATACTCCAGTATGGGTTCAAGCTGCAGAATTTGGCTTCCCCCAATCTGCTCTGGCACAACTCTGTTTGCCAGAACTATGGGTTCTCCATGACCTCAATAGGGATGTGTGTCATGTTGTCTTCTTTCTCTGCACATGGACCTTTTTTTCTTTGTGGGAGGAGATGGCAAGTCACCAACTCTTGTGGTCCTTATCAGACAGACGGAATAGGGCCTTGATGTGACTTGACATTATCCTTTTAACATGTCTAGAAAACTCTAGGTTTTGGGACTTTAGGTAGACTCACTCATATGTATTATTCAAAACAAGGCTATACATAAACACATGTGCATAGAGATGGGCACGAAATGAATTTTTAATTCGTTTCGCTATTCGTTATTCATTTTGTTACCTAACGCCCTTTCCTCCACCATTTTCTGAGGAGTCCTGCCTAGCTGTCAATGGCTGGACCCCTTAAACCTGGCCCGGTCGGTACCAGGGGCTCCCCGTGGTACCGATTAGGCCAGATTAAAAGCAGTCCAGTGACTGACAGCCCAGCAGGAACCTTCAGAAAACGGGTTGGGAGGGAAGTTGCAGTGATCCCGCTGCCTTCCCGACCCATTTTCTGAGGGCTCCTGCTGAGCTGTCAATCACTGGACCCCTTTAAACTTAGCCCATTTAGTACCAGGGGGTCTCCCTGGTACCGACTGGGCTGGGTTTAAAGGGGTCCAGTGATTGACAGCACGGCCAGTCGGTACCAGGGAGACCCCCTGGTACTAAATGGGCTAGGTTTAAAGGGGTCTAGTGATTGACAGCTCGGCAGGAGCCCTCAGAAAATGGGTTGGGACAGAAGTTGCAGCTATCCCACTGCCATCCCGACCCTTTTTCTGAGGGCTCCTGCCGAGCTGTCAATCGCTGGACCCCTTTAAACCCAGTCCAGTTGGCCTGGTACCAACTGGGCCGGGTTTAAAGCAGTCCAGTGACTGACAACCCACCAGGAGTCCTGTGAAAATGCTAGGGAGGGCTGTTCCAGGGATTGAGCTGCCCTCCATAGCATTTTCAGAGAACTCCTGCCGACCTGTCATCGGCTTGGCCCCTTTAAAAATGGCCCAGTTGCCACGAGGGGTTCTCCCCAGTGCCTACTGGGCCATTTTTAAAGGGGTCCAGCCAATGACAGCTTGGCAGGATCCCTCTGAAAAATGGTCAGGACACCCGTTTGGAGCCCTCCTGATGGTGTCCCGAGCATTTTCAGAGAGCTCCTGCTGAGCTGTCATCAGCTGGGCCCCTTTAAAAATGGCCCAGTCGGCACTGGGGAGAACCCCTCGTGGCAACTGGGCCATTTTTAGAGGGGCCCAGCCGATGACAGGGAAGAAGGGTCTCTTTAAAGGGATCTTCCCTGCAGTGGGTGACAGCACCAAGCGCCTGCTCAGCACTGCCATCCGCTGCAGGGAAAAATGTCAAAAGAGACCCCGCTCCTCACCTCCTCATGTGGAGGTGGAAATAAGGGTCTCTTTGAGGTGCTGGCCTCAGCTGAGAGGCACTGGCTGGGGGAGCTCTTTCTCCCACCCCACAGTGGCTGGGGGGAAGATTAAGCCCCACTTTCCCCCCAGCGAATGTTGCACAAGTGCCAGACACACACACACTACACACAAAATGAATAATGAATCAACGAATCAATGAAATGCATGTTTTCAAAAAAAATAAAATAATTTAAAACAAAATGAAATGAAATGAAACCTAAAACGACCCAAACCAAAAAGAATCACTATTTTTTTTGGTTTGTGACCATCTCTACACGTGCATACATGCTTTTGCCCTTCCTTAAGAAGTATAAAGCATTGTACATCATGGCCAGATAAAACAGATAAAATAATTCAATTTGTTTTAAACCCACTTCTACCTACACTCTCAGATTTAATCCTGCTGCTTAAAATAATTTTACTCAATGCAAAGGAGACAAACATACAATTACAAAGGACAAAAATTGAGATTTTACAGTAAATAAAACATATACTGGAAAATCTCAATTACTTCTCTCAGTTTAGGTAAAAAGAAGTTTCTAACATTTTATACCATATGATTGCCTCTCACTCCCCTTGCACTGCATCTGCTCAGATAAAAGCAGTGATGTTTGCATCTGTATTTTGTCTCTCTTCCACTCCATGGAGCTAACAGCTGGTTCAGTAAAGGCTATGTTAACAGAGAAGGTAGCATAAATTCACAAATGCAGCTCTCTGAATGAAATCCCACCCCCTTCTTCCTGAAAAATTTAATGATAGAAAATTTGACCATGAATGCCAATAATCACTTCTGCTTTAGACCCAAGGAGAGCCAATACCAAGCAGTGCATTTAGGTAGGATAGTCTTCCTTAGGAGTCTTTTTTTTATTACTGCTTAGCATTTCATGTACAGAAAGCAGCAGCTTAATTCTGTAGAACTCCATCACAATCATTTCTGTTTCTTTTGGTGTCTGGCTTTCAGTCTTCCTGTATTTAATGAGCTATTTTTTTATCTTGGGAGAGAAAATCAGTCAGCCATAATGTATACTCAAAGAGAATACAAGTAGAGGTCTATTACTAAGCCCCTTTCCTCCCTTGTCAAAATTCTAGTGAGATTCTACAAAGCCAATAGTGATGTCAAATTCAAATAAAGGTAATGGTATGAGGCATCCCTACTGTAGATGAAGTCCTCTTTGACTTGCCTTTAATCATATGAAATTAGTTTTATTACTGCAGATACTCAAAACATGTAAGAATAACTTATTGTAGTAGGAGATTAAATCAGAAATCTATTTAGGATTTATAGTTTAAAAATAAAACAAAGGCAACATCATACTAACAGTCATTTTCTTACCTGGATATTTCCCTCCTCTGCTTCTCTTAATGAAACAAACTATCAGCAAAATCAGGACCAGGAGAGCGATGGCACACATCAATCCAATAAACCAACCCTGAGTTGCAATGTCCCCTTGGTTCTTATTATATGCTATTAGGAGGAGTTGAAAAAGAAAAGTTACAAGAACAGAATTGATCCAGGCAGCGAAGATAAGTTAAAATACCAAGCCATAGCTATTTCTTTTCCCAACCATTATATTTTAGGACTGATCACTTCTAAGCTCATATTCCTCCAGTGTGTGTGTGTGTGTGTGTGTGTGTGTGTGTGTGTGTGTGTGTGTGTGTGTGTGTGTGTGTGTGTGTGTTGGTTACTTTGTTTTTCCAAATGCATTACAACCCAAGTACTAACAGCAGAAATGAAGATCCAAGGGTGGCAAAGAGTTCTGAAGGATAATACTGGTGAATCGGACCATAGAAATAAATTCATTGTATTGCTGAACAAAGGATGGGTATATAAAATGCAGGGGTGGTGAGAAAAAAAAGCCAAAGAAGCTGGGTAACAGACTTGATCTTGCATTTCCAATAGGGACCTCTAAAGAGAAGATGAACGTTATTCAACAGAAAACTCATCTTTATTTGTCTGGTAGGTAGAATAAATCCTAAAGGCTTCCCAGAACATTAATCAGTATCTTGAAAGCCACAGGAAACATAACAATTAAAAGGAATTCCTTAAATAATAAACACCATTCAGAAATAAGTAATGTTTGAAATGAGTAATTGGCTTAGCTCTTGCCCATTCTAATCCACCACCACCACCCCGCAGATGGTGATTCCTCTTTCAGTTTAACACTGAAGCAGTAAAATTCAGCTGCCAACTCATTGTCGAGCAAGATTTTATTGCAATGCGGAAAGATTCTAGTAAAATTTTGGGGAAAGATTTAGGAACTGTGAAGCGAACACTGAACAGAGGATCCTTTGATTATTGCAGCTTAGAGTCAGAAAATGAAGTGCATGGTCACTATATGATGACACTATATCCAGTGGTAAAATACAACAAATATGTAGTGCCTCTATTTGCCACCATGTTCACCCATCTTCTTCCTTCCTTGCACACTAGGAAAAAATGACTCTGATCAGAAGCTTCTCACTTGTTTGATGAATATTTTCATCCTCCATAGAAATGTGCTACTTCAGTAAATTAAAATCTTTTGCTGCTGCATGCAGCCTGTTATTCTATCTAGTGGTTATTTTTTTAATCCTTAGTGTTTATGCAGCCTGTATTCCATGATAAATGTAACTATATGATTTTAGAAATACACAAGGAACTCCCAAATGGGAAGAGTTGCATGCCATATTGTGCTGGTACATTCAACATGATTTTAGCACTACACATGGATTTCCCAAATGGGCAGAGTTGCATGCCGTATTCTGCTGGTTTATTCTGTTGGTTGGAACCTCTTTTAGTAACTAGGAGTCAGAAAATGATCACCCACTAGATAGTGATATCTAGCATGGAACTAGTTCTTCGATCCTGTTTTTTGCTTGTCAAATCTTGAGTGGAAAATGTGTTAAAAGAAAAAAAATCACAATACAGCAATAAATATAGGAATATGCTATTCTCCCCTAAAGTTCATCCAGTTTTACAAGCAATGATAGCAGTCTGTTCTAGGCAAAATTAGTAATACTTCAGTCTCATGAAATCATTGAGATCTTAAGGTAGTCATGAATAACTTGTCCCATTGGTTTCTGCAGGTCTATAATGTAGCTAATTATGTATGGATTCATCAGACCCAAGGTATTTTGCAAAGTGACATACAGAGAAGAAAACAATTTTATCACAACGGAGGAAGATAAATAGGAAAGTGCCATTTAGGGTTTTTGTTTTTTTGTTTTTTTTTTTGGAGGAGGGACTGGGAATTGGACTCCAACTCCAAATTACCTGGAACAGGGCCTGCCTCTAAATCTGCTTGGCTGTCTTGAGCCTTTCTCTGTAGGAATTAGGGCTGCACTTCTTTTTGGCCTCTTTTTGGCCTCTATGCTCTCACGTGGATGCCTTCTAAAGAACTAGAACACCCAGGAAGCATTGCAGTAGCTTCCTTTCTTTGTATAGTCACAACACAAAGTAAGGGCTAAGACAGTCACGCACTCTTAGGCTGCTTTTACACGACCCCTAAAATCTGAGGAAAAGGCCTCTCAGATGCGGAGCTTAAAATTGTTTTCCCACCAGCTTCGGATTTTAAGAAAAATTAAGTACGACCACACCCACCTAAGCGCCCCCCAGCGCATTTTACAAGTACCTGGTCTCCGGAGGTAAAAAAATTTCCGATGTGGATTGTAAAGCTGTGGATGCCGGGCTCTCCTCGCCTTCTGTTTGTTTTGTCCCTGCCACCCCTTAAACAGCCTGGAATCCCTACAGGGCTGCTCTGACAGCAGACGGAGGTGAGCGGAGGTGAGCCTGCATTCTTTTCTCCCTTTTTTCTCCCTCCCCTCACCGCAGACAGGAGCTATGGAGTGTGGAAGGGTGGGAACACAGGAAGCAGAACAAACCCCCACGGTCTCTGGTCCTAATTTAAGTTGCCAGCGGATTTTAGAGGTTGTGTAAAAGCGCCCTTAGAAATGGAACTTTGTCCAGGTGAGCAAAATAAAGGTGCACATATATGGGCTGGAACTCTCCAGATTCTGCCCTGGGTATTCTTGGAGAATTCTGGGAGTTGGGAACCAATGAATCAAATGGCACATTCCTATGAATCAATTAGCCAGAAGGATATGAGTGCAACTATATAGTCATGATAGGAATCAGGAGTAAAATTTTGAAGCCCAAATGGCAAACTATCAAGATGCTGAATTTTCAATATGGGTGATTTCCCTACCCCCCCCAGGAAAAATCCCTACCCACCTGAATATGAAAACATTGTACACTGACAAGTACTCTGTTGGACTTTAAATAGGAATCACTATTTATATATGAAACACAAAATAGTGCCAGTTACAAATTGACTGGAATGCAATGATTTCCACTGCTAATGTACACATCCCTTGCTTTTTATATTGGGAGAAAAAATCTTGCCAGTGTAGTAAAACATATTCACAACACTACTGTATTTCAAACTTCATGGAAAAGCATGGATCATAAAGACTGTGTGCAAGTCCCATGATAGGAATTATTTACTCAGACCAAACCATAGAAGGAAATAGTTGGATTCATGTCTAGAAAATCAATGAGGGAAGTTTTCTTTCCCATGAATGAAAGTAGAATCATGCCATTAGACCATAAGCTAATGGTTTTATCATAACTCCAGAAGGAAGTACCATGTATAAGTAGCTTTCAGATTTATCTACAATAAATTACAATTTTCTGAGTAGCACTAATGGAAGATTACTGCTTCACACAGAATTGAAACTCTGCCAACATTATAATGAAGACAGACTCTGCATTCATAGCCAAAAGACCTTTCTCAGATTCTCCATGTCTACTCACATTAAGTGTTCAATTCCACAATGCTTATTCACAGAAATAACTTGTTCAAATAGAGACATGCAAATATTTTAGAAACCATCATCCTGTTAATTCCATTCAAATATGTGGATATATAACCTACTTAAGTCTGTCGCCAGATTTGAAGAGGAAATGCTTCTTGGTTGCATTTCCTTGGTTCAGTTTGATCTTGTGGCTGCAGCACAAGGAGGGGGCAGTAATGGTAGAACCACTCAGGAGCACAGTGGAAACCAGGGTGGGCTGCTAAGCCTATGGCTGCTGTCCCAGAATAGTGTGTGCAGACACCAGGCCTGAGCCTATAGAACTGCCAGGCAATATGAGACCTCTGGACATGGCAGGCTTGATAGAGATAAGTGGATCTAGACTGTTCACATAGTCAGAAAAGCAGTATCTTCTGCTTCTTACGTGCTAGGGTCCAGCTTAAGGTCCCAGTGATTTTTACATGACAAACATACCCTCTGAATTAAGAACTTGCCTTTGGTCTGGTCCTGAACTTGCCTTTGGTCTGGTCCTGACACTTAAGTCTACAATCAAGCCTGTAGAACAAAATGACTCATATTTTATATTTCATGTTTTTAATTTCCAAAGAATCAAAGGAAACTATGCTATGTCTACTTTGAAAAGGGACCACAGCTTGCTGATGAATGACATACTTTGCACAGAAAAGATTTGAGTTCACTTGATGACATATCTAGTTAGGCTAATGATGGTATACTCCCTATGTTTCTCTCTCCATACAACTAGTAAAATGGGGGCAGATTGATTTCCTGTAAAATTTGAGTAGGTGGTACATTCACCAGGGGAATCTGCTTCTCTTATCATTATGCAATGCTTTTCAGAATAACCAGGCTTTTAACTGACTGAAGGTGAGATGCCCTTCCTGACTTTTGGGCTTTCAACGTTCTCCACAGGCATTCACTATTAGCTGTTGATTTACAAAGGCATCTTTTCCTGCTGAAAGCTCTCCTGTAAGAGAGGAGCACACCCAGAAGTGATGAAGACCCTCTAATGGAAGGAGGAAAAAAAACCCTAATTGCATGGACTTGAGAATGGCATTAAGCTAAATGAATCTACAGAAATGGCAGATAGGGAATAGAATTATAGCAGCAGACTTGGGAACATACACTGATTCTATTAATGATGTGGACACAGAAAAGCTTTCAATGGACAAAAGTTATTAATCTTATGAGATAAAAAGAAGTAACAACTCACAAAAGTTCACGCAGATACTGAAGGGGGAAAGTGCTCTTCGTTGTACAGAAATGAGTTTTGTGGTATATTCACAAAACAGAGCATTTCTAAGCAATTTCAAAATTACTTAAACAACCACATAGCATGTGCAGCTATTCCACCCTCGTGAAATTGATTCCTCTCCCTGCTGATCAGCCACCTAACCTTGAGATCCTCACATGGCCTAATAAAAAGAAACCCTCCCTTCTGTGTGGGTACCTATAGCAGTCGTGGACTGTTGTCCTATTGCAATAGAAAGATGAGACCGGGTTTGTTGTTGTTCAATACCAAAATGGATTTCGTTAAACTACAGTACAGTATGTAGGGGCAATAGGGAATCTAATTTACTTTAATCATTGCTCCAGCCATCTGCCTAAGCATCTCAACAAGCTGGGATTATATTTAAAAAAGCTTTCTGTATTCAGGAAGGATTCCCCTCATCTTCATCCCCAGGAATAGTATCATATTATGGCCAATTCCAGACCGCCATCCATCTTTTAAAAAGCAAAAGCAAAGTGTTCTGCTTCTATAATGCCCCATACCACTTCAAGTCGTCTCTGGGCGGTTTACAGTTTAGTTACAGTATGCAGGCTACACATTACCCCTTCAGAGGCTATGGGCCACTTCATTTTATGAAAAAATTGTCTTCTGAAATGCGGTTTCCCATAGGAATGTATTGGGAATGGATTAATCCATTCCAGAGGCTGGGTACTCATTTTACTGACCTCAGAAGAATGGAAGGCTGAGTCAACCATCAAACACAGTTTTACCTGCTGTACAGGCATTTAACTACTGTGCCACGGGGCTTGGTAAGTTCCAGTCTTCACTCCATGATTCCCCTAGCTAAATATTCATTAGCCATGATAGTCAAGAAACAAGCAAGCAAGCAGGTCCTGGGTTAAGTATTTCTATCTACACTCCACCCCCGCTCCTGCCCACATTCTGTTATATTTGAAACTTATCCAAACAATGGAAATACAGGTCTAAAATAATGCTCTGTAACTAGAGCATAGAATTGGACATTCTCTATTACAAGTAATTACCTGTAATGGGCGAATTCGTGTTGTTTAGCATAGTAAAGCAGCTAGAGGAAGCCCACTGAATAAATTGAAGGCACAGAAAAATTGAGTCAAGAACATTCCCTCTCCCCAATTTAATGGCCCTACTCTATTGGCATACTATGCTAAGCAGCACGATTTCAATCAACAAAGGCATAACTAGTGTATATTCTTTCTTCTCTTTTGCTGGATCCTGTTCACGGGACTGTAGTAACAGTGTTTTCTCTGTTCTTTTATGTCTATTCATCATTTCATGGGAAAGCTTTTTTTATCTTCTTGTTTATTTTTTTAAAGCTTTAAAGTAACTTAAACATTTGCAACTTGTTACCAATAGACTTGTGCTTCATGTTAAGATGTTACAGTTTTTAGAGCAATAACTAATGCTGTTGTGGGCAGAATTAGAGGGGGAGGGGAGAAAAGAAATAAAGGCAAAATGGTGTGGCACTTTATGACATACAGATTTATTTCAGTGTGATTCTTTTTGTGTGTGATCCAAATCCATTTCTTCATATACCAGGAGTGCAAATACATAGTCTTTGCATTTATACATCATCCCTGTGGTGGTGGGAGTTGTGACTAGAGATGGGCATGAAATGAAAATACAGTGATGCCTCTTAAAACAAATTTAGGGGTCAATTTGTTTTAAGAACATTTTGTCTTACGAAACACAGTTTCCCATAGAAATGCATTGAAAATGGATTAATCCATTCCAGAGGCTATGGGCCACTTCATTTTATGAAAAATTTGTCTTCTGAAATGCAGTTTCCCATAGGAATGTATTGGGAATGGATTAATCCATTCCAGAGGCTAGACTAAAGGCAAAAATAACTGTATTTTTTCCCGGGTACCTACAGAATGGTTTTTCATCTTGCAAAGCATCCCATAAGGAATCAGCATGCTTATTACTGGAATTTTTTTTTCTATGAGTTTTTTCTTTTCTTATGAGGCATTTGTCTTAAGCAGTAGCACTGTACAGCATTTCATTTTGTTTCATTTCTAGAGATGGGCACGAAACGAACAATTTTTTGTTTTTGTTTTTTCATTTCGTTATGTAACGAAACGACAAACGAATATTGTATCTAAAAATGAAACAAAACGAACAGAAACACCGGAAATTTTGTCGTCCGTTTCATTTTCGTTATTCAATACATTGAACTGCTTTAAATGCTAAAAATCACAAAAAATGAAATAAATGGTAACAAAACAGTAACGAAATGAAGGAAAATGAAAACGAGTTTTTGCAAAAATTCACAAAAAACGGAAATGAACTGAAACGGACCCCCTAAACGACAAACAAAACACCATATTTTTAATTCGTGCCCATCTCTATTCATTTCTTTAGTAGTTTTGTTTCATTTCATTAGTAGTACATTTTTTTGGAAACAAAACAAAACGAAATGAAATAATTTGGAATTCTATGAGGAGGAGCTTCCTTGGACTCTTCCCTGGAAACTCCCCAAATTTGAAGTGGTTTGGGGTTCAGTGTTTTGGATGATAAGTAGAAAGGTGGTGGGCTGCAGCGAGATCTGTTGGCTGGATTAAAGCCACAGCCCCCCTCCCCACAGTCTGAGCTGTCAAAACCAGCTGGGTGGTGGTGGAGAGGGGGGGCTGTGGCTTTACTCCAGCTGATGGATCTCGCTGCAGCCCGCCACCTTTCTCTTTATCATCCAAAACACTGAACCTCAAACCATTCCAAAATTGGGAAGCTTCCAGGGAAGAGTCCAAGGAAGCTTGTCCAGTTCAGTTTACAACCTGAAAATAGCAATTCAGTTTGTTTTGGGCCGAAACAATTTCTTTTGTTTTGTTTTGTAACAAAACAATTTGTTACATAATGAAATGATGAAACAGCATTTCATCTTTTGTTTGGTGCCCATCTCTAGTTGTGACCAGAAGAAGATGCAGATATCATAACAGGCAAAGTGACAATGTGAAGAATAATTCTATTTTAATAGTCACTTTCACCAATCTTTTCAAACTTCATCATAGCATATGAAGATAATATGCAAACGCTTAACCCCCAACCCCAAAATATCAGATTTTGGATCTTAATTAGCCACAACATATTAACAATATGCTTTCAGACTCGAATTTGTGGTCCTCCCCTTGACTCCTATCAGCCCATGAGCTAGCAAGGCTCATGAACAGAGGCTGCATCTACGAGTGAAAGACCATCTTTCTCCATATCTGCCTCAATTCACCTTGGTGACCTGTGCCAAGTAGAGATGGGCACGACTTAGCGGTATTCCCGTTTCCGTTTCCGTTACTCGGTTCCGTTACTCTACGGAAACGGTAACGGGAATTACTCCGCCAGACTTCGAGCTCGAACCGACGAACGAACAATTTTGGTCTGATTTGTCGTGCTCGTTCCTTGCATCGCGCGATTGCGCGATGCCACGCGGCACAGAAAAAAAGTTTTTAAAAGTTAAAAAAACCCGGTTCCCGGCTGAAAAGCAGGCGGAAAAATGCCTGCCGTGCCTCAGGGCACCTACCAGAGGGGTTGTTTCTGGAGGTCCCCGGCCTCCCCCCCCATCCCCCGTCCTGGGCTGCTCTGGTGGGACTCGCCGCAGGCTCGCAGGCAGCAAAAAGCCCAGTCTCGCCGCCGGCCGCCCACAATTAAAGCGCAAGCAAGCGGCATGGACGGCACAGGAAAAAACTTTTAAACTCTCCCCCCACCCATTCCCGGGCCAAAAAAGCAGGCAGAAAAATGCCTGCCGTGCCTCAGGGCACCTACCAGAGGGGTTGTTTCTGGAGGTCCCCGGCCTCCCCCCTCATCCCCCGTCCTGGGCTGCTCTGGTGGGACTCGCCGCAGGCTCGCAGCCAGCAAAAAGCCCAGTCTCGCCGCCGGCCGCCCGCAATTAAAGCACAAGCAAGCGGCACGGACGGCACAGGAAAAAACTTTTAAACTCTCCCCCCACCCATTCCCGGGCCAAAAAAGCAGGCGGAAAAATGCCTGCTTGACTAAGGGCGCAGGGCACCTACCGGAGGGGTGGTTTCTGGAGGGGGGGTCCCGCCTCCCCCCCATCCTGGGCAGCCGGACTCGAGTTGCCATTTCGCCATGCCATGCGGTGCGGGCGGGGGATCCAAAATGGGGCGGCAAACGCAATATTGTTTTTGAAATCGTGGTCCAAAAACACACAAGCACAACAGAAACACGCGAAAATTTATAAACTGCCAGATTTTTCACAGTAGCAGTGGGTTTTTTCTTGCAACAAAATGTCTCTCCTCTCCTCCTCTGTCCTCCATTGATTTTATTTTTTTTTATTTTTTTTACACCTGCGCAATGATGGGCTGGCCGAGTGGCCAGCCATGTGGGAGTGGACAACCATGCAAATTTTTGGAGCCATCCCACCAGTCGCATGGCCACTTGGCCATGGAGACTTCTGGGATGTGCCAAAAAGCCCCCGAAAACCTGCCCTAGCCCTAACCCTAACCCTTGACTCCGTACCCATACGTCACAGACTGTCTTCTTAGTGGGTCAGAGAGGCACCCAGAGGTGCAACCCACTAGCCCACCGTAACCTTACCCGTCACTAGCCTAACCCTAGCCATTGCACTAAGCCACCTTAAAGCCAGATCTACTTGCTTGCATTGCACTACACGCAGCAAGTACAATTCCCTTCTGTGTGAGACATGGTGGTGCGGGAGCCTTGTGCAGGGAAGGCATGACGCTATCACTCTCACACTGGTCTCACTGTCTGCACATTATGTTATGCAATATCCATATGGCTATTGCATAGCATTTTGCAGCAGCAGCAGGTGAGGAAGGGAGACCCCCATGTATAGGGGTCTCTTGGAGCCTGCTTCCCCTTCCTAGTGGGTGAGGAGGATAGGAGGCACCCACGGGTGCCTCCAGGAGCCCACTTTCCCTTTATAGCGGGCCAGAGGAGGCACCCACCCCACAGAGGTGCCTCCAGAAGCCCGCTCCCCCCCAAAACCAGTACTAACGACAACGAAAAAACGAAAAAAACGAACCGACTAATTTTTGCGAATTTTCACGAAAAACGGAAACGACTCGAAACGGGACCGGCCCGACTAACGACAACTCGAAAAAATTTTTTTCAAGTCGTGCCCATCTCTAGTGCCAAGTACTATAAACTAGGAAAAGCCCTGCTGGATACCACTGGATCAATGAGATAATAAGGGTGAAGTAAGTTTGCTTTGTCTTTTCCCTTGCTGTAGCGGAACAACCAACATTACAAGTTAATTGTGTGAAAAGAGCTTCTACAGTCAGTCAAATTCAGTCTGTCCAAGGTTGACATGCTGGATGAATAAAATTGAAACAGCTATGTGCCAAATGTCTGTTGGAATTGACTGAAGGGCAAGTAGCCAGCTTCACCAGTTCAGCAAAATACAGGATAAAAGCCACTGAGTCTACAAGTCCAGCAGAAGACATTGCAAATCAACAGGGCTTTGGCAGCCTTGGCAGAACTAATTGTAAAAAGTGTATGATTTCCCAGTGTAAAATACTGTATATCTACTTCAAACAAAAAAATCAGCTTTCTTGTTTATCAACATTTTCTGCATTGCGAGAAAATCCCATTAAACATTTCACATTAACTGCCACATAAGTCACCCAAATGCAGAGATGTAGATATTTACTTAATATACCAAAACAATGAGACAGTGCAAAAATACAGCAATGAAAAAGCCAGCAAGCAGGAAGCACGAACACATTGGCAGTTCACAGCATGGGCAGTGGAAACCATCACAAACCATGTACCCAGCAAAGCAACATGTAACAGGCACAGAGCAGAACAGACAAGGCCATATTTACCTGCAACTTAACTGTAGTCTTCATATGTTTTTAAGTAATTGAGGCTAACAGTTGTTTTCATAGTTGTAAGAATTCTGGATATTTACATGATTTAAACAATTTTAAATACAGCTTTAGCTACATGATGCTTTGAATTGTCAAATACATACTTGATTGGCGCCAGTAGCTTTTCAATTTTTTTTATGTTTTGAACCACTTTGGATTTCATTTTTATGGATATAAAGCAATTAGATGAATAATGCTTAGGCAAGTTAATGTTGCCTGAATCATTTGTCTACCTGGGAAAAGTAGAATTAATAAAACGTGGTTGTGTAAATTAAGGCTTACTTAGAAATGAGTGAAATAATAGCTTATTCTTTTCTTTTGAAGAGAGATGAAGCGTTTAATCAATGAAGCAATTTATACTTTGAAAACCAGATGAACTTTGATATGATTGACATGGTTACTTGACATCACACTGAAATTAATTCTGTCAGGGAAAAATGTCAACTGTAACAGCCCCTCCCCAAGACTCAAACTGCTGAAGAGTGTTGTACATCCTATAGAGTGCTTACAACTTTGTTCAAACGCAATATACTCGACCCGGACAATCCTGCCTTTTCCTGTTTATGTTGTGACATTTCTACACCTTCATTTTTTTTACCTCTTTGATATCCCAAGCAGTTTTTTCCAGAATTTTTGGTATGCCAGTGAACTGAGTAGGCTCTGGAGTTTAATCACTGACCAAACATTTCAAGTTTATCTTGCTCAGAATTTAGCTAAGCTGCTTTTTGGACAGACCATGCATATGGATTACATGGGGACATCACTTGTTTATTGACTAGTTTCTGGCATCCGACTACACTTTCTATTTATGAAGGAAATCTATTTTCTTCCTTGCCTAAAAGTTTAAGTAAATGAGAGCAAGAGAAAGAGAGTAATCTCTCTGCACTTTTGTGTAAGAGACCAGTTTTGGGGGGATTAGGGTAAGTTCTTCCAGCAAATCTGATGCTTACAAGATACCAGTATTTTGGCCTATCCTCTTTAATGTGGAGGATGGTGGAATTTGTGTTATCCAGCACTTGAAGAAAATGAATACTGTGTACATGTATATGTGCATGGATGCACATGAACACAAATAGGAAGTTACTACAGGAAAAGAATCATAGGTGACAAATAAGAACAAATGGTAGAGTCACACCAATCTCCATTCAGAAGATATTGTATGGATAGACAAATCTATAAAGGGAGTAGCAGCCTTATCTTTTTATAGTATATTGCTAACTTGTGTGCTGCGGCAGGAATCTTCAGCAAGACTCAAAACGTAGGCACATGCCTTTTGTACAGACAATCATCAACAGAAAACATAAGGAACTTTTGCACTTGTCCAGCTATCCTGGTCAAGGATGGCAAGTTAGAATTATAAATAATTTTCCCAATTGTATCGAGTGAGTAAATGCTCTTTTATACAAAATAAATAAATCAGGTATCTTCTGCCTTTAGAACATGACAAATAACATCTGACAAATAAGTGTATTTAAGTATCCATTGTAAATTTCCATTGCATATTTCCCACAATTTATATTAACTTCAGGGTGAATGTGCCTACAGATAAGGGCTACAAGGTGCTTCACAACAGAAATACTTGACTGATTATACAGTATTTGTGGAACATTTCCAACCCACTGCATATACCAACACAAATTCAATGTACTGAAATGATGGCAAGGGCAAAGACTTGTATCCCTTCCTGTTGATTTTGTTGCTGCCATCGGATGAAAATCTTATCTGGCTAGAGTGTACTAAAGCAAGAAGTATCCTCTACAGTTTTACTTTGCATCTTTTGTATGAGTATACATCAGGGGCTACCCTATATGAAATTAATGGAAGAATAGAGTGCTGTTTCAGTGCATGTCGAATTCTGAAAGCTCCCACTCAGAAAACGGAAAGAAACCCCATATTCCACACACCACTATATAGAGACTGATATCTCAAACCAGACAAAACATTGGTCACTTATTTAAGATACTTAGATACATCATTTAGGAAGGCCATAAGACCATCTCTTACCAATAACACATTTCAGCAAAAACCTTGAACCACCTCAACAATTACATAAAAACATACTATTAATAGAAGTCCTAATGACTCTTGTTAATCTTACTGGCTATATGCATTCTCTTTAGACTCAAAGAAACCATGCCTCAGATTGTTAGATCTTGAGGAAGAGTAATAGGAGTGTCATAGTTCCCTCATGCTTTGCTCATGGGCTTCTTTTGACCACTGTGGAAGTAAGATATCATTGACTAGCCTCTAACCTGTACTAGCAAGGATCATCTTAAGCTTTTATAAGTGTTAGTATGTTTTCAAGGTAACCAACTATATAGAATTCAATACATAGACATATTTAGAACACTCCCCACCAGGATTATGTTAAACGTTTTCTATTTCAACAAAAGCTACCACATGTTAACCAGAATTTAAAATTTCACTACTTTTTATCTTTCCTCTGGACTCCTCTGTTCCCATGCTTCTTGCTTCTCTAATTACCAACACAATGGGCAAAAACCTGTTGTTGTGAATTTACACTCCCATAAAATGAATAAGATATATTTAATTTAATTTAAACTAATGGAAATCTCCTATCCCTGCTGTGGAATTCTTGGGGAAAGTAAATGATGCTGGCAGTCTTGATTTAGGCAGCATTTTAAAAAAAATTATTAAAGGACCCCCACCCCACCAGGATCTTTATCCTAGAGCAGTGATGGTGAATCTTTTAGAGACTGAGTGCCCAAACTGTGATTCAAACCCACTAATTTTTTTGCAAAGTGCCAGTACAGCAATTTAACCTGAATACAGGTGGCTGTGAAGGGGCAATGTTGGTTGCCCACAGAAAGGGCTCCAAGCGCCACCTTTGGAAACTGTGCCATAGGTTTGCCAACACTGTCCTAGAGCAAGCAACATTTTAACAAACTAAAACATTCTGATTTTTTTTCTTAAATTTCACGACTAGCTAAGTTTTGCCATGTTCAGTTCTTTAAGATAATTAAAAACAATTGTCTTCTTTCTAATTTAACTCCTATTTTGGGTCACACTCTTATTTTGTCACAATGAGATTCTTCTAATTCTCTTTTGTTTGGATTATCTTATCTAGATTCTAAGCCTCAATAGTCTCGATTCATTTCTGTGTTCTACTGTTCCACTAGGTACTGTTATGCAGGAAAATACAGTTTCTCTGATATGTATTATCTGTTCTCTACTCTAATCTTTTTTTAAAAAAAAATCTTCAAAACTCATCCTCTATTTCCAGATAGTCTTTGAACTTCCTTTTCTTTATGTTCTGTTTAATCTCCGTTTCCCAACCCTTTGTGACTTTACAAAGACCCAACTGGTTACTTTCTATTTCATGTTTTCATGCTTCCCTCTGCTTGCGTACTGTTACGCATCATCTTGTGTCCTGTGTCCAGCTCAGGACACCAGACTTCAAAAATGATGCCAATCAACCAGAACAACTTCAGAGAAGGGCAACAAGGATGATTAGGGGGCTGGAAACCAAGTCTTACGAGGAAAGACTAAATGAACTGAGCATGTATAGGACTGAGAAAAGCCCACGGGGTTGGGGGAGATGGTAGCACTTTTCAAAGACTTAAAGGCTGTCATATATCTGTTCTCGATCAACCCAGAATGCAGGACAGGTAACAATGCACTCCAGTTACAGAAATCTAGATTTCAGTTGAATATCAGGAAAAATTTCATAACTGTTAGCACAGTATGGCAGTGGAACCAGTGACTTTAATGGGTGTTGCTCTGGAGTCATTCAAGAGGAATCTAGACAACCTCCTGGCAGATATCCTATGATTTGTATTCCTGCCTTGAGCAAGGGGTGTAGGCCCCTTCCAACTTCAGGATTCTATGATTTGCTTGTTATTCAATAGCTACATAGTTGATTCATTTCCTATTTTTCTGGTCATCCCTATTAGTATCTTTATGTTTTCAATTTTAATTCTTTCTGCATCAAAATGTAAATCACATACAGGCAGGCAGAACCTGTATATATTTTTATTTTATTTCTTGGTTTGTATAGAATCAGATTCTGACACTTTACAATAATAACAACAATCACTATTATAATTTTCATTACCATTTGATATTTTTACGTTTTTCTTCAATTAGTTTAAGGTTTTGCTTATGACTGTCTATGTAATGACCATCCCATTATTTCTACATGAGTGTAGAAAATACTCAAAATAGATATCTGACATTGAGATCTCTGATAATTTGCTTTTACAAAGGTGAATAAATATGAAAACTATGAGGCAAACTGGGATGAAATTCTGGTTGATTGAATTTAATTATTATTACTTGAGGTAGTCATTTGAATACTTCCTAAAATCTGGAATAAGAAGTTCAGAAATAGGAATGCACAAACTAATATCTACTTTTGTCTGATTGCTTCCATACTGGAATCTATCACCGCTGCTGAGGTTGGTTTTTTTGTCTACAATTAGCTGGAAACAGGAGTAAAATAAGGGTCATGGAAATTTATACATAATTATTTCATCAATCCTTTCCATGGGCAAGATTTCTTTTATAATGTGTCCTCAAAGAACATTCTATTCAGCAAAAGTGCTTTCCAACATTGATCAAGAGCTTCCTGGTTACAGGTTCTCTCTTTTGTTCTTTTTTGTTCATCGGAACTGGAGGACTAGTGAATTGCCCATTAATCAGTTCAGATGATGCTATCATTGTTTAATTGTGTTTTCTGTACGATGAAATAACCAGGAAAAATTAAATAAAATTAAATACACCCTGAATAACACCAGCAGTTCTTTGTCCAAACATAATTAAACAGGAGAGAATTGAAGTAATGTTTTCACTGCTCCTTGCTATTGTTTCCAATCATATTTTCTCATGTTTGATAAACATGGGAAAAAACAACAACACAAAACAGGATACAATCTGACAAGGTTATCAACCACATTCTGTGAAACCACATCAGTATTGTTCTCAGATTACGGTCTCTTTTGTTAGGTTGTGCATTCTACATTTCTCTGTGGACCTCCTATAGCCAAATCTACTAAGGGATATTAACGTTCACATTCGTTCCCATATCAATGCTAAGATATCAACCTAGTCACATTACGACATGTGCTCATGCAGCAACTGGCAACATGACTATGAGCGGTGCAAGCACATACAAATGAAAACACAAACACCGATAACGATAGCGATAGATAGCATATTCCTTAACAGGTTTTGTCTAGCAGGGAGAGGGGTCTTAATAAATAGCCATGTATCTCTGCCCTTGTTTTAAGACTTCCTATTCCAAAAGCAACTCTGTTTCATGGGGAAAATAGCCATGCATAGATTTTTAAGAAAACGAAACATAGTATAAACATCCTCACTGCAGATGAAAACTTCAATTTTGTACTTGTATAAAAAGGGCAGAGGATGCAATGTTGGCAAAGGAGTGGGTGGCGCATTCTCCATGCATGCCGTAATTCTGCCGTCGGAAGCAGCAGCAATAAAGAGCAATAAGCTTGGAATGGGATACACCTCAAAAGCATAGCACACAGTGGGGCTGAGGCCCATCTCACCTGGACTGGTCTGAAAGGTTACATTCGAGCTGATTGTATCATTCCCTTTGGGGAAAACACGCACTATATACTTCTCCCCAGGAGTCAAGTTATCCAGCTCCACATAGGCTTTCGCTGGGGAATATTTCACTGTTGTGTTACCTGAGAAACAGAAACCTCGCATCAAAGGCAGCTAGCAGGAAAAAGAGAGATTACTGCATTGGCAAATTCCACTAACATCAGACTAGCCTTCTGAACTGACACATGTCCCTGCCAACGACGAGCCTGAAAAGAGGAGCATATCAGCGCGTGAACATCCAGGTTTTCTAGCACCACCACTGTGTCAGGTTCAAGGGTCAGTCTATAAAAGCATTGCAAATCAGCTCATTCCACTGTTTCCCCCTCCCTTAACATGGCTTTTCTAGGATCATTTAACTAACCTAATTGAGCACCTGTTTGAGTATTCTTAGTCTGTAACCAAATGGAAGTTTCTCCAGCTCCTGGTTCAGTGATTCTGTACAAAACCAGAAGCGGGAAAAAGTCTATAGAAAAAGAAAGAGCTGCTGTGCAAAATAATATTCGGGAAACTCCTTAACAGCCAGGGATTATTATATTTCCCATGTAGCCTGCAGGTGACAGATGTAGTGAATCAGTGACAACAATAATCTTTCCTTTGTGAGCTCTCTTATGATTAATTAGAAGTTCCTTTCCTGAACTACTCTCAGTATGCTTTGCAAAAGGTGAAAGGGAAAAGTCATTTCTCGATTCTAAGAGCATGCAGCCAAGTCACAATATTAAACTCTATTAAATAGCACTAAATACACATTGCTATTCACACTTAAAGTAGTGCTGTTCACCTATCCTCCTCTATCAAACCCTACAAAACTACAATTATTCCTGTATGATTGGAATATTAGTTGAACTTTTGGATGAGTTATTAGCCCAACCTTAGCAAATTATGTAACGTGGAATCTGTAACAGTACTGAAAAAGTTGTCTCTATACTTATACTTTTCCTAGCACTGTCTAACATATGAATCCATCACCAATAGGAATTCAAATAATTCACTGAAGTCCTTAAAGGCTTGTCCAGGTAGCTGGATTTTGCATATCTGATTTATCTTTCTACTATAAACTAGAAGCAGAGGAAGCATACCAGTGAATGAAACAGACCTTCTCCCTATGATGCTGTAGAGGCCAGTTATGGGCTGCAAAGGAATCCTCCAAATAAGGCCAAGGTAATGGCAAGACATTTGTCAACAGTGGCAGACATTACATGCTTTATATTCAATCATGCTAGGTGCAATTCTCAAGGGCTTTATTGCTCATTTTTAGAAAAGGCCATGTGGTAATGAATACAGGTTTTGCAGCCAGTATCAAGAATGATAAATATGTCTTGGCCCCACAAACTAAAACCACGGAAAGCATACTTAGGGCAGATTTTTAATTTGCCTAGAGGATTATAAAGTCAGATAATACTAGAATTTTGACATAACACAATTATTTAGAACACCACATACAGTCTCTGAGATTTAAGCAAGACAAAAAATCAAGAAAAGAGGGCAGTCGATCAAAGACTTCAAACATCTGTATTTGATAACTATGGACACTGCTTACTGAAATATGTTGGCATGATTCTTCTATACAGCTGCACCTATTTAGGTTTTCAGGGGTGTGTGTGGATACCCCAAAAATAGTAATCATTATTATCCCCCAAATCTGTTAGAACTGCATCTCTAGATATCTGCATCTCCGTTTCTATAGCTTTCCTGTTCTGTGAAATTCTGCAGCCACTACAGAGTCATATAGATGATTTAGAGTGCACTGATCTGAAACCTCAGTTGAAGGAAGAGGAAGGCAAATTGAATTCAGGAGAACAGCAACATAAAACATAGTGAACAAATTAAACACCATGCTTCCCCCCCTCCCCACAAAACAACATTCCATGCACAAATTAACCAGCAAATTTAGCTACACTATAATTAACATTGCATGAAAGGTCCATTAAACCTCTGAGAGATGACAGGATCTCTGGTGGCATTAAGGACCCTGCAGCATTCCCGTGCTCCCAATGCTTAATGTTGATATACTCAACCACAAACTCAGTTTCAGGATCAAACGTGTGGTTCCAGGTGATGTTTGCCCAGTTACTGTTAGGTGAAGCTTTTACGTCCCAGATGGACTGCTTTCCAACACCAGCTGGTGAACAGTTAGAACAGAGATTAGTAAACTGGATTATATATTTAAAATAAAACGGTGCATTTGAAAATCACAGTAATTAAAACATTTATTGGAGGCAAGATACTCTAACAGAGACAAAAGAACCCCCATCAAATATAATGCACAATAGGTTCTGGATGCTCTAGCAGTACCTTAAACAAATAATACATGGAGGACCTTGGATTAGTGCATCAAATAGAAGCTGAAGTCCTACTTAGTGTAGTAAGTTGCACTTAAGTAGGCCATTTAATCAATGGGGATTTGGTGAGTCAGCTGTTCCACAGCTTTCAGTGATGGGTCTACAGTTGTTGCAAGTTACTATGTTAAAGAATAGAGTAGAACTAATTCAATTAATGAAACCTGTGTAGGAGCTGACTCATTAAATCCCCACTGACTCAATAGATCTACTCTATTATTTATGCTAAGCAGCAGAATTTCAGCCAATATGATATGATATTTGATATGAGAAGCACTTTTCTAATGTTGTATGTATAACTAAGTGTATGTGAGTTTTTAAATATAAAGCTTTATGCATACAAAATTATTTATCAATAAATCACTTTTTAAAAAGTTTTTTAAAACTATTGAAGCAAATGCTTAACCATAACCCTTCTGCAATGTGAGCAGTTTGGAAGGCAGTGTAGCATTTTCGAAATGGCTGAGGAAAATAGATCTTCCTGCCCGTCAGAAAGCTAAATTTCATACCGTGAGCCATTTCAGTTCCTTGTTCTTTACAGAACAATGCAGTAGATGATTTTACCTCCCTTACACCAAATGCCACTCCATGAAATCACATGGATCTTATTTTATAAGACTTTTGCTTCCTTAGGTCCCCTTTCCAATAGGATCATATATATCTCTTCTGTGCCTTCTCTGTGACTGTGCCTAAGTCAAGAGAACTATACAAAAGAATGTATTGTGCATGTTTCAATGGCCTTGTCATCGAAGAATGAGACATTTTAATTTAGTGTTTCCAATTCTTTGACTTAGATATGAAGGGTACTTCAGATATTTTCTGTTGGTTCACATTGTAGCTAAGAGGAGCCAGGATACAGACAATCTGAGATCGGACAAATGTGGGCCATGGAATGATCATCTTCTGGTGGAGAAGACATTGCAGGTTTCCTCAGTCTCTGTTTTCTTCAATATGGAAAGAGGTTTACTAACACTGAGATGTTCTGTTCTACATTGTTCCAACTTAGATGAAATTCAGTACAAATCAGTGTACACTCTTAAATATTCTTATATCTGGAAGAGTTGATGGGGAGTGCTTACCAATATTTTCTGCAGGTTGTACTGGGTAACAATGTCCCTAGTTTGAAATTATTTTTTTACTGTCAAACTGAAGTCTTGACACTGCTTAATCACAGCTCCTCTCTGGGATTCCTGGGTCATGTGAATACACCCAGTGTTTACGTAATGAGAATTCTTTGTATTTACGTCTACAGTAATTAAAGTCACTTTATAATGTGACTTACACAATAGAATTCCCCCCTTCCACTTCTTCCTTTTCACAGTTCAGATTGCTACAGGAATGTACTTCTTATTCCAGTAACACCAGTTTGATTTCAAAATGCCAATGATTTGATATTTGGACCCACCAATTAGCACTGCATGCTCCTTCATGCAACATTTAGGTTAGAGCAGCAGCAGAGAGATCATGACATCAATAGACAAACTGCAAGCCAGGCACCAATTTTTATCTCTATATTTTGAATACATATGACCATTCCATGCATGCAAGTCTTTTGAAGCTGGGCTTCATCAAAAGTAAGGGATTTTCCTTGACATCTCTTCATGAATGGGGAGCTATTGTACAACTAAGGAGTACCTGTAAATAACATAAGGTACTAGAGCCACGATTTGAGTTGGAAAATGGTTTCTTTAAGTTTTTCTATTTCATTTCTGCACAGATGATAGAATAGCATCTTGGTAGAACATCATGTCAAAAATGTGGGCATGTATTGTAGGTTCTGTGTGGTAATGTCCTTGGTGGGATTAGTAACAGCCCTGCTCCATGATTAAGCAGAGGAGTAGGTAAATTAATCAGTTTACTGCAATTACTTTGTTTGGGGTTCAGCTTTTGTTTCATTTCTTTGATTTTTTTCCCCCATCGCACATTGTGCTTCCAAGTCAACCTAGCCTGTTAAATACTAGACTCTCTTACCACCAATTTATAATGTTATCAGATTAGGTTAACCTCTACAAAGAAATTGACATTTCCCTTTCTCTCAACAGAAATGAAAGAAGTGCTCCTATTTCTTTTTATACCGAAAGAGGCATCTTTTTAAAATTGGATTTATATTTAGTCTTAGCTACGGATGAGTTTTCTCTGTATACTTGCAATTTAAGATGGTTCTATTAAAATGCATCCATGTGTTTTCATTGCTACATAGTAAAAGTTAAAAGTCATAAAGCTGCAGGCATGGCTTTTGGCATGCATTGATCCTAACAATATGTGATGCATTTTGGAGAGATATAAATAATTCTTGGGCCATGGTCAGTCACGATCCTTGGTCATCCATGCACTAAAATAAGCAAAACAGATGGCATTTTTGGCATGTACACATACAATAATTAAGAAGCAGTGTTAACATAAATAAAATGCCATTTGTGGTGCTTGCTGTTCGGAGGTTAAAACTGGATTATGTCTCTTTCATAGTGAGATTTGGGGAGTACTCAAGCTGGATACTCTGAGGCATTTTCATAGCCCTGTTCTCTATCACTATATTTGGCTTTTACAACATGTCTGTTTTCGTGAAGAAGAATACTCCAAAAATTCCATTACACAGCTCTGTAATGAGCCTCGGGATACATAACCCAAAGGTTTCTTTCCACTTGCTACAATGCAATTAGTATAGCACTGAGAACATGTCTGTACTGCATGGTCTGAAAAGCCACCATACCTTGAGATACTAATTATAAATTATATTGAACAATCAAGGTATGGTTCAGGTTGTTCATATAAGGTAACTAGCAAAACACAGTAGCAGAATGCTCTTTTGTGATACCTATTGTGCTAGCAACCACTGTGAGAGTTGTTGCTTCTGTAGTGGTTGTTGCTTCAGTGACGGTTGTTGCTTCTGTAGTGGTGGTAGCTTCTGTGGTGGTGGTGGTGGTGGTGGTAGCTTCTGTGGTGGTGACTGTAGTGGCAGCTTCTGTGGCAGTGGCCGCAGTGGTAGCTTCTGTAGTGGTGGGGGCCACAGTTGCGGTGACTGTAGTTTGGTTGGTTGTTGTTGGAGATATTAGAACTGGGAGAGGGAAGTGTAAAAACTGCATTTTGAGGAGGATTTATGTACTCAATCCGTTGCTTTTTGTCATTACTTGAGGCTAAATATGCATGCCGGACACAGCAAAAATGGGTCAATACACATATTCACAGATCAGGGACTAAACTTACCAAGCAATTTGCAAACAACAACAAAAGCTCAAATTGTATTTTCTCCTTCCTTCTTTCCTTTTATTAACAGCCTTTTTTCTTTTTTTACCAACAATGGTTCAGTGTGACAAAATGGGCCAGTGTGGGAGAGGCTTGGAATTTTTCAAATAAAGAGACATGCAAAAAAGCCTAGCAGGCAAACACCGAGTCAACATGCAGAAGAGTGGAAGGAAGTGGGAGATTTCAGGCAAACAAATAGTTTCCCACAAACATTCTATCTGTTGTCATACTCACAGATTTTGCCTCTCAGTTGCTGAATATTCCAACCTCAAAAAGAAGCAAATGCAGACAGAACTGGCAGAACAAATAAATGGACAGGTACATTCAAAGCCTAAACACTGTAAGAAACAAGGGACAACATTACTTCTTAGCAGCCACTAAAATAACTTGTTAAAGTACTACTTTCTTATTGTTGCATTACTGGTATTGTTATAACAAATTTTAGTGATGTTTTTCAGTGCAACGAATAACATTATTGATGCACTGCTGTTATCATTAATTTTAATCACATAGGGAGGTATTTTTTCTTTCTTCTTGTACTACTTCTACTACTGCTATGACTACTACTACTACTGAAGCTGCCTTGGGTCCTTTTCCAAGGTGAAAGGTGGGGTAAAATACTCTAAATAAATAAATAAATAAATAAATAAATAAATAAATAAATAAATAAAATAAACATGCCAAGTTATTTTAAAAGAAGATTATGTCCATGTTAGTTATTATAGTGTTTTAAAAGTAACATTTTACTGTTACAATTGAAATACTTTGTTGAATTACTTACTGTACAATTCATACTTACTTTACTTTTAAAAAAGCCTTGTTCAGATTCATAATAGGGTGGCATAAATCTTGAAACAATTATACCAGCATTCATCTAAAATGTATTAAAATGTCCTTTAAAACAGTATTGGAAGTAGAGAAAACCTTCCACCAATAAAACAATTTCATTCCTTCTTTTTGTATCTAGTCATCATCACAGTTATATTTTTAAAATGTAGCTCACTAGTTTTACATGTCTCAAATGTAGTTACATTTGTTCCTCCAGTTACTTTGCATCACACACACCTGATGTACAAGCTACAAATGTTGAGTACAAAACACAGTTTCAGCCTGTCTCCTTCATCATTACAAACCCACATCAGAGCATGAAACAGCAATACAAGCCAATACTTGTATTATGTGACAGTCCTTTTTCACTAGTTAGTGAAGGTGCATATAATAATTTAAAAGTTATAGTTAAATGAGGAAATGAGTTGACATAGTTTATACTTTATTATAGTATATTACAGGGTTGTCCAACTTTGAACAGGCCAAGGCCTACTTTTCCCAGACCAAAGTGCCTGAGGGCTACTACACTAAAACCTCTACTTATGAATTTTATCTATTCCGATCATGTTAAAAAAAATTGTAAGTAGAGCAGCGGTTTCCCATAGGAACACATTGGAAATCAATTAATCCTTTCTGGAGGAAACATATTTCAATGCATTCCTATGGTAAGGCTGACCATGCACACGCTTCCCTTACACCCGCTTGAGCCGGTGTGGACGGGTGCAAGAGAGGGGCGTGCATGCTTGCACAGATCACCCCTCCATTTGCCCAGGCTGCTGGAAGACTTTTTAAAAAAGGTGCACTTTCCCTCCCAACCCGCCCAGGGCCTGACTTGACTCTACTTCTCCTCCTGTTTTCCCCCTTCTCCCTTCCAGCCCCCTTGCTGCCACCCATAGCTCTCACTCACCACTGCCATGTTCGCTGTGCAGCTGGGATGGGCCAAGCCAGCAGTGGGACAATCACATTGCCATGGCGGCGCAAGGAGGAGGGAATGGCTCAGAAGGGGAGCAGGAGCAGTGGTAGGTCACAGTCTCTGTGAGGCAGCTGTGGGGATGGGAGGAGGGGGATGAGGATGGGAGGAAGGAATTCTCCAGGGTGGGAGAAGAGGGGGATGTCACCACGCAAAGGAGGTGGGCATGCCCATGACCCCGCCCCTCACTGTCCCTCCACTCCACTCCCCTTCCTCCGCTCTGCACCAACAACTCAATTGGTCACGCAAGACAGTGGCACGCCAATCATCTGGCCAGTAGGAAGAGCAGGGGATTGTGCCATGGCCCTTGAACTGCCCCGCTCGGCTGAGACAGTGGGCTGGCAGACCCAGAGCTTTGCTGGGGCAGTGGTGGTCCTTGGTTTGGGGGAGGTAGAGGTGGAGAACTTATCCCTTCACATTTTTTATTGATGGCTGGCGGTCTACTTTTGAACCCTTCATGGGCTACTGGTAGCCCCCGGTCTACCTGTTGGGCAGGCCTGGTATATTAGAATATATTTTTACCTTTGTTATTTTAAAAAAGAAATTAATCATAAGTAACTTATTATAGCTAGTTGTTTTAAAGCACTGGACTTAGATTCTATACTTTGTGCTCGGTGACATAAATGCACTCATGTTGATCCTTGAACAGTTATCTAACTCAATTCCTTGGAATGAAGAGGATGCTGGCTTTTAGCAGCACGAGGGAAGCCAGCTCTTATACTGGAATAACTGTTTTAAGGAGGAAAGGAAGCAACAAGGTGGGGCAATGATAAGTGCCTTCCCTTAAGTGGGTCCAACCTTCTTATGTAGAAAAGGTTTTCAAAAATTCAAATGTTTAATTCTTATATGCAATATAAAGGATAATGAGGAGCTCATGGTCTAAGCAAGAGTGGGATACCTTATTCTACCACTGAAGGAGGAGAACCCCAATCCCCCACTTAAACTAGAGGTCACTACTTCTACAATTCTGTATAGGTGGGGAATACAATAGAAAAGGATTGCTCCAATTCGACCCACTCTGCAGATTTTCTACCTTCTAAATTTCTATGTGTTGCCATTTATTTGGGCGGGGGAGCGGGGAAGATATTGCATTAAAAGGGGTCATTGGTATAATAAATCTTGTTCTTTAACAACGGCAGAACTTTGCCTGATGCAGCCAGGCTTCCTCTAAATAGACAATTAGATTTAAAAACTCTTTACATGATAGGAGGTGATCCAATTTATTATGGATGAAGCACGGCGAAATTAAATTAATGGAAAGCACCATGCATTGTCTTGCCATGACACTTCTCCATTGTCAGCTTTCAGAATCCCCCCTGCCTCTTGAGCTCTTCCAAATCATTTCATTCCGATACGGATTTAAAAATAAACAAAATTAAGTATATTCCCCTTTCCTCCACCATATCCTTATGTTAAAAAAAGATTAGCTCAAAAATAATTATATGCAAAAGCTAGGGAAATGTCGTCTCTTGAAAGGCCATGAAATGGTAGACTGGGGGATAAGGAACAGTTTTGAATGGCTTAGCCTGCCATAGCATCAGCACTGCATGAGTGTGTGTGTTTAGAATTCTTGGCAGTGCAATTTGAAAATGGAATTTAAGGCATCTTCAAGCCTTGCTTGCACTCTCTTAGGGGTCAGAACCTGTCTTTCTAAAGAATATAAATGGGAAGGGAAACAGTGCTTTTGGCAAATGACATTGTAAATGAGGCCCTTTGTTAGTTGACTCCGGGTGAAACTGGTCTGAGGGGTTAAAACAGGAGGTCAGACTATATGATGAAAATGGAACCTCTCAGCTGTAGAAACGCTTACTAGCCTTGATGGCTCTATTGTATTATTTCCTAGGCAAAATTCCTCTGAAAACCTCTAGTTGTTTCATGGGAAAAATCTGAATACAATTTGCTTTGGGCCAGCTAACTTTACCCTTCTCTTCCCATGCACCCTCTCTAATGTAGACAGACATGAATCAAACTGATAGTTTGAACTAGATTAAACTCCCTGTGTCATACCTGTCAACTTTTTCCTGGTGCCAGCTGGGATGGGAGGAGAGAGGAGCAGTGTGAGTGTGCGCTAGCGTGCACACGCACACATGCAATCACAAACATTCACCTGCACACACACAGCTTGCTTTGCCCCTCCCACCCTGTTGAGCCACAGCCACACCAGTTCACTCCCCCTCCTCCCCAAAGCTGCTTGAGCTGGGGAGCACTGTTGGGGGGGGACGCACCTTCTTCCTGGCCATGGAGAAGCCACAGGAAAGACACATAGGCTAGGCAGAATTTCAGCGTGGGGAGCCTTGTCCCCCTTTCTACTCCAACTTCAGCTCCCACCTGCTGCGTCTCCTCCGCGCACCGCCTCCAGCCCTGCCCCTGCCAAGGCTGGCCTCCACCCCCAGCAAGCGGGAGAGAGGCCCACTTAACCCTTTGCTGGCTGGCCTGGGAGGGGAGAGGGAGGAAGGGCAGCTCCGCTGGGCCTGAAAAGGAAGAAGGGGAAGGCCGGCAGGCAGGAAGGCATCTGGGTGGCAGGTGGGGTGGAGCAGGGACCATGACGCCCTCCCACTTTGTACTGCCCTGCTTGGGTGAAGGGGAAGAGCAGAGGAAGTTGGGGGAATTTGGGATATTTCCAGAAATATCAACCACGCAGGAAAAAACATGAAAGGGAATGGAATATGGGGTTTTCCCGGCCAAATTGGGAGAGTTGACAGTTATGCCCTGGGTCAGTGGCATCTACATACATGGTGTCTCACCAATGAGCAACTGATTCAATGCATTTATTTCACCTGGGACTAGAAACTGGTTTCAGGTCACGGCTTCTCCCTTTGTTCCTTTCTTTTCCGCTTTTCTAAAGATCAGAAGTAGAGATGGGCATGGATTGGGAAAATGGGGGTTCGTGATGGTACATGGCTACCCACAAACTTTCATGAACCCCCACAAAAAAAGAAAGAAACAGTTTGTGTTTTGTTTTTTGGGCTCTGGATGTGGGGAAGGCACTTGACAATCTCTCACCCTGCACCTACTTACCCTGCTTTCAAGCTTCCTCCTGACATCTTGAAAGGCAGCAGGCCTGGCTCCTTACACAGAAGCTGATCTGCTGCCTGTGCACATGTTCCTGGCTGTTAGCTGAGTGTTGGGTGCATGTGCACAGGGAGCAGGCTTGGTTTTCCATGCAAGCAGCAAGGTTTGCTGCCTTTTACAATGGTCGCGACAGCAGTAGAGGAGGAGGAGGCAACTTGAATATAAGGTAGTGTAGTGAAGGAGGCAAGGAGAGAGGTGGGTATCCATTTTGTTTGGCATATCATTTTGTTTTGACAAAATGGGTTGCAAAAACTGAACGATGAACCAGGCCAGATTGTGGCTTTTTTGTGGTCTGTACTTTGGTTTGTGCACATCTCTGATAAGAACAGTGTTTAAGACTCAAATTATAGCCCCCTTCGTGACCCAACATTGCAGCTTTTCATTTCCAGGACTTCAAAATGTTATTCTTTCCCATAATAAAGCAAAACCAAGGCTGCACAATTCAATCAATCAACTCAGGGGGAAGATTCAAGTAAAGATTAACTAACAGCAGATTAAAAACTGTGTTCAGTCAACAGTGAGGTTTACAAGAAGTAGTCATTCTTGGACAGAGATTCTTAAAAACTTCACAATGTACATCACACAGAAATCAAAACTTAAAAAAACTCTACAACTGCCCATCTTGACAGGTAGAACATGTGAAATGAAGTAGAAAAATATTTTTCAGGTTCAGGAAATATCTCACCAGCTCTTTCCTCCCTGCACCAAATATGAAAATAGATTTTTTTCATTTCTGTATATATTGAAAGTATATTAAGTCTGAGCTGGAAGATAGATTATAATTTTGATTATAACAAAAGAAACAGACAACTGTTGATAGTTATTGTCTGAAATCAATATCAGTATGTCTTGAATCAAATACAATATCAATGGGCATGAGTTTTCTTTTCCTCTGAAGTCAGATTGCTTCTGATATCTTGGTTTAACAAGGGATAATATTTTCAAATTTGCTGGGGGAAAACAGAGCTGCCATTTCATTCTTGATGTTCAATGTAACTTATTTGTTAAAATGAAAAACTCTCACATTACAGACAATTATTTCCTTTCTTCACAGTCAGTGCAGGTTCAACCCCAAGCCTGATGCCCCAGACACAACAACTCCAATAAAGCTTTAAATTAGGAGACAGATTTCCTTGCTGCTTAACAGGCCTGCCATCTCTCACTGTTTAAGGCAGATAATGAGCTGGCTTAAGTGTTCCTTTCATCATCTAGCTTTTGACCTCCTTGGAGTACAGATGGGTCACACTCTTGATATTCCCAGACAAAGAAAGGGCAGAAAAGGCAGAGCAACAGTAAAATGAAAGTGCCCATTCTAACAAATTCCTGTGACAAATGAGGCTTGGGATGAAAGATTAATTAAATACACTCGAGATAATCACAAAACTTAGCTGAGACACATAATGGTTTCCCTGATGCTGAAGAAACAAGAGGCCCCCAGCTTCAAACTGAGCACCTACAGGTTCACACAGATGGATATACATATGATATATGTGAAAGATCCTCCTCAAAAGATGTGCAATATTACCTCATTAAAAAGTAAAGGCACAGAAGAGCAAATATATTTGCTGTGGATCAGCACTTAAAATCAAAAGATACCCAAGAGCATCAAAATAGTTGGGCTATATAGTATAAATAATCCTGCAGTCTGCTGCTTTCCAATTTGAACATACATTTGAGAAAAGATTTCAAAAGCACTGCTTTTTTTTAAACTAAGACACCTAACTAACACAAGTGTTACCTATTTTACCTATTTTTCTGCATGTTGATAACTAACAAAATGTTTCCTCTTTAATACACCAGTTACAATCTCTGTTGAATATTGAATGCAGAATCATTTCCTGGTATCTTGAACTGTTTGCCCATAGGCCTGTGAAAGCTGTTGATGCCCCAAAGCAGCGGCTCATGAGTAAGGGTATAGTGGTAAATTCTGAAGTACGGGCACTTGTGTTGGACAGTCCCCATAGCCATGTCTCCAAGGAAAGGCCAAACATGCAAGCAAGCAATGATTGATATCAACAACCCAATACTAGCACTTTCTGTCTTTACCAGTAACAGTTTTGTTTTGTAGAACTGGCAGGCATTAAAGCTATGCCAGCCCCCAAAACACCTTCACATAGGAACAAAGCTCCCAATAACATGTTATTGTTTAGAAAAAATCAACATTCCCATTCACCTCTGTGGTTACAGTGAGAATTGCCACCAAGACTTGGAAAATCCTGATGAAGGAAGGTCCCAGTGTTTTCACCCTGCAAAGCTTCACTGTTGGCGAGAAGGATTTATTTATTTATTTTATTTTTGAGAATTTTTAGCCCACTTTTCTCCTTGGAAAAGGCCCAAACATAGCAAATAAACTGCTGGGGGGGGGGGAGGATCAAGCAGGAAGTTGGTAGAACACATCCCTATTTTGCAATAATCTGTACTGATCTTGTGAGGTTTCAAACTAGTCTACTTGTAATTGAAGACGTTTGAAAGATGGGCATCCTCATACTTCAAAAGTCTTTCTGCTGTCGGATGACTTCCAAATTATATTGGTTGAATCAGATCTGAGAAACAAATGGGGTACAATTGACAATGCAAGGCACTTCTTTTGAATAGAATGAATAACAGTTGTGGTGTTAAAGAAGTTTTATTGAGCGCTAATCTAGGCTCCACTCAACAAACCAAGGTATCTCAAATGCAACATCTGGAAGTTGAATCATGACAACTGGTCTTTTCTTGAGAGCACGAAATGTTTTGCTACTCATCCAAGCCGCTTTGTCGGTCTGAAGAGAGTTAGTAGTGATGGCTCCAATTTATAGTTCACCTTGATTTCACATCACCCTGGTCTAAATAACCTTGTTAGGTGGACAGTGGCTTAAATAGGCTTATGGGTGGACAATGGCCTGGGGTGTGTGAAAATCCCACCTATGTAACCCTTCCCTACACCCATTAAATATGGGTTGTTAGATGCAGCCTTGCTGGTGGAGGTGTGAAGTGCTTCTGATTGTGTTTGATGAAAGGGCAGCATGATAAGTGGCAGAGAGATTGTGCCTGAATCCACCACCTCTGTTGAGAGAAAGGTTTTCAATACACACATGAATGGCTTCCACTTATCTTCTCTGTCTAATATGTGTACATCCTAATGTTTGAATGAGTGCCTTTTGTCCTTTAAATGGAGGTACACTGCTGATTCTGATCCTGAGCGGTTGCCCCTCCTGTGTTGTGCCATCCTCCTGTTTAATGGCTATTTAAATTCTCCATTGTAGAGGTCTGCACACTTCTCACTTGCATTGGACCACATATACTATATTGCTCCTCTTGTGTTTTGGAATTGGGTCCTTTGGGTGGACAAGTCTCTGCCTAAGTGTGTTTGTGGGATTGAAGTAAATGGGGATGTGGGAGGGTGAGTAGAAAAACAGTTCAATCTCTCCATTAAAAAGTCCAGTTGCCATGACTCAACTTCCAGATAACCTCACCTGGATGACAAAATCCTCACAGACTCAAATGCAGCATAAAAATACTTTAGCTAGATACAGAAGATAAGCTAATAAAAACTACTATATGAATATTTATTAGAAACTGAGATTGAAGATGAAGTAGTTAAAGATTGTATGATGAGATGGGCACAAAATATAGGGCATAATATTGATAATGATCACTGGGCACACATAAAACATAAAAATGACAAAATCTGTAAATTATAAAGAAAATAAAAATGTTTTCCAGATGGTATATGACAAGGGAAATTAGCAAAAATGTATCCAAATGATCAAATATATGCTGGCAAGGTAAGAAGTAGGAGGGACCTTTTTTACCATGTGTGGTGGACTTGTAGCCACTTTAAAAACTATTGGGAAATGATACATGAACGGTTACAAAAATATTCTATGTTATACCTTTTAAACCAGAATTGTTTTTATTTAGCATTATGCCTGATGTGACACATAGTAACTGCAAGAAGAATATTATATGCAGAGAGACTGGAAAAAGACAGGCTCTGAAGAAAGAAGAGCTGTTGGAAAAGATCATGGAAGTGAGAGAAATGTATATTTTACTAGAGATTTTAAAAGAACAAACGATTCCAAAATCAAAAGAAACTTGGGAACCGGCATATAAATGGATCCAAGAGAAGCCTGAAAATTCACTTTGAAATGTAAAAGCTGAAAAAGATGTAAGGTGTGAGTGGAAAGAGCAACAATGCCTATATAGAAGGGTTCAATAACTGTAAAGCAATCATTATAATATGGATGTACTGTTCTATCAACCCTCTCCTTAAACCTATTTCCCCTTTCCAAATCTCCTACTCTCATCCCTTATTTAAACAATAATAAAAGATGGAAGAGTAAAAAAAACCCAGGGAGTCTCATGTTACCTTTAAGGTACATGTTTTATTCAGTGTAAGCCTTTATAGCTTGAAACAACTTTTAGTGACAATGAAAGAAGAAAATGCCAAAACAGGACCACAGCTGAACATTAAGAAGACAGAAATTATAACCAGAAAAGAACTAAAAAAGGTTAATGTTGACAGCGAAGAAACTGAAATTGTTATATGCATTTTGTATACTCACTTCTACCTTCAATCCAAAGGCAGAATGAAGCCAAGAATTCAGATGGAGTATGAAACACAGAAGGATATCAATGACAGAATTAGAGAAGACCATCAAGTGTAAGCATGTGTCAACGGAAACCAAGATCAAGATAATCCACATTCTTGCATTCCTAATCACTATATACAGGTGTGAAAGCTGGACAGTAAAGAAATCTGTCAGTAAGAACACTGATTTGTTTGAAATGTGGTGATGGAGGAGAGCATCGTGGATACCTTGGACTGCCAGAAAGACAAATAAGTGGGTCATAGAGTGATTCGAGCCTTAACTGTTCCTGTGGGCAAAATGATGAAACTGAGGCTGTCATACTTTGGGGGCTTCACAAGATTCCCCAGAAAAAACAACAATTCTGCAGAAGGTTGAAAGCAGCAGGAAAAGAGGAAGACTAAATATGAGATTAATTGACTCCCTAAAGTAAACCACAGGTTTGAGTTTATAAGAGCTGAGCAGGACTAACAAGGACTGGACATTTTGAAGACTGTTTATTCAAAGGATCACCATAAGTTGGAGATGATGAAGGCATGTAGGAACAATAGCAAAAACAAGAAGCAGCTTTCATGGACACAGCCTTTTTCTTCAGAATCACAGAGTAAAATATTCAAGGCACTGGTTTATATACATATGAATTATGTTGGTGGAGGTGGAACAGAATGAGACACAGAAAATAACTGTATTATTTATACTAGACATAAACATTCAAAGAACTGGCTAACAGTAAAAATCCTGGCAGTAGTAAGAACAGTTACATAAGCATTAAAGCAATAACCAGAATCCTATTGTGAAATAACATATGCAAGTAAATGGTGCTTTCTCCTATTTGCTGACTGTCTGCTGCATGCCCAGGTGCTCAGACAAGTGCATGGCCTGGATATGCATGGCTACACAAGAGACAGTTGTAATGATCACAGACACTTGTTACTCAAATTAGGGCTTATTCTACACAAACCCAGTAGGATTCTATTTAATGGTTTCCACATCCAAGAGAGTGTTGATGTCAGCTAAAGCCAGAAGTATCCTGTTTTGATTCAAAGTTCTGTTGGATAATTAACTCATACATAGTAAGATAGAAATACAGAAAACCTGCATGTGGATGAGCTGACTGATGAGATAAGAAGGCTATGTTCAACCCAAGAGAGATACAGCTGAACCTCTTGATACAGACTTGTTTGAAAACTGTCTTTGAAGTTCTTTTGTTTAAGGATAGCCAACTTGAGGTCAAAGACAGAGGTCTAGGGAGACTGAAGTGTTCTCCTACAGGTTTCTGAACATCACTGTTTCTAATTTCAGTTTTGCATTAAAAAATTTTCATTGTCACAGAGACAGTTCTTCTTGCCCCATCTGAATTGTAGCACTCTGGGAGCATTGCTGGCAAAAGATTGCATATATCACGGGTAGAAAATGGACAGGTGTATGAACTCCAATGGTGTAGATTAACAGTTCGGCACTTTTAATAGAGTTTCCCATGTAGACATAGGGACAATTGGATCTCCAAGAGGGTCCTTTTCTGTATCAGCATGTTTTGTTATGTAAATCAACTACAGTACTTAATTAGTGTAACTCATGTATCTAAAGAAGTGAAGCTTCAAACTGCCACATTAAACCTATTAGAATCATAGAATCATAGAGTTGGAAGAGACCTCAAGGGCCATCCAGTCCAACCCCCTGCCATGCAGGAACCCCCATCACAGGACTCCCAACAGAGGGCCATCCAGCCTCTGCTTAAAAACCTCCAGGAGACTTCACCACCTTCTGTGGCAGCATATTCCAATGCCCACAGCTCTAACTCTTGGATTTATTTATTTTTTAAATTCATCAGGACTGACTATCCCCATTTGGTAGCCAATGGAGTGGGGGATGCATGCCTATTAAGTTCATAGATAAAATATGTAATTGCACTATTTTCATAAGTACATGGTGAAGCATTTTGTTGGAAGTATGGACATTTGCTTGAGCAGTATGAAAAACTAATAGTAAAAACATACATGCCCAAGAATGCAAGAATGATACTTCGGAATCAGATTGCAGCACCCTATCTGGTATTACCTCAAAACCAGAGAAGAATAAGGAAAATGTCTGGAAAGGATCAGTAGCTCACAGAAGTGGGGAAACTTCTCAGTGGTGCTGCTATGATAAGAAAGTAGGTGACCAAGAGCATACTGGATCTATTGGCCATGTACTCTTACCCTTAGATGGGTGTCAACGATGGCTATGCCAAAAACAAACAGACAAATAAAAAGAAATAAATTCCCTGCCCATGAGAATGTCAATTATTCTTCATCAATTCACCAGAAAACAAATATCATTTGAAAATGGTTTCATAAGAGGAGACATGTTGCAGATATTCTCATGAGCGATATTCAAGGTTCTTGTACTTCACTTATTTATTAAGTAGTTGAAAGGCTTGTGTGCAGTGTACTGTACAATCATCTCTGTGTCTGCCAAGAGACAAGTCACCTCTTCACGCTTCAATTAAAGCTCAGGTGAAGATCTCATAGGTAACTTTTTGCAGAGGGCTTTCTCAAGTCAGGAAGGTTAAGCAGCCAAGGAAGTGACAGAGAAATTATGGGATGTGCAACAGAAATAAAAAATAAATGCACTCTCGGTAACATTGTTACGCTTGAAACATATAACAACAAAAGTCTAAAGGGTTCCGAGAATGATGAACTCTTTCATGGATAGTAAATCTTTTGAAATAGTTGGAGAACAGACTAATACAAATGTATTAATTCATTCATATGCACCTTTCTCCCAGGACAGGGATCCCAGACAGCTCACAAATGATGGGGGAAGTGGTAGTAGCACCCATATTCAGAGAGATATAGTAACATGGTATTTGGTACATTAGCAACAATTAAACATACAATAATATTTTAAAGACTGCTAATTTAAGAGAAAATAAAAAATCTTTGAAAGACACACACACACACACACACACACACACACACACACACACACACAGAGAGAGAGAGAGAGAGAGAGAGAGAGAGAGAGAGAGAGAGAGAGAGAGAGAGAGAGAGAGAGAGAGAGAGAGAGAGAGATTCTGCACCCTAAAGAAAAAAAGCCTTATCAATTTTCTTAGTTATTAAAGGCCTGCCTAAAATTAAATGTATTTTCCTGCTCCTATAGGGAAAGGTAAACCTGCATGCTGAGGGAGAGTATTCCACAATCTGAGACCAGCCACTGAAAAGGCCCTCTCGGGATCAGCAGAATCAACAGTGGGGACCCTCCTCTGGAAATGTAAAGAGCCCGAGGGGCTCCAATGGCGATGGGATAGATCTACAGGCAGTACTTCAGAGAGGCTGGACTCAAATCCAACAGTAGCTTTGCATTCTGTAGAATAGGACACAGCACTAACTTCTCTCATACTGACTGCAGGATATCCAGAGAAGGGGTATGTTAAAAACATCTTCAGTAGAGATGAAATGTATTTATAGTGGCCACACCACAAAAAAGTAGCATTTGGACAGTCTGGGAAAGATACTGAACCCTCAATTATGACAATAATGGCTGAGTCAAAATTTCTCAGAAAACATTTTCTTCTCAAAACAACAAAAAACAACAACAACAACAAAACCCCACTCAGATATTTGCTTTTCATTTTTGACTCCCCTAGAAGCATTATTTCCAAAATTTCTACACAATTTTTGGTGTTTGTTTTCCCACCAAAAGCATTCTAAAAGAAGCAAAATAGTTGCTAGATTCCAGTACAGTTGCTGTCACTTTCTGCGGCAAGGTGGGGGGAAAAAAACCTTTTGAAAAAAGAATTTAGGGACGCAATTATACTATAATTACTAGTTATGATGAATCCCACCTCTGAGAAAAGGTTAGAGAAGTACTGCTGGGAGGAAAACTTTAAAATATCAGTTGTCTCAACACTAACATTTTTATTTCAACCTTTGCTCCATACCGTTTTGAAAGCTGCACATATGGAATTCCCTGGCAGCCAGTGGCATCGCTACAAAACATTTCTATAGCAATCAGAGGATTTATACAGCCAGTGTTCTTGACAAAGAGGGACTGTTAAAAATATAATACCATACCAGTTTGTCCAAAGATAAAGAATGTATGCCTCATCAAATACTGCGGCACTATAACTGCTATCTCTCAGCATTGCTTGTGGTCACTACGGCTAATGAGAGCAGGAGTCCAATAACAGTCTCTACCCCTGCTTATAGTGCTTAGCTACTCTGGAGATAAAATTCTAGGGTAGCTATAATAGTCTAACGAAGCAAAGACTAATACATTTTATGGGACATAACCCTTTGCATGCTGAGTTTTGTGTAAACTGCCTCAGAATAAAGATACTCAGGCCCTCTGGTGACAGGAAGGAAATGAGATATGGATTAGTTGCTTAAGGACTAGACATGGGCACGACTCGGCGAAATTTTCGTTTCCGTTTCCGTTTGTCATTTCCATTACGTAACGAAACGACAAACGAAAATTGAGCTGGAAATTGAACGAAACGAAACGACACATGAAAATTGTGGTCGTTAGTTTCATTTCCGTTACTGGCAGCGCGCAATGAAATGAGCTGTTTTTTAAATGTTAAAAAACGCCCTGGACATCCATAAAATGCAGCGATAATTATTTATACTGTCTGATAATACCTACCAGGGAGGTGGGGGGTCCTTAAAACGTGCATTTATGTCTTTTCTCAGATCGCTGTATTTTTTTTCCTTTAAGGGGAGTTGGGGAATAGGGACATTGACCCAAAATGGCTCCCAGATGCCTAATATTGATTTCTTGGGTATTAAAACGCCCTGGACATCCATTAAAATGCAGAGATAATGCGAGAATTATTTGAAATTATTACCTACCAGGGGGTTGGGGTCCTTAAAACATTTGGTTTTGTCTTCTCCCATTGCGATGTATTTTTCTTTTCACTTTAAGGATGACAAAATGGACGTCCCCAGCCACTCCAGCCACAACATGGAGGCAAGCCATGTGATGGGATCATGTAAATTCTTGGAAAACTTCAACCAATAGCATGCCCAGGTTGCAGACTGGGCAGGTCTGGCAGCCACAGAGGGCATAAAAAGCTCTGGCAGCCCCTGGAAATGCTTTAAAATCGTGCTAATCGCGGTAGAAATGACAAACGAAAAAACAAAAAACAAAACGACAATTTTTTCAAAAATTTTGCAAAAAATGGAAACGACCCGAAACGGACCCATCCCGAAAAACGACAACTCGAAACATAATTTTTTCTAGTTGTGCCCATCTCTATTAAGGACAGTAAATAAACAGGTTAGATGTTCATATATAACATGCTTGACTAACTTTACTTCAGCTTTGTGGATAACATGCATCTGAAGAAGTAGGCTCCATTCAACCAATCGTTATTCAAAACATGTTAGACTTTAAGATGTCAAAAGACTCCTTGCTGCAACAATACTTTTAGAAGTCTCTCTAATCCAGGAACTGAGGCTCTACATACAAGATGAAGATGAAAAAAAATGAGCAAGACTCTGTGAGCCACTGGCTGGCCTCACAGCATACATTAGCCCTGATGGCCTGGTTGTCATTCTTTCATTTTATGTGCCACATAAGACATAAAAAATGACAGAATGCAAACACAAAAAACGTTAACCAATGTCAAAGTGAACAAATGCTAAAATAGAACTAAACTTATCGAGCATTATCCCTACCGAATGGGTGATGTAATTGTTATGGTAATCACATTGCAGATAGGTCATTTGCAATCACTTATGATGATGATAAAAATTAAAATTGCATTTTATTGCAAAAATGCCATCAATATATGTAGATCCCACTGGTTTTAATCATAGCAGTTCAGTCTGGAGATCTCTAATCATTTAAGTAATTGGAAGAGAAGAGCCTCCTTGCAAAGGCAAAAACAACATTGACAGCACAATGTAGCATTATACCACTAATTTACATTAGTGAGAATATAGTTTTTCAGCAGATGGAAATATGCCAGGCCAGGAGGAAAAACGAAATCAGAAACTGGGCAATAGGGTCAAATGATGCTCTACAAAAGCGTACAAGCCTTTGAGTTCTGTAGGACCATTCAGTGGAACAGGATATGTCAAAACCTAGGGGGGATGGTGGAAGGAAAAGAAAAAGCTAAAACCTAAGCCACATGTTGTGGTTCAACATAACTGCATCTGACAGCAGTGTACAAAATATGGACCTTGAGTAGTTTTGGAAAATAAAAGTGTCATGGCAGCAGAAGCCCACTGCACAAGAACTATACAGCAATTGCCAGTAATGCACAGTGTGACTACATGATCAAATACCTCAGGATTCACCCTGCTTATAAAACTGCTGAATTTGAAGTACTGTATCACAATTAGTTTTGATATTACATTCTTGTCATGATGGGGTGTGTGTGTGTGTCTGTCAGTGGTGTTTCAGTGATGTAAGTAGTTAAGGTGTGATGTTCGTGCTAAGTATATGTGTGGGGGCATGCATAAATCACTGTGATTTTAATGTACGGAATTGGTTGATGGTCTTGAATCTCCCCAGATCATGTGGGGAATCCCTTTTGTTGTGAAGCAAAAGCTTAGTTCTGTTAATTACTTAAATAACAGCTCTGAAATTGTCATTAAAATCCCCTTCCCATCAATTACTCTCTCCCCTTACTTTCAAGAAGGAATTACCTCATCTCTGTTCACATATCGTTTTGAAGTATTGGCAATTTGGCATGATAAACTGTGACCAGAGATAAGGTAATTTATGGATGCATTATTTGAAAGTAAGGGGAAAGAGAAATGGATGGGAAGGGGGTGATTCCTGTTACAGAATCATTATGATGTGTGAATTATGATGTACTCTTAGACTATTAGGTACCTTCTCATGTTATTTTTCTATAGACTTTTTTCAAGAAATATAACAGTCTGAAGCTTTGAATGAGAAAATGGCTTCACAGAGAACCATAGAACAGTCAGCAGAGGCAGAATCAGAGGAAGGATGGAAAGAAAGAAGAGAGACTTTGGCTGTAATGCAACTTGTATTCAATATGAATGGAGAAATCCAGATTTAATCTGGAGCCCCTGCATGAACAACTTTGCAATTTAAAATATAACACAGGCTGTGAATCAAATCACAGCAAAGTTTAATCACACCTATAGGTCATGATGACTGGGGATGCTCTTAGCTGTTGTTCAGTGTCTCTTGAGAACAGCAAGTGGACTTGAGATACACTATAGCAGCAGTAACACTTGAACATTTGCTATTTTAAAAAGAGGGGACAAAGTATATGGTTAGCCAGTCATGGATGGCAAGGGCCTTTTAACCTTGGCCTTGTAAGTGGAAGGACAAAAATTAAGATTAGCAGGCCCTGACAAGTTCCCCTACCACAGAGAAGATGATTAAAAAAAGGTTAAGTGTCCAGATGGAGGAGTGTAGAAACAAAGAGCATCGCCAGGGAACAGGATTGGGGGGTGGGAATACCCCCTATGTCTGAGGACGCTTTGGGACTAATCCTCTCCTGATGGCAAAGATGTATTATAGGCATGCCCTCTTTCCCTTCTAAATATTAAAGACACGAAAGTTGGCTGTTAGATATGGGAAGAAGGCGGGGAATTATTCGAAATCCAACCCCTTGATGAGGCAGCACTGCAGGCCTATAGATAAAAGGAGTCTTTGATTAGAAAGCAGAACCTTGTTGCAGATTAGAAGGGGCAATAGCCATACTGTGTAAGGCAAAGGCTGCTTGGGGCTACCATCTATGCGAGCTATACTAATAGTGTGTGAGCAGAATCAGCACCTGGGTCACAAACCTCATCATATCACAAAGACCTGAGGGTTTTGAACTCATTTTGCTCAGTCAGAAGTGGTGTCCCTATCCTAGCGGGTAACATAATCATTACTGGAATCACAACCCAGATACATGCTCTGCAAAACATATTAAAACAGATGATCTGATTCTGTGCTTTGCTGGCACAAGGTTCCATATGAAGCTATGGTAGAGGCCATTAAACCTTGCAGTATCTCAGCTGGCAACCATCTACCAATAATTGCCGTTGGGTTTTAAAGCTAGCATTTCCAGTGCTATGGCTCTTGGCCTTTAAATGTTTGACTGATTTTTAAAGTGTTGTCAGCTGCAGTACCCTGTATGCGCTGCTTATAACAGAAATCTGCTGTCTCTTGAACACTATATTTCTAAGTCCACTAAACAGTATGAGACAGGAGAAGTCAGGGAGAAGAGAAATCTTTCTTCCTAAATATCCCATTAAAGGATTGTATGACAACTTCAGCCGAAGTTTTATCATCTGCTCTAGCCTGTCCAAATAGAAAAAGAACATATTTCCTCAGGCAAAATCTGTCAGTATGATGCTGGTGGCTAAGCTAGGTTACTATGATACTAAGATACTCTATATTTTGAGAAAATCAACAATGCTTTGCTCTCTCTCTCTCTCTCTCTCTGTTGCAAACAGAAAACCAATTCTTCCTTCCCCATCTGTAACCCCAAAATGCCCCCTCCTCAAGACAGATAATTGTATAAATAAAAATAAGCAAGTAATATTTAAACCACTATATAGGATATACATTTATTAATTACAATTTACTGGTTGGGTTTTCCACCCACCCTTTGAACTTTGTAATGAAATACATGCATCCTCAAGTCTAAGGTAGAATGTTCAGACAGATGGAGCTGTTTCCCCATTAGCTTTTGTGCATTTTCATTATTAATAGTCATCCATGTCTAAAATGCATCCATTCATTTGCTTTCACAGCAGTTGTTTTGCTTAATGGATAGAGATGGCAGAAAGACATAAAAGTAAATTCTGGCATTTAAAGTCTTTAAATGTGTGGCCATACAGTTCTGAGAATGCAGAACTAACACAGGCTTCAAAAACATACTATTGTAGACACTCGTTCTGTTATTTAATAATTCAAACACTACTACAATGGACTGTTAAATTATGATTACTTTCTTAGGCTATGTCTCCACCATATGAAGGCTTTAGAAGGGATGGATCAATATTTTATGAACTCTGATGGGGAGCCAAATCTATTTCCAAGAGAAGGTTGCATTTTTTCCCCATTTTGCAGTGGAAAGAAACCGAGTTCTAAGTCCAAAGAGATGTATACATACAGTTATTTCACTAAGTTATACAACAGCCACAAATGTGAAGATTGATGCTAGGTTTGATAGCCTCTTAATTTCCTTTCCTGGTCAATTTCCATTCTGAACATTGAAGCACTTAATTTTTCTTCCATTTTTGCATTTGGGGAAAGAGAAGCAGAGGATAATCTGTTGTGTTTTTTATTTTTATTTTTATTTATTATTATTTTTGCAGATACCCCCTCCTGGTCACAATATTTAAGAATTCTACAAGGTGTTCTTTGTAGAGTGTCAGATCCTACTAAATTTTGGTATAACCTTTACAGAACATTTAAACACACATTCACATATTCTCTCTGGAGGGTCAGAACTGACCTCACCCCATATAGTAGGAATTCCATACAGAGGTGCCTTATGGACCTGGATGACGAGGGACCCTTACCCCTGTCATAAGTTGACTTCAAATCTACTATGTAGGAAGAAATATTAGAATTTTAATGTTGAAAGAGGACAACTAGCCCTTAAATCAGTTAGGCAGGTGAGAGACTTGGATAACTCTAATAAGCCATCCCTACTGGGCATGTGGTTAGATTTATAAGTCTATATGATAAATAATATTTTTATGTAGAGCCACCAAGTCTAGCCCTTTTGTCTAGGCTCATGCAAAAGCAAATGCGGTATCATAAAGAAAACAAAAAACAAAAACCCTTTGTTCATGATACACATATTAACAATCACAGGACGTCAACACACATTGTCTACTCATGCATTTACACTGCAGAAACTGCAAAACAATAATTCATAAAGGGCTGACAATTTGAGAATATATGCAGTTTCAGACTGGCATCCTTGGTCATATAGGTTGATAATATAAAACTAGTGTACTAAAGGCATGACAATATTATTTTCACGCAGCAGTTCAGCTGCCCTGAAGTTTCCTGTAAACATGTATCAGGATTAAATAATCTAGGCAGAATGTCAACTGTCAATTTCTAAAAGTGCATTATATGGAAAGAATCTTTCCCACTGTGTAAATGGCACTTAGCATGGGCTTCTTAAAATATTAATAACCCTATGACTGACAAATCTGGAAATATGGCACTGACAGAACCAGATCAATTATCTCTGCTATGTCAAATATACTGAACATTTCTCTGGCTCAATCAATTTTATGCCTTCAAAACTGCCAACTATTTTTTAAAAATACTTTTCAACTTGTAGTTAACATTAATACATATGATTATTATGAATCCTCCTACTTTGTCTAAGCCAAAATGTAAAAACATTGCCATGTTTAAGATTTCTCATGGATGCATTTAACTGTGTTAAAATTTGTCTGCAAATTTAAAGGCAAACCAAAGCAAAACAAACACATACATGATTCTATTTGCTCTTCTGGAAAAAATAAAATGGAACAGAAGAACAGAATGCATGATTCCATTTTGAGTAATACACGCTCTGGAGTTTAAGAAACAACATGTTTGCTGTTTTTACTTATGAAGTAAAATAAGATTATAGAGAATTGTTTGATTAATGCATACTCAGACACAACAGTTGAACTGAGGATTAAGAACATAAGAACATAAGAAGAGCCATGCTGGATCAGGCCAAAGGCCCACCTAGTCCAGCTTCCTGTATCTCACAGTGGCCCCACCAAATGTGTCTGGGAGCGCATGAGACAAGATATCTGTCTCCTGATACCACTCCCCTGCATCTGGTCCTTGAAGCACCCTGGTTTTAAGCCTGGAGATTACACATCTCCATCATGGTTTTGTAACCTGTGATGGACTTCTCCTCCCAGAATCTGTCCAATCCCTTTTGCAGGCATCCAGGCTAGATGCCATCACCACATCTTGTGGCAGGGAGTTCCACAGACTAACAATACGCTGAGTAAAAAAATATTTTTTTGGGGGGGGCTCTCCAGCCAAGAGTGTCATTAGCACCAATAACCTGCAAGTACATAAGCAGAGATCACCGGTGGCAATAAAAAATGCAGTTCTGGTGACCAATGAAAAAAAGGCTGCAGTACGTTTTGCAGCAGGAGAATTTAATTTATTTGCAAATGACTCAGAAACACATGGGATGGCATTTTCAAAATGGTTCCAGGTCAGGTCTTCAGCTCAAGATGAACATTATGGGAAAACTTAGGGCTGTTATTAACATACACCTACCTAATGTTTGTCCCTGTTAAACCTGTGTACTTGTTGGTAGCAAATGCAAACAAAAATACGGTACAGTACAGTATATGCCTTTGCTAATGTGATGGGGGTTTCTACTTGGCAAGGGGTTGGATTAGATGGCCCTTGAGGTCTCTTCCAACTCTATGATTCTATGAAACACATACAGAGAGAAACTGCTTGCATTTTTGAATAAAGGAACTAACAGAGGCATTTGGCAGCTTGATTCGTTGCTTTTTCTGTGTTTGAAGATCCATCTAACCTCAGTTAACTCCACAAGGTAGAGACACAATTACAATGAAGAAGAGTAAGGATTGAAAGATTTGAAATACAGTATGGAAAGAATAATAATAAGAAAATACTAGGTGCTTCAACTGTCTCTCATATAACATTCTTCTATTGTGCTACTAATCTGAAAGTACAGTATGTGGTACATTTCCTTAGGGTGGTGGGTAGTGGACCACTTTTAATTTACTTAGCACAACAAACTGTCAAGTCCAACCAAATATCTGTTGCTATCATTCAACAAAACCATTCAATTATTTTATTTAGGATAGATCAGTCTGCTACCCTTTGTTTTCAGGAATATTAAAATGAAGTATATTAAGCAGAGAAGGGAGGATTTAAACATAAAGAAGAGGCTAGCAAAATAATTCCAATTAAACAAATAGTTGCAACAACATATCGTAAAGAAAAGCATGCAAAAAAAGCCAGGACACCCTTGGATATACAACCAAAATGCTACAGGAATTCTATAGTTCAATGCAAAATAAGGGTTCTGGATTGAACTTTTTTTTCCTATCAGGGCAAACATCATTTTCTTTGCCAAAATAAATTCCCTCAAGAAGCCAAAAGGATTACACCCTTTTAAAAATTGTTTGAAGAACCATGCTCCATATTTGGAGGAAAAATATCTGAATAAACTTTTGTCCTCTGTTATCTGAGATAGAATGTTCTTTATAAGTTCAACCTGATCGTATAAGGCATTCTTGCTACATGTCTAGCAGAAAGCTTCTTTAATACATTTTTGCTAAATTTTGAGACCCAACCTAGATTTAAAGAAAACAGTATTGTTCTGTGCTTAAAATTAGTGCCACCTCAGGCAGGGACCTCACATCATGGAAGAAAAAGAAAAGAACTTGTGAATTGTGACAACATGGCTGCTGGGGGGGGGGGTCTGCTTTCTACAATGATGGCTGCTATGCCAGAGAAACGTGTTTCCAAAACTGAGAAACTTCAGTCATTTTATAGTGGAAAGAATAGATAGGCAAGGTCAGATTACAGATCACAAGTATTAGAGGAATACAACTTTGAGATATGCTCACTGTGCAACCTTCTCTTCTAAAATGTTCCTGCACATGTATCTATCAGGCAATCTAACATATATTCAATATGTGTTTGGTTTATTGAAATTTCCTCTGGGGAAAAGATCAACCCAACCATCCACGGATTAGTACAGACCAGAGGCCTTGCTTGCACATCTTATCTAGAGTGTATTGAGGAAACATGTTTTCCATTCAATAGACTCCCTTCTCTTCCCTTTATCTCACCCTTCTGTAGTTACACAAATATGATTTGTTTTATCTCAGTATTGCTAAGCATTAATACTGGCCCCAGAGGCCCAAAACAAATCCAAAAAATATTCCCGCGCCCAACTTAATATTAAAAATAGTAAAGCTCAGCAAAATCCTGTCATGCACACATGCACAGCAGCTCAAACACTAGCCAACCCTTTCAACAGGCTTATTTCTCTGTCTTGGAAACAGAATATACTTGAAAATATTTGTCTCATTTTTCTTTCCCTCCCCATTGAAAGGGTTACTGTGGTGCATGCTTATGCAATGTCAGCACCCCCACACACCAAAATTCAAGCCTCCTTTTCATACCACCCATGCTTGTTGATGCTGATGGCTGATACAGTACCTGAGGTTGGAAGAACTTCAGAGGAAGCAGCGTCAAATACAGGGAAAGGGAACATGGGGAGAGAAGGTAAAGAGAGAGAACATAGGAATATGTAAACCACAGTACAAACATGACATACAGACATAGCAGGCTGAGGCTGTAACAAAGAGAGCAATCTCCCACTGCTTTTTCCCAATCAATTGCTATTGTAATAGATATTCAAAAGAAGATACTGGTGATTTGGTTCCTTTGTCTTCATTTCCAATGGCTGGCATTCCACACAGCTTATGACATACATTCATATCATCTATCTATCTATCTATCTATCTATCTATCTATCTATCTATCTATCTATCTATCTATCTATCTATCTATCTATCTATCTGTCTGTCATCGTGCATCTTGTTGACATCAGTGCAAATCCTCTAAATGCCAGGATGAACTCTACTCTGATTCAATTTTATTGCAAACACAGTATTGATTTCCAGACATGTATGATGGATGAAACAATATGCAATGCAAATAACCACAAGAATACAATATTCTGCTTAGATTTCTTGGATCAAGTCACGTATGTAAGAAATGGAATCTGTGACTCGGATATAAATGGAAATAAGTGCCTTTCTTGTATCTATGAGAAAAAAGGAAAATTGGCACCACTTGATTGGACAACTTTCTTTTCTACAATTCCAAATACTTAGCTGTGTATGTTCATTGTCTAATGGATCTAAACATTCTGCCCATGGGAGCAGTTCATCATTCATTAATAATATGAGGGGAAGACACTTCCACTTTTATTTGAAGAGCCTGAAAAACCTCACTTGTGGGACTCCCCTGAGGGCCTATTCCCTTGACCTACAAGGCAACGGCAATATTTATGACATCCTGGCTGAATTCCAGTTGTGTTGCCACACACACTGATCCAGTCATGTGTATACTTATTCCACATACAGAAGTCAATTTGCTTCGGCAATATTTATAAAGCAAAATACCAGCAACAGTGTACAAAACATTCTGTACTAGGTATCATCATGCACACTGTCATTTCAACACAGAGTACCTATGGCAGAAAGCCATTACAAATGAGAGAGAAGCTCCATGACAAGCTTGTTCGCAAGAGAGTTTTCTAGGTGTCCACCTTTCAGCACCTTTGTGATCCAAATATCTCAAGGAAAGTCTGCTAGTGTTGCAGGCCCTATACAATTCTGCCCCACTGTAGCACTGCAACTAGTCTTTGCTATTTAAGAAAAACAAGCACATGGGCTTGGGAAGAAAGTGTAAGCTGTTGTTGTTTTGCATATCACTCTGCTTTAGACTGTTGCATAGCAATGCCTTCCTACTTGAAGTTGCACAAATAACAGAGAAACTTGCACCAAGACAGACGTTTTATCCAACAAGTGGTTCCATAAGTCCATTTGTGTAACTAGTTGTACAATCAAATGCATTAGTAACTCTGAGATTAGTTGCTCAACTAGTTATGCAATCATGAAAGCAGACTGCACAGATGTCACTCCCAAGAAACTTCCTCAGGTGTTAACTTTGTACCACACCAAATGCAATAGGATTTCTTTATCTGAAATGGCACAATATAATATATATTGCTGATGTTCCAATGAAAATACTAGGAGAGACACTAGACTTCACTACTGGGATCACACAGTATAAACAACAGAACAGTTTCCTCAGTTTAGATGATCACAAGCTCTGATGTGTTGTCAGGAAAAGAAGCCAAAACAAACATGAGACTTCCATGCTCTCTTCTTATCAAAACATCATTACATGTTCTGGGAAGAATTAGAAGCTTCTGATTTCCCCCCTTTTGTGCAAAATTGCAAACAGATAAGGAGAAAAGAGAAGAGAATGTATAAGCCCAAAGCTCTCTGTGGCTTATTCTAAGTTTTTTTTTTTAAAATAAAACTTGTGGCTTACTACATCTAAATGGAGTCACTATATTTACAATCCAAAAAGTACTTCCTTCTCCAGATACATGTCCCAGAAATATATTTTGCAATACTGTGTTTCATGGCTTTTAGTCTGTTTAACAAGATTGCAAAACTACAGATTTGAACATTTAACAAATTCAAATCTCCGAAAAACCCCCAAATCCATCTGGACTGTCTCTATCCTCCATTCCTTGACAATCTATATAATAAAAATTTAAATAAATCTTTAGTGCAACCAACTTGCTCCAGACGTTCTTATGATACACAAATGTATGTTAAAATGTAACTCACTGCCAACCAGAATGTAAATTCTTCCGATAGGATGAGAAATGACATCATGATAAATGTAACACCAAGAGCTAAAATATTCTGAGAGCTTGCCAGTTAAAAGATAAATGATAACTGATTTATTTTTAAAAAAGTGTTTATTCAAGGAAAGGTTTTCTGCATATTTTTCTGGAACAGCTATAGAATGTTAAGAGGCGGCTTCATTTTGTTCCTCCTCGTTTCAGTTACTTTGCTTAATATGAATCCTCCTCCTCATCATCATCCGAGAACCGCAGACTTAGCCTATGGTTTATCAAGTCCAGCCACAGTCAAAGAGGCACAGTGGGGAATCAAACTCCCAACCTCTGTCTCTGTAGTCAGATACTAAAACTCAGAACTATCCAGCAGTTCACAAGGCCTATTTGATCCCTTCAGCAGTATAAGTGATGCCACTTCCCCACTAAGGTCATTTGTTGATTACAGAGGTGAAAGGAAGAGCTCATTGTCCACCCTCAGTTTTTGCTTGCAGTTAATACGGGGTACGGAGGCTAGTGAATGCGTCCGCTTTATCATTCTCCTTCTACCAATAAAAGTGTTTGAAAATTGTGATCTCAAAGAGGGCCTTTGAGGAAGCTGATTCCTTTATAAGACAGTTGACTGTAAAGGATATACAATTAGTAACAGAAATGTTCAGAGCCTAGCGTTCTTTCCTTCAAACATACGCAGCGGATTAATTTTGACATCAAAAAGTAACTGAAGAACTGACCCTCATTTATATGGAAATCATACACCATGGAGCAATCCTAACTTATGACAAATGAAAACAGTGGCATACATGAATAGTTACAGGAATCAGTACCTTGTCATAACTCATGGAGAAGAAAAACTAGAGCAAAACTTTTAATGATCTCAAGTCAGAATTTAAGCTCCCCAAAATCTGTCACAGACAATATTTTCAATTTAGGTGCTGTCTAAGCGCTATGTTTAGTCCAGGCCCCTTAAGTATATCAGAGATTCCTTGAGTGTTTAGATTCCTGCAGTCATTCTCATGGGCGTACATATTTTTATATATGTTATATCTTTGCAATAAACTGAAGTACTGTACAACCTACTGTATATTACATGATTTGCAATCCAACTAGAGAGGCCACTAGATACCCCTCAGTGGAACCATATCCTTCCAAATAGCAACAACTTTTCCATGGGTGTGAGACTGCATTAAACTAGAAGAAAATATTATTGGAAACATGTCAGACAGATTCTACCAAATGAACTTATTAGAAGATAACTAATGCTGGAGTCATTGCAATAGTGAAGAAACCTTAACATGCCACAGTCCTATCTAGTTATTACTTTTTTTTTGGCAAATGGTCATGGAAGATACCAGTTTTGTACCAGATACAAAAGTAGATTTCTCTGCTTACAATTTACTGTTGGAATATTTACATATATGGTACATTACAAAGACATGCAGACTTGGGCTTCTATGGTCAGCTATGGTGACCAAGCATATTTTCTTAACATAGCTGCTGAACCCCCCCCCCCAATAATGCCACAGACAATGGACAACAAATCTATTGGGCTTGACCATTAAAGAGGAAAAAAGCATTTTACACAAGGAGAAAATATGTGAGTATTTGCTCCACATTTCTGGAACTCTCTGAAGTTAGCTTTATGAAGGAATATGAAAGCTTTTGCTTAGAGGTCACTTAGTTGTACCTCGTGATGCAAAATTAATTTGTTCCTCAGGACGCGTTGTGTTGCAAAATTTTCAAACAGCAGATACAAAGAGGGCACAAAGCACACTGTGGTTTGAAGTCTTCTGCAAAATTTTCGTATCTCAGGGCTTTCCAGAGGAAATTTTCAATCTTGAGTTTTTGCACTGCGCCCCAGATGGACTTCCCTTTTGTATCTTGAGTTTTTTTTTACGACACGTGGCGCCTACATCTCAAGGCACCACTGTACTTCAGTCCCTTACACTAACTTTTGTCCTGCCTTGTCTTCTGTGTATTTGATTTATTTTTTTGTACATCTAAATATGTGGCAGATGTATACCGTGGAATGTCATTTTCTGTAATCATTGCACATTGCACATATATGCCTAATTTATTTCTTTAAAATATTTTTACCCCACATTTCTTCTTAATGCATCAGTAAAGGAAGATAATGGAAAGGGGCTTTTCTTCAGAAAAAATTCATAGTATAAATTAAAAGCAATAATCATGAATCGGTTTGTAAATTATAGGACAAATTCTCTTCTATTATAATCTTGAAATTCCTGCAGTATTTTCCTATTAAAGGATCTATGTACTATACTGTGCATGTGGTTGTACAGCATAATGCAATATCCCTCCCAAATATTTTCAAATGAGAAAAACAAACACTTTTGGTGTGTGTTTTTTAATGCCATGCCATATGTACTGTAAGGCTTACAAATTAAATTATCATCCAGATAGCATCTTAAGCCATTTTACTCTAATACTTGGGACAGAAGCTAAAGAAGGATGCCCAGAAATCCCTGTGCCTGAGATTTTCAAAGGAATTGTCCATCCACCTGGAGCTACATGTTCTCAATTACTACTCTGAATTTTTATTATTATAAACAATGAACTAGGAAAACTACAATGAAGAGAAGATGGTGTGTTAAGCATCATCACAGGCTATTACATATGACTATGCGGCCTTCTCTCCATTGATACTCAAGGCAGGTCACAATGGTTAAAACTATATAGTGATCAACAGTTTCAAAATACTACATAAATATCAAGATTAAAAAAACAGGATTAAAAACAATTTAAAAACAACAACTCTAAGGATGCAACTAGATGGGGGAATGTGGAGTGATCAGGGTAGCATTCTCTTATCGTTAGTGCAATCTATTTAATCTTGTACTTGAGCAATCCTTCCGTTCATGTGGACTATGTTACTTTGCCGATGAGAAGGATCCAGACAGCATTTCAGATCACACCAATCTCACCTCCTTTTGATTAATGGTGCTCCTGTCCCTGCCCCTTTCCCTGCCTTTTGTTGCAGCTGTCATTCTGCAGGACACAGCAATTTCTTTTTTATTTGATTAATTTAGTAAGTGGCACTGCACTAGAGCAATACATCAATCTTGCATCTCTTAGGAGAATATTAAAACAATTTTTGAGAAGAGGAAAATAGAGGAAAAGCTTTTTCCATCATCCTTTCTACTGAATACGCCACAGGTTTCTCAGTGAAGAGAACACCACCCATAACTCTATTTGAGAGTGAATTAAGCAACCAAACAGGCTGCAGTGGGATAATCAGAAGTGCTCCCAATTGCATCAAATAAACTGCAGCCCTAGTGCTATGCCAGAAAGGAATGGATCAGTCTGCCAAAGGGACAGGGGTGGCTCACACTTGGTTGTTCTGTAGCTGCCAGAAAACAGAAGTGACCCAAACCAGGCTGAAAGCACACTATATTGCAAACTACATGCTCATCTGATCGCTCACTTTGTTTAAAAGCACAGCATTATATGCCAACTAATACTAAGAGGCCTGGGCATATCCCAAAGGACTACACCAGACTAGTGAGTATGTTGCAAGTCCTCAGTGAAGGGAAGATAATTTACAGCCTAGGAAGAAATTCCTGTGTAATTTGTACTGGTGCTATGATTCTTAATGTATAGAGGAACAATAATCAGGCTCTGATGAAAGGCCTTCCCACTAAATCTATAGTCTTCAGTTTGAGAGGAATGTAGATGGTATTCAGGTGCTCCCTGTTTACCACTTTAGTGCAGATTTGATGGAACACCTTCAAAAAACCTACTTATAGGGGAAGAAAGAAGGTAGTGGTAGTGATGGGTGTGTGTGTGTGTGGGGGGGGGAGGAACTTAAGAGACTTTTGGGTGGTCAAGCACATCCATAGATAAGCTGAATGCAAAGGTAATGCACTGAAAGATGGGAACTGATTTTAAGTAATTTCAACTATGCTCAAAGCAAGAGGAAGAACAAGGAAATGGTAAGTTCACTATGTAGAAAGAATGGAGAAATATTAAGAGACGGTAGAGATGTGACATATAAAAATATCTACTTTGTCTCTATTTCCATCAAAATGAACACAGTGCTCAATCTAGTGCAGGTAAAATAAAAAAAGGAAGGGAAGTGGCTGCTGCCCCATAATAGGCAATTAGGCAAAGAAGTGGCTCAAGAACAGCTAGATGCTTTTCTTGAGCCTCAGGCCTCCTGGATCAGGTCATTAAAAGAAATTGCAGATGAAATCTTGGAGCTGCTGTGTTTCTCATCTTTGAGATTTCTTGGAGAAGAAGTGAGGACCCTGAAGACTGGAAGTAAGTAAACATCATCTCCATTTGAAGAAGAAGAAGAAGAAGAAGAAGAAGAAGAAGAAGAAGAAGAAGAAGAAGAAGAAGAAGAAGAAGAAGAAGAAGAAGAAGAAGAAGAAGAAGAAGAAATGTTGTAGCCAAATATAGAAAAGGTTCCAGAACAAATAATGAAATAATTGCTGTGTAAACTTAGAGAAGAATACTATGATTCCTAACAACCACCATGGATGCCTAAAAACAAGTCATGCCAGATTAATCTTATCTCTTTTTCTGACAGAGTCATAAGCCTGGTAGAGGACAGGAATGCTGTGGACAGAGTGTATCTTGATTTCAGCAGGACTTTCATCAAGGTCCAGCATGATGTTCTAATGGTCAAGCTGATATATGTAGACTAGACAATATTACTTCTAGGTGTAGATGGCTGACAGGCCACACCTCAAAAAAGCACTTACCAACTACTACTTGTCATTGTGGAAGGAAGGGAGAAGTGAAGGTGCCACAGGCTTCCATCCACAGCCCAGTGTTGTTTGATGTCTTTGTAAATGACTCGGATGAGGGCAGAGAATTAATGCTGATCAAACTCATGGATAACACTAAACTTGGAGAAGTAGCTCATACTTTAAAATACAAAAACTGGATTCAATGTTTTCTAAACAGATTGGAAAATTGGGCTGAAACAAAATGGGTTTCAGCAGGAAGAAATGTAGAGTTCTGCATTTAAGAAGGAAAAACCAAATGCACAAATAAAAATGGGTGATAGCTTTCTTGTCAGTACTACATGTTGAAAGGATCTAGGAATCTTAGACTACCAGCCTAACATGCATCAGTAGTGTGCTGCTGCAGCAGAAAAAAGCAAGCAGAAGACTCTGTTTCATAAACAGAAGTCTAGTGTCCAGATCAAAGGAAGCAACAGTGCCACTCTATTTTATTTTCTTCAGACTTTGTCTGGAATACTATGTCTAGTTTATAGCATCATAGTTTAGGAAACTATATTGATAAGATAGAGCATGCCCAAAGGAGGGCAACAAGGATAGTACAAGTTCTGAAAATGAAGTCCTGTGAAGAATGGCTAAGGAAACTGGATATGTTTAGCCTGAAGAAGGGAAGACTGAGAGATGGGGTGATAGCCATCTTCAAATATTCGAATGGCTATCATGTGGAAGATGGTGGAAGTTAGTTTTCTCTAGCTTCAGAAGTAGATCTCAAAGTAATAGATTCAAGTTAAGAGAAAGACTTTAGACTGTAAGAGTTGTTTGATAATGGAATGGACTGCCTTGGAGGGTGATGATCTCTCCATCCTTGGAAGTTTTAAAAGACAGGTTAGGTCGTGACCTGTCACAGATACTTTGACCTCTGGTTTCCTCACTTCAGCAGAGTGTTGGACTCAATAACCCTAGGGGTCCTTTCCAGCTCTAAAATTTCATGATTCTCATTTTAAAAAGGGGGGAAAGTCTTAGAACACTATTTAAAATATGAAATTATGTATGTGTAGAGGTTACATGATATGGAGCCAGAGATCAGGAGTTTGATTTCCTATCATGACTCTCAGGAAAAAGAGCCAGCCTGAGTACGCTATACCTTGAAAACCTTGGAAAGAGTTGCCGTAAGTTGGAATTGACTTGAAGAAACAGAAAGAGTTGTGGCAGTGGAAATAATAATTGTATCAAGTAATACTTTCCCCAGTGAAAAGAAATGTTAAAATAATGGTACACTATGATAAATAGGCACTTATATCATAAGAACATACTGGAGGGAAGAGGGAGAAAGAATAAGAGAGAATTATGACCGTTACCTTAAACTAGCAAAATATTGCTGCTTAGGTATCAGTAAAGCTCCAAACAATCTTTAGGATAAAGACATTTCCAGGCTCAAATGATACAACTGTCTTTTCCTGAAATGCACAGAATGTTCAAGACTCTTCTGAAACCATTTTCCAAAATTGCCCGTTATTTAAAAAATATTAAGGTTAACTACATCATCTTTCTATACTAAATCTGACACCAATAAAATATCATGGAGCTGTTAGTATGTGAGATATCACTGGTATTTTAAAAATTCTGGAGAAATAAGTAGAAATTTATTTAAATACTTTGAGAACAGACATTACACAAATAAGGTTATTAACTCCACTGAATTGCACTGGCAAAAACGTGATCAAAGCTGAAAGAAAAGCTGGTAATGGGATATAATTGATAGATACTGAATAACAGTTGCCTGTGGAATTTTTCAGCAGCCTCTCTTCTAAAATACAAAGGTTTTATATGTACTCCACACTAAGAAAATGTCTCCTTACATAATCGGAAAAATTATTTATGCCATATCATTATAAAAGAAAAAGCAATTGAAAATCATTTGAAATCTTTATGAATAGCATCTTGAACTTTTTGAGAACAGAGAATAGCTATAATAGAGCGACAGCCTAGTAACTATGGAACATAATTTACTCCACTGTAAGCTCCACAACCAGTGTACTTTATAATTTAAATGAAGAAGAAATGCAATAGTTATGCCCTATTTGGTTGTTCTACATCTCATAAATGAATAATGTGTGGATTGAAATTCTGACAACTGGCTGTACCTCCAGGTCATGCCCACTCCCTTCTTGCTGTCCACATGTTTATGGCTGAATCTGAAGTCGAGAGTATGATCTACAAACATGGGTTTTCTTTCCATTAGACTTCTGCATGAGCAGGGTTCTCAGCCTTGGGGAAAGCCTATGCATTGAGAAATGGGTTCTTCTCAGATATTAATAGGAGTTTATCAGAGAAAATGATGGTGAAAGTGCAGCCAACAGGTAGGTTCTGGATAGCTTCACAAATAGCTTGTATAAGCCATAATTATGATCAAACAATGGCTGTGGGGAAGGAAAAGAAAAGAAAAAGAAAGCATAGCTACAAATAATTCTTGCTCAAATCACAGCACAGCAAACAAGTCAAAGCGTTTAAAAAAATTAGCTACGTGTGGTCTTCAACAGACTTTGAACATTGCTTTCATCTCCACTTGTATATGGCACACCTCTCTTCCCAAAGTCACACAGGTGTCTTGTTTTACCTACCTTCGTTCAATGGAAGGGGTGACTCCCCTGTGGCAGGTTCACCTTCGCCAATCTGTGTCCTGCCACGCAGGTTGAATCTGTAGCGTGATATGGGGTCCGTCCTCTGGAGCAAAAACTTTGTCTGATTGGGAGAGAAGTTCTCTACCATTGTTCTGCCACTTTTGGATCCGTTAACTGGAGAGAGAGGCAGGCTGTGTAGGCTTCAGTCTTGTTTGAGAAACACGATAAGCTACACATTTAGATAACCTCTCATTCTACAATAGCGCCTGACAGAAACACTGGGTTTTGATTTTTGTTTTAAGTGGCCATATAAAAAACCAATTAGGGAATGCTAGGTAGATGAGATGGAACAACTTTTATCTACTCTATCAATATTTTTAAAGCCCCTATGCAATCGAAGGGAGTACATGAGGCCTGCTATACAGGAACTGCCAGGCAAGGCAAGGGTGGCTAATATTTGTCTCTTTAGCTGTTTTAGACTACATTTCTGTTATGCCTTTCCCCTGTCAGATAGGAATCAAAAGCAAAAAGCAAAGCAAAGTGTTCTGCTTATATACCGCCCCATACCACTACAAGTAGTCTCTGGGCGGTTTACAATTTTAATTACAGTGTGCAGGCTACACATTGCCCCCCCCCCCCAGCAAGCTGGGTACTCATTTTACTGACCTCAGAAGGATGGAAGGCTGAGTGAACCTTGAGCCTGCTACCAGGGATTGAACCCAGGTCGTGAGCACAGTTTTACCTGCAGTACAGGCATTTAACCACTGCGCCACGAGGCTCCTGTGAAAGCATGGAAGAATGTTAATAGTGGCTGTAATCTTATGTTTTTCTGATTGCAGCATAAAGTTACACCTGTGTACATTTGCCAAACATTACAGACATATATCCAGGATTGTGTAATATGACTGCACAATCAGACGTGCAATTCCTGTTGCACAAAGTGCTTTATGCATAGCACTTCCACCGTGGCACAATTGGAGCTACCTCTTGCATAACATCAAATTACACAAACATAGCTGGTCACTAGGATTTCAGTCATTGTGTTCTAAAGTTACTCTTTCTGATTGCCCATATTCTTGGAGCTCCCTTCTTAAATTGGCAACACTGAACTTATGGGCTAGAAACTTCTATTTAAAAAGGGGTGGGTGAATTGTATGTATTTGGCAAGGTACTTTTCAGTGACTCCCATATTACTGGTTATTAAAGAAGCAAAATAATCAGAGAAAACAAAAACAAGTGTGGGACATACAGGCTTGGTATCTAAGGGTGTATCCAATAAGTATGCCATTGGGATGTTCAGGGTGTTCCCATTCCAAAGTGATGAGTTCCAGGTTTGGTTGGCGTATTCTGAAATACCGTGGACCACTGGGTACTTAATAAAGATGGGTTTAGGAGAGGAAGAGGAAGAGGAAACATATAAAGTAATGTAAGAGAACTGTGGATAGGTCAAAATTATTACGTACACAGAAAAGTGGGATATTGGTGCCCTGTGGAGCATATAAGAAGCTATTTAACAATTCTGTATGCAGCTTCAAGGCAACAAAATCAAACATAATCAGTAACAGACACCTAAGCCATTGCTTCATACTTTACTTTTTAAATACTGTATAAATTGAGTGCATTAACTCAATGATGCTGCCCTCTAGGGGCATATGAGTTCAGATGAGTTGTTCTACAGCTACATACAGTTTAGGTTGAATTTAAAATCTCCATTCTTATGCCATGCTTCAATATTCTCCCAGGTAAATGAATTATATCACACCAGTACTTTACATTGAGAACCTAATGATTCATTATTTTTCATTATAGGCTAAATGTCCCTCATCTGTCCTCATTTTAACAATTTATTCCAGTTCACATGCTGTGAGGATGGCATCTTTATTAAGGCAACAAAGGCACAACCTCCTCAGAGCAGGTTTTCAAGTTATACTGTAGCTTTGTTTTACGACCAACATGATTTTTCCTGCATAACCATCCGGTTTTGGGGGCTCAGAACATGCAAACCTATCAGAACAGGAATTATAATACTCAGGTTCTAGGAATATAAGTCACAGCTCATTCAATACATGCGAAATGCAACCGAAATGAAGTCTTTTTATAAAGCTCCTTTGATTTCAATGTTGGCCCTAGCATGAATAACTCCTAGCAACGAAAAAGCGACATGTATGTTTCTGACAATTGGGGGTAGGTTGAGACAGCTTTTCCAGCAGGCCTTTCAATCACCATCATATAAATATGTAATTTGAAGAATGATCTCATGAATGACCTTATTGGTCATATACCATTTCCTGGTTCAGATATACATTATAAATGGTGCTTCCACTGCCACAATGGAGTATCACTTGAAGTAAATTGTTCATCCAGCTCCTTATAATACGGCAGCATATCCATGGCCTTTCTAAGTCCTTTACATTTATATGCTATGCATCTGTCGTCTGTAGTGCTCAAATGACACATGAAATTCAATGTGTGTCATTGTCTAGTGATCTGAAACAAGATTCCCCCCCACCGTTCTACTGATCAGAATTACAGTAATCAGTAGATTTATTATAACATTCCTTTTCAAGATGAGCCTGCCCAGAATTGTATGCTTAAACCTTTTCTCAATGGTCATAGCAAAATGGGATCTGTTGCCCAACATATCTGGAGAGGAAAAACCAGGGAAATCGATTATAGTTCTGCCTGAGTGATAGAAATTCCAGTATTTGGCTCAGAAGCTACGCAAAGGAACACATGGATGAGCAGGGGTTGTCCATCCCTTCCTTAAGAATGCATTTGTCTAATCCTGATGATGTTCCAAGCAATAGAGAGGGGGAGAAAACAGAGTGGAATCTAGCCTGGATATTCCCATCTTTACATATTAGGATAGTAGGTATGATGAATACTTGTTGAAATGTTGATTTTGAAATTTCTTTATCGAGACTGATGATTTGCTCTACCCCATTGGTGGGAGCAACTCTGGCTTGTGGAATTGCCTCTGTGTTTTTAAGCGAACCCCAATATCTGCCAAATGAATCCAGATGCAGCAGAAAACTGGGATAAAGGTCAGCAACATGCAAAAGATTCCAGATTCCATCTCTGGTGCTTCTAAGTTGGGTTGATAAATGCTTCCATCTAAAATGGCACTACCGGCCACTGCTTTTATTTTTTTTGCTAGCCCAAGAGCCGATCAGCTGGTGTGCAGGGCTTCAGGTGGCAAAAAAAATAGTTTAAAAATCCTGCACTTTCCTTGCACCCAATCGGGTGGGGGAAACTGGGGGATTTTTAAACTTTTTTGTTGCACAAAGCCCTACGTGCCAGCTGATAGGTGCGTGGGGCGGCAAAAAAAAGTTTAAAAAGCCCAAGGTTTCCCCCATCTGATCAGGTGCTCCAATGCATTCCTATGGGAAAATGAAAAATGAAAATGAACGAAATGAAAATTTCCGTTTTGTTTTATTTCATTTTTATTTGATGGGTCATTTCATTTCATTACGGAACAAAATGAAAAATGAAAAAAACTGAAACAAACATTGTTTTGTGCCCATAGCTAATTAACAGTACTTGCTTAGTTTAATCAATGGCCAAATTGTTTTAAGGATCAGAGCAATTACCATCATGTGACCAGCTCAGGAACTTGTGTTATTAGCGGAGCAGAACTTAAAATTACTTCCCAGATGGAGCACTCAGTTTCTCTGTGTCAACCCCCGCAACCCTTGGCCAACCAGAAACCTATCTGTTTTGAACAAAAGCCAGATGGAGATGTGTGGGTAGTAGGCACATGGTCTCTGCTTTATGTAACCATCAAACAGACTCCTGACTTCCATCTAAGAGACAAGCATGGCGAAACCATCCTGCCAAGAGTTGTTTCATATAACTGGTTTCCCATGATCTTTCTTCAGCCTAACAGGCAGCAATATTTTCTTGCTGTTGCTATTATTCAACAAGTGATAGCCAGATGCCTTTGCTTGATCTCCTGCAACTCAGCCAGAGACCTACTAGCTGTTCACCATTTATTTATTTATTTATTTATTTATTTATTTATTTATTTATTTATTTATTTATTTATTTATTTCCTCCTTCCCACTTCCTGCTCTACAGAACCCAGAAAAAATTAGGTCTCTCAGAATTTCCCCTCACCCTATTTATACTTAAAAGGATAGAATTTTGCAAAACTAGGAAATGAGAGATGGAAGAACCTACCTCCTTCAGGTGTTGTGAACTCCAAAGTATCACTTCGAGGCCCATCTCCTCTACCGTTGACTACAACCATTTCCAGCTTGTAGTTGCTGTAAGGAAACAGCCGGGACACAATGCCCCGTGTCCGGTCTCCAATAAAACCCATAGACTGCTTTTTCTTTGAAACCCATAGATTCTTCAGCAAACTACTTTCTCTCCAGTAATAAGCCTTTAAGAAACATGTAATGCAAGTGAACCTTTTCCTATCTGGGAGTTATTGGATTTCAAGAACAACATTGTCATGCATTTGTTTTGCTACTATCACAGAACGATTAGTACAAGCTTGCCAGCTATTACGTACGGGAGGAGAATAGCAATATTGTTACTGTTCATGTTAAAGAAAACTGGGAAAATGACTAGCTTGGTCAAAATGAAACAGGAAAGTCAGACACCAAACCTACAATGAAACCTCTCCAGAGAGACCAATATTTCAGTCTCTCCTTTACTTTTGCCCACCTCTCATCGAGAACAATGCAAAATCCACTTCACTCATGGCTAGAAATACACCACTAATAAAGGAGATATAATTGGATCTCTTTTTTTTAAAAAGCAGAAGAACATGAAGCAAAAACAAAGTATCACCCCACCAAGAAAAGTTACCAGATCTCTTTTTGCCAAAGTATGATGATTTTATAGAAGTACACATTTTGCTACCGATTTGGGTGACTGACTGTTTTCTGTTTGATAAGAGGGAAAGCAGAGAAGAAGAGAAAATGTTATCTTACAAACAGAATACATATGGTTTAGAGGAAACATCCTTTAGTTCCTTTAGTTAGCACAATATTTAATTTCTGATTAGCTAAAACAGATAAAAGGATGTGGAGGTGTGCTTCCAGTCATAGGTCCTAGCGCGTATGACCAATGTAAAAAAAAAATTGAACAGCTGATCCACCCCCCCCCTTTCTGTGGAAAAAAATGATGGCAAAATATAGGAAGGCTCCAAGTGTTTCCGGGGGGGGGGGGGGCTATAGTGAAATTCTGCGAATGAGACTTAGCTATTTTGTGATTAAAAACCTCAGCTGAAAGCATCCTCAGTTAATAAAACATGCCAGAAGCACACTGGGGAAGACTAGCAGAGAAGCTGTTTTTCTTACCATGGTGAAAAACAATTTTGTAATCTTCATAAAAAGAAAATCTTGCATTTGATAAAAGAAACTTTGTATGTTCTCTATTGTTAGAAGGCCACCAGAGGATAGCAAACATGCAGAACTGACCCTCTGTAACTGAGGGTGTGATCACACAGGAAACTAGATTGCATTTTAAGCAGTCCGGTGCAATCTATTTCCTGGCAATCGTAGAACCGATAGAGAACTAAACTCCAGTTTGACCCAGGTCAATCCACATGCTGGACCTTTTGGATGCAGCTGTAAGGCTACTACTTTTGGGGGCTGGGCTGGAGTGATTCCCAGAGAATCAGAAGGGGTGTTTTAAGAGAGATTGTTTCCTGCAAAGCAACCTTTTCCCAGTGGGATTAGAATGTGCCTTTCCTGCTGTTTGATTGCACCCACACTGAGCAATAACTAGACAATTGTAACTAGGCAGATATAGGCCATGCAGCATGTGTTCTAGCTGCACTAAAGGAGGTTGAGCACAAGATCAGAATGTTACATAGCCTCTCCAAAGCACATTTTTGTCTCCGGAAGGTAGCCAAGCACTTTTTGATACTCATAAATGAAAATCAGCAATTTCAACAAGTAACATCTGCTGAGAGGGAGAAACTAATTATATTAAACAGACAGAGAGAAAAAGCTTTGGCTTTTGCTCTTGTTTTGCAGAAACAAAACAAAGAGCCTTTGAGATAAAGATATTTTGTGGTTTTGGATCAAAATTGAATATAACCTCAACAGTCTGAATCATCAATAAATCTTCAAAAGTAGATATGGGAGACAGGATCAAAACATGCTTCCAATCTAAATACTAGATTACGGCGCTAAAGCTGAATTCTGATAGAAGATCAATGATAGTGCTAGTCTCAATGTCTTAATTATCTCATTCCCAGAAGGAAAGAAAACCAGTTAGCACTGATCTCAGAGCAATCTAGGGCCCTGGGGATTTTTGAAGGATGCATCTCTCATCTTAAAATGGTGGATGCTTTATTCTATAGGGACATATCGTTGACCTAACCTGTGACCAAAACCTGCATTATGAGCAGGAAGCTTTAGAGTTCGTGTACTTAAGAAATGATATTATTTATACGGTATAGACCTGGGTATTTCTCAGTTGTATACAGTATGTACATTTCCTTATATAATGGTCTGTAATGCCACTTAGCAATCTCTGGGCCTTTAATGTCATCCCCAGTGTACAAAAGACATATGAGCAATCATCATTAGTGTTGGGGGTTAGCCGTATTAATAATTGAATTGGTTTTGTTTGTGCTCACTCTGTATTCCTTAAGTTGTCCCTGGATGGTTTCCGGGTACACTCTACTCCACTGCAGGCTGACTGCTGTGCTGTTTACAACTTTGAGCCTAAGATCAGTAGGAGCAGCCTTAGGATCTAAGTTGTCAGGAATAAATCAAAGCAGAAATTAAGCATAGGGAAATTTGAAGAAAAGTTCCACCACACTAAAATGTACAGCGTTTGATCTAAAGCAAGTAAGACAAAAAGATCGCTCCTTAAAACTGTCAACAATTTCAGCGCTACTGCACACAGAAATGTATTTGCTGCCATCTCATGGAGATAGAAAGTTATTTCACATGAATATTTTGTAATAACCCTTTGTATTACAAAAGCCTTTGTATAGAAAATATCCTATATGGCTTTCAACATCTTTATTTACTAACTGCTTTTGCCTGCCCACACTTGTGATCTCATAGTGCTGTAGCATCTTTAATAGTTCCGCACAGCTAGCATAACAGAGAGCAAGAAGCAAAAAAGTGTAGACATATCTCTAAAAAACAACAAAACACTGCTAATGGAAAATGCCACCCCCTCTCAAAACCTATACGAACAGAAAGCCTTAACATTCATCTTACCAGCTGTCTGTCAGAAACAGATGTTTAAACCCTTTTGTTAACACAGAGCTGATATTTAAATAGCAAAAACGTTCACAGTATCTTTCAAACTATTTCTCATCTTACAACAGTCGATTACCCTAGTTGTTTGATTCCTGGTGTTGGGAACAAGAGGAATAATAGTTTTCCTTTACCTTTAAAACAGCACCATTCCCAACAAAGAAGTAAAATGTTTGCAAGAAAGCAAAATAATGGGGGTGAGGACTGGGACAACCCCTTTAACTTAATGGATAGATTTGGCAAAACATCCCCCTTCCTTCTCACCGTAAGATTCAGGTCAGAGACACAGCACAACTTCAAAGGTTGTTGACAATATGAGAGAGGCATAATTGCTGTTTGGCAGATGCACTTATTTCTTCCTTTGTTCTGGTCTGACAATGTTTGTACATTTTGAAATACAGCCTACTAATCAGCAAAACCAGTTTTTTTTCATAGTAAGATACATTTATATTTCATTGGAAAAAACAGTTTTGTATCATATTTGACTACATGAAAAACAAATGAAACACAGCATGTCTCAGCCCTGTTTAAGGCACTAAAATATAATAAAAGGCGGAACTTGACTTTTAAAAGTTGAACTAAGAAAGTTGAGCCCAATTCTTTGCTCCTTCACATAAAGTTATTCTACTGAACCAACCACTGCATCAATATTTCACAAGCCACATTTACGCCTTGTTTTTGTTCCTCTATTCCTGTTTTGTTTTGGTTTTAGTTTTTTTTAAGGAAAGGATAAATAAAATTTTATGATTTTTATATAGCAAGGAAACTATTTAGCAGGTCTACAAAGCCATGTGCATAGGTTGGTGGATGTAGAGAACTTTTAAAAACAAGTATACTTGTATTCCGTGGAGACCAGCAAGGACTATGAGCACTGTTTAGTGTTTGGGCAAGCAACAGAGAAGTATTGTTATAGTCCTTTCACCTAGCGATGAATAAACATTGTGTTGAGTTGAACTGAGAACTGAGGTAACAAAGTACCAATAAAAATAATAAAATATAAAGTCTATAAGGGACACAGTACAGCTTTACATGTAAAGTTTACGTGTTCGTGCGTACATCAATTTTCAGGGAACAGTCATGTTCTATTTTTTTTTAAACTCAGCCAACCAAAACAGACATAACAGTACTTTTCCCCTTATATAAACTGATGTATACGTGACCAAGTTGGGCAATGAGGAAATGCTGAACCTATTTGTTATTTTGAACAAACCAAAGTAAGCAGAAGATTTTGCCCAAATGCTGTAACACTTTTCTTGCAAGTATTGTCGGCTCACTGGAAATGTTTTAGTAGTGACTGATCCGCTGAGGGCATTTTGTGCAACTAGAGACGGGCACAAAATGCTTCATTGAGCTCCATGCCAATTTGTACCGGTGGCACCCCATGTGCCGCATGAAACCCCCACCCACCCTCCAGCCACATCCCATACCACTGGGGTCCTCCTTTTCTGGCAGCATGACACTCTAGGCAGGGCCTTGGGCTGCCCTTCCCTGCCTCCTCAGGCAGGCAGCCACTCATCAGCTGTACAGGGAGAATCCCTCTCCTGCCTCTTTGTTGTAGGGGTCATCTGCCAGAGCAGGCAGGTCAAGACCAAGATCCTGCCCAGAAGGAGAAGGACCCACCTCTAGCTCCAACCTGTGCCTCCTAAAGAAGCCATGAACGATAAATGTGTAAACACGAATGTGATTTTATCAAAAGGGTATCCATCCGGTTCCACACACACACACACACACACACACACACACACACACACACACACACACACACACACACACACACACACACACACACACACACACACACACACACACTACCCACATGGGTTCCATGCAGAGAACAGGCACATGGCTTTAGATACCAAAAAAAAATGTTTTTGGTAGTCTGTGGCTGAATGGGGATTTGAACCTACATATCTACAAATTAGGTAGAACCTCTGTTGACCCTCTCTGGACATGCTTGTCCTGGCTAGGACTGCAGGAAGCTGATGTCCAATAAAAGCGGGCAGGCCAGATTCTATACATTTCTATACACTCACAATATGGAAATCCTAAAGAAAATATCAATGGCACGTTGCTTTGAAAAAAAATCAAGAGGCAGAATAGTAGATAAAAGATTTGCTTTAGGGATGGGCATTTCGTTTCAGAACCAGCACGCAAGCCCAGGTGGTCCTTGGAACCAGCTGCTACAGACAGATCCAATTGCTTTACCTTTCTCTGTCTCACACAGGGTTATAATCCAATGAGGAAGCATGCTGCAACATCATCTGTGCTAGATCTGTGATGCTGGCCAATCAGGAGCTGTGCAGGGACAGGCATCATCCCGTCTCCCTCTCTGATTGGCCAGTAGCACGAAGCAGGAAAGATGACGTTGCAGTGTGCTTCCTTGTTGGATTTTAACCCTGTGTGAGACAGAGAAAGGTAAAGCAATTGGATCTGTGTGTATCAGCTGGTTCCGAGGATCACCTGGGCTTGCATGGTTCGTTTTGTAACCTACTGGTTCTGAAATGAAATGCCCATCCCTAAAGCAAATCTTTTATCTGCTATTCTACCTCTTGATTTTTTTTCAAAGCAACGTGCCATTGATATTTTCTTTAGGATTTCCATATTGTGAGTGTCTTTTATGTGTTTTGGCCACTATCAGCATTATAAAATGAAATATTATGACATATATGTATACTTCCGGGAATAATGCAAACATATTAGAGAGAAGTATACATTTACAAGAACAATTAGCTAATTGGAAATTTATGAACATGGATGCTGGAGATATGTTAAAAGAGAAGGGCACCTTGGATGTTTCTGGAAATCTTACATGAATCATTTCTTGTTGGCTCTTCAGAGAACTTAATTAGTTCTCTTAAAGAGAACTAATCATAGGAGGCCTTGGATTGCTAGTGTGCTTTGTAACACTGACAGCTGAAAATAGATGAACCAAAAGTTGTGCCATGTACAGTACTTGGAATGTTCTTTGGTTATAAGAATACTCACAATCTTCCCCTGAGTAGCCAATGATGGTTTCCGGTTCTGAAGCAGCCCCATAGTCATTGATGGCTTGCACTCTGATCTCATAGGGTGTATAGATGGGCGTCGGTGTGACAACATATTGGCTGACATCACCTTTGACTGTTCGGTTGCTCCAGCTCTCTCGTGTATCTCTTCTCCTCCATTTCACAACATATCTGAGGTTGGGGCCATAAACTTGGGTTGCATTTAGTGGCTTAAAGTACACCGAAAAGAAACAAAACAAGACATTAAGAAAAGTTATCATGGCTGATGCTGAACATCAGCAGAGAATCCCATTCACTCCTTGTCCTGCACAGTTATTTCTGACTTTGGCAGATTCAGGAACACCAAGACAAAACTAGAAACACAGGGGATGAAAAGCACAATTTCCCATATGCTACAACTAGCTTTGTCAAATGAATGAAGCGTGTTTTCATTAGCAGGAAAAATCTCTCCCCCCACTTGTGTGTGTGACTGTGCATTTAACAGAAAGAATATCAAATCAATAAAATATACACAAACAGTAGGAATCTCATCATCCATGTGCACCCATATGTACACAAGATAAAAACAGAATGAATTCCATCACATACCTATCACTAGGTAATAGGTATCTATGGCCTTTTGGCTCCACTTTTTCAAACCTTCCCCCTCCTCTGCTCATGGACGTATGGTTGGATTATATGTAACAGAAGATAACACTAAACCCATGTATGAAAAAACTGGACTGTGGTCCAGGACATGTTTTGCAGTCTTTAAGGTACCACAGACAAATTCTGTAGCATTCCAGTAATTTGGCAATGTCCAACTTCATAAAGGATAGGAAAAGTGTAGCCTGAGGAATGCTACACAGGCCCAAATGCAGCCTCCGCCAGCCCAAATGTGGCCATGCCTGAGCACTCCCACCAACCCCAAATGGTTAATTTAAAAAACATCAAGTCCTAAGAGCTTTGTGGCAAAGTAGTTAAATTGCTTTACTGCAGCCAAACTTGGCTCGTGACCTGACGTTGAACCCCAGGTTACCGACTCAAGGTTCACTCAGCCTTCCATACTCATAAGGTTGTCAAATTGAGCACCCAGCTTGGTGGGTGGTGATAATGTGTAGCCTGCATAATTAAACTGAAGTTTCCAAATGCTACTGAAAAGCAATCCCATGAGACACACACTGTGGTAGTCCAATGTGACCAGGTGTCACCACCTCAGACACGGACCCTGGTATGCAAGATATGAGGGCAGGAATCATTGTCTAAAACAACACTGTAACTGTCCAACTTTCCAGAGACTCTCTAAGAACAAATCAAGAATTTCTAAGGGCTACAACTAGTTTGGCCAATAAAGAAGACCGAACCCTCCCCACATTTCTTCAAGTACTAAGATATATCTCTGCTCAGAATCCTCTGCCGAGTAAGAGAGTTCTCTGATATTAACACCCACCACCAGGATTCCTGGAATTATTGGAGTCAATTCCTGAATATCAGGATATAGCGTGTTTAAGTTATACCTGTTGCTTTTCAGAAGTGCATGGAGTTGCAGACAACATCTCCTAGCTAGCTGTCGCATTCTCCATAGAGCACTGAGCAGTGTGTTCTGATCTCCTGACATACCCTCTAATGTAGTCTCACTAGTCTCACTAGTATACAACTCTCATTGGAACCACTAGCATAATGGTTACTTCAAAAAAATTATCCCAGCCATGACCATTAAGGCGATTTACTGGCCATCCCGAACTAATGTTACTTCAGAGTTACTAACGATATTTTGGTTACTTGGGAGAGGCAGGCTAGATAGGTCAGCCTGTTAGGTATCTAGTCATAGAATGACAAGTTGGGAATTCAACTCCCCTGTGTGCTTCCTAGGGGATGAGGTAGCTTGTGTAGCACTAGACAAGTTGTATAGTCTCAGAGTACCCTCAGAAAAAGGGAACAATAAACCACTTCTAAGTGATTAATACCTAGAAAGCCCCAGAAACAGTCGACATAAGCCCGTGTCAACTTGACAGCATGTTGCTGCTGCTGCTAATATTATTATTCACTTTGGAGTGACTAACCGATTGCTGTACAAAACAGACTAAGGCTGTGACTACATGGTGAGGGAAATGCAAATTGAGTTACTTTCGCTTGTGGCAAAGTTGCATTGGGGCATTTGGCTCTCTCTCTTATAAGTATCCACTAGAGATGAGCACGAAATGCTGTTTCGTCATTTCATTAGATAACAAATTACTTGGTTACATAATGAAACGGTAAGATGTGTTTCATCATGAAACAAAACAAATGCCATTTTCCCTCTAGAAATGACACAATTCATCCTAGAGGAATCAATGGCAGGGGGGCTCAAGCTCTTCCCTGTAAGCCCCCCCAAATTGGAAAGGTTTGGGGGTCAGGGGGCTGAGTTATTATGCTCCAAAGGGGGTGCTCCTAAGAATCTTTCTAATTGAATCCAGAAACCACAGTAGCCCCCATGTTTCACCGCCACAGCTTGGCTTCCGAATCCCAATTCAATCAATTAGAAAGATTTTCACCTAGGGGCATTTCTTTTTGAGCTTAATAACTCAGCCCCCTGACCCCCAAACCTTTCCAAATTTGGGGGATTTACAGTAAAGTGTCCAAAGCAGCTCCCCAGTGATTTTGGTGCATCTAGGACCCAGGGGAGCAGAGTGTTTCATTTAATTTCATTTTGTTTCATTACAAAACTAATTTAAAATTCATTAGTAATGAAACAAAACAAAACTACTTAAGAAATGAAGAAAAACAAAACACTCTTTTTCCATTTCGTGCCCATCTCTAGTAGCCACAGAAGCAGAGGAAAAAAGGCTTTCTACTTGTACTGTAATTCCATTTGAAATGCCTGTAGGTGGCGTTCAAAGGAACTTGCTTAAGACGGATTTCCTTCCAATCGCTTCCATATCTTATCTTGTGCATAAGAGAGTTCTTATGCTGTTTTAGAAAAAGAAGTGGCAGTTCAGGGGAGCAGAGGTTTTGTACAGAGGTGAGCACTGGCACTGCTTGTGCGTGCCTTGGCACTAATGCGAGTGATGTACAAATCAAACATAACAGACTAAACCAAACCAGTAATTATATAAATAATATAACAATTATGCAGTCGGTCTTGGAGCAGAGACTGCTTACACCAGAAAAGAATATATTTAACAACCATCCCAATGTTAACTCACCATCCATGATATGACCATGTTATTTTTGGCTGTTCCAGCTCCTTTTACTCCTGTAGGGTTAAATTCTGGACCTGTAATAAAGTTTAAATTCAATGTAATGTATTTGAAGTATTCAGATTAAAAAAATCATTGAACACAAGAATAATGCTATCTTCTATCTGTTGTAATACCATGCTATCCTGCAGTCATCCAGCACCGCTTCCAAGATCACCTTGGCCAGCTCAGGCAGAAAGCTCCTGGGCAATGGGGTGGGGAGTACACTGGTAGCAACCCAGTTCTGTCTCTTTGGCCAAGCACAAGGTACAGACCATCAAAACTGGTGCCAGGGTGATAGGTTTCTTTTTTACAAAAGCGATCAAGTTTCCTCTCTAGGTTATGCTGATGCTGGAACAAGTATTCGAGGTGGGCAAAGCTGACACAGGTTCACCCTACCCAGCTAATCCACCCAGATTTTTGTAATACACGCCAGGTCAACCTGTTCATCCACCACCTGGAGTGTGGGCTGACAAACTCTATCTTGAGGGATGGGGTAGGATCAAAACATGGGATAGATTTCAAGCATCTATGTCTGACTCCCAGTGCTATACTTCTTTCTTCTTGATACAAAACAAATAGGAGTACCCCATTCCCTTCCCATTCTTGAGATTTCTTCAGGCACATAGATAGAGGAACAATGGCAAGTGTAAAACTTCACCAGGTTACTATAACAGCAATTCCCAGCAAAGTAGGACATCGATAAGAAAGATTCAGGGGAAATAACTTTAAATTGTGTGAGAAACCAATGCTTTTGGTACCAGTAGCTAGATTAAGGCATTCCTTGGGCCTCCATCCTCTTCAGTCTCTAGAAGCTCAAGATGATCAGCTCTCACCTGGGTACTGACACAATTCCTCCCTTTGAACCCTGCCTCTTATGCAGAAAGTCTGGGTGCAACTTCTAACACACTAAACACACACTCTCACTGTGGGTGAGTCCAAAGGGCCTTGCGTCTTACTGAAGGTCTGAGTTCCCATTCAACTTAAATGAGGCCACTTAAACATATTTTACTTATTTCAGTGTTTCAGTTGTACACATAGAAACATTTTATGCTACATGGCAGGTGAATGTAAACTGAAACACATTCAGTGTAGCAAACACATCTTTATCTCAAGTTTTCAGATATATATAAAGATAAAGCATTTTATTTGTCATGGTTGTTGAGTGTCAATTGAAACAAATATGGGTAGCAAATATATTGTGTGTAATCTGCCATCATTTTTACCTACACTGTGTCTTTTTTGCCATCTGACTTTTCATATGTGTTCTACCACGATGTACTTTTGTGGAACCGTGCTATTCATTCCACAGCCATTTATACAACTCAAATCATAGAGTACGTACGTGCTCCATTTGTATGGTATCGTTCGGAAGGCAGGCTGGGATAACTGCTTCCTACTTCATTCACGGCTATTACTCGAAACTGATAGTTGACATAGGGTGCAAGGCGTAAAACAGCAGAGTTCACACTTCCTGGGTAGCGAGAATGGTTGTGCCAAGTTCCAGGCTGGAATCTATCCTCCTCAAATTCCACAATGTAATCTGGAATGAAAGAAATTGGGGCTCCCTAATTAACTGTATAACTACACTTTAATAAATCCAAAACATTAACTGTATTAGTTTCTAGGAGTTGTAAGAACAGGAGTATATACTGACCTGTGATAGGGCTGTTGTTATCATCACCTGGAATCCATGTCAACCGCACACTCCTTTCAGCAAGGTCTGTTAGTTCAAGGTCACGAGGACGTTCAGGCCTTGCTATGGGTGAAAGAAAATAAAATGTAAGATATACGTTAGGGTTAGGGTTCTAAGGCTTAATTGCTTTTAGACTTTCCTGAAAACTAGTGACTAATATCTTTAGGTTGCAAACAACAATAAAGCCTATGTTAAACATGTAGCAAATCTAGATCTAAATCATCTAGAAAGTTGGCTGAAATCCTGTTGCACATGCACGGTATAATTGGTTAAAATGGGAATTGCATGATAAATTACACTTGTATTAAAGCAGCTCCTCTGGCTGCCAATCAGCTCTCAGGTACAATTCAAGCTGCTGACATTTACAAGAACTATAGCTAATTGGAAATTTATGAACATGGATGCTGGAGATATGTTAAAAGAGATTTTTGTTTAACATAATTTCATTTGGAACAAATTAATTTCTTTATACAAGGTACCATTGTACTTGAACATGTCTTAATTGTAGTGGACTGTATATTATCCCTCATTACTGTAAGTCGCCTTGCGTCCTTTTCCAAGGAGAAAGGTGGGGTAAAAATTATCTTAAATAAATAAATAAATAAATAAATAAATTGCACCATCAATTTGTATCATACTTGTTACTGGAAAAGAATGGTTAGGCATATGAAAGGCAGTATTATTTTATGTCTTGACAAACAGGATTTTAGCCTCTGAATCTAAAAAAGAACAAACAAACAAACAAACAAAACAAGGAAGGAAGGAAGGAAACTCAAATGTTTTATGCAACTCTTATTTTTATCTCAAATTTATTTTATATCTTTGGCAACATAAACACTTCATTCATAGCTCGGGCATATTTATGCTATTGAAAAATGCAAAAGTCTTAGGTTTGAACAAAAACCGTTGTGTTTGTATTAAAGAAATCATTTTGTAATGAACAAAATGATGGCTAAAAGCTTGTTGTTGGACAGCTCCACCTATACAGTGGGGCTAATACTGTGATTAATAGCACATTGCTGCTGATTAAAGATTTCCTTTTTTGACTTTAAGATGCACATGGCTCACTTGCAATGAGACATGTGATGCACATTCTGAATTTTAAAAACAAAATTTAGCACCACAAGAATCTACTGCTACTAAGAATGTCAGTCCCATTGTGGACGTGGAACCTGCCTGACAGAATAAGTATATTATTGGTCATTAACAGACTGTCTAAGCATTTGAATATAAATACTACTTTATGTTTTCTTCTCCAAACTATTGGTCTAAATCCTTCTTGGCTACTTATTTACAGAAACAATAAAACCAATATGAACCAGCTAGTCCCATACACAGTATCATTAGAAGGTCACATACTAGAGACCACTTGCCCAAGCTAACTGCCCAACTCATTCATTTAAATCTTCACCTAAGGACAACAAAAAAGACTGTCAGATTAGTCTACATTCTGCAGTTTAATAGCGATCTTAAAACCTACAATATTTGGAACCAACTTTTAGCAACAGAAGATGTTCTACTACTTCCCCAGTTCTTAAAAAAAGAGCATTCGTTTTTAGCAAATGGAACAATAAATTGTAGTCCTCTGAACTTTACAAACAAGAAAGCACAACAACAATGAAAGCCCAAAGCCACGCTGCAAAAATGAAAAAGAAGAGGAATGTCTTCCACTGGTTTTAATACCCAACCCGTGGCTTCGTTGATATTTCACATTGTATGTATTTTTTTTTTTTGTGCACCATGAAACAAGGTGTGCAAGAGAACTCAAGTGTGTATCCTACATTAGCGGGGCATCACTAATATCACTAACAATCAGGGCTCTCCTTTGTGATGTTTGTACCAAGTTATTAGTTTTCCATTAGCACTTTAATTGCACATCAGTTATCACAATTATCAAGCAACCAAGAGCAGAAAGATGTAAGGAGGATTAGTAGTGATTACCTTTGGGTAGGGTCATACGGTTAACAGAAGAAGGAGCTGCAAAGTAAGATATTAGCTATTTAGAGAGTTAGCTCAATCATTACATGTAACTTGTTGATGGGACATATGAAGCACCTAAATTACCTGGATTTAAGAAAAGATTATTGGATTTCTCAAGCACCAAATTCATTTCAGAGGAAATTTTTAAGGGTTGTATCCTAGTACCCAGGGTAAAACAGTAGCACCAAAAATTACAGTATAGTTTACCTTGAAGATCCCGCTGCCAGCAACTAAGCCTCAGGTGAGGCATTTTAACGTCTTAGAACAGTGATGGCGAACCTTTTAGAGACCAAGTGCCCAAACTGCAATTCAAAACCCACTTTTTTTTTTGCAAAGTGCCAATACAGTAATTTAACCTGTATCCAGATGGCTATGAAGGGGCGATGTCGGGTGCCCACAGAAAGGGCTCCGAGTGCCACCTTTGGCACCCGTGCCATAGGTTTGCCATCACTGTCTTAGAATGTGTAAAAAAGCATACAAAAGGTGTGAAACCACCAAACAAATCTCATGGGGAAGAGAGCGTGGCCTTCCAAACAGTCTGAAAAGAACCCATGGAGATGTCTGCCACCAAACCATACTGTATTTCTAAACCTATTTTAATTGTACTTAGTGATCCTTTAATGCTGGTTTCCAGACAAGACTAAAACATAGATGATGTTGTTCATTGTTGAGTCAGCTCTTAGGTGCTAACATACAGACCCAGATAAAATTTGGGGAAATTCAACTGTACTTGCTGTTTCTAAATCAAGCAAAGGGCCTGGTGAGTTGCAACAAAGCCGATCTGAGAGTTCTCCTTCCTAGCTGATACACTGGAATCATAGCAATATAACAGTGGATTTGCTGGCCCCCACATAAAAATAAAAGAAAATAATAGAAAATCTTTATCAGGGGAAGATCCTTTTAAAAACAATTATTATATTTTCTTCGTGGAGTGAGGAAACTACTGTAGGTACTGTATTAGCAGCACTGTGGCCATGAAATTAGAAGTGCACCATCCCTCTGAGATCTGCACTCACTTTCACAATTAGAGATGGGCACGAAACGAACAATTTTTCGTTTCTGTTTTCTCGTTTCATTACGTAACGAAACGACAAACAAATTTTGTCTCTAAAATGAAATGAAACGAACAGAAACACCAGAAATTTTGTTGTGCGTTTCGTTTCCGTTACTGCAATATGAGTGAACTGCTTAAAATCCTAAAAAAATCACAAAAAATTGAAATAAATGGTAACAAAATGGTAACGAAACAAACGAAAATGAAAACGAATTTTTTTGCAAAAATTCGCAAAAAAGGAAACGAACCAAAACGGACCCTCCAAACGACAAACAACAAACGAAATGCCATTTTTTTGATTCGTGCCCATCTCTACTCACAATACTTTCCATGTGTGTGCCCCCTTATTTTTGAAAAAAAAAACACCTTCTTCTTCTTGCACAGCTTGTGAAAACACACACACACACACACACACACACACACACACACACACACACACACACACACACACACACACACGTCAAGCTGCATGGAGGGTGGGGGGAAGAAGGGTTGCCATGTTTTCCAAGGAGCCTGATGACTGAGCTGCATATTGGCATTGCTGACACCTTGCGCCCATCCACAAGCAAAGACTGGGCTGCAGAAAAATCAACCATCCTAATCAGGCAAGCTGGCAGCAACGTGAGAGGAGGAGGTGACAGACAATGAGGGGGCCTGGCTACAGGACAAGTGCCTGTTGTTTGACCCCACATGGGGTGGGGCAGAACATTACTACTGGATATTAGAACAATACTACTGGATATTGGCAAAATAATAGATGTGTCTTAAGAGGGCATGGATAATTGGGCTGCATGCATGGCGTTTCACACATTTTTATATATTATGCCCAGAGAAGCCATTGAGCATTAGACCCAGTCATTTAGAATGTTAATATATTTATTTCTATTGTACATGCATGGCATTTTCTGTGTCACCTCCTTCAAACAGAACATGACATTTATTTCAATTATGGGAAAGTATTACAGGGAAAAGTAAGATGAATTTACCTAGAACAGTGAGATGGGCTCTAGCAGTATCTTTGTCTAGCTCAGTGCTGGCTACACAGGTGTAATATCCTTGATCCTTTTCAGACACTCCATGTATCGTCAGACCATCTTCTTCTTTCTTCATCCTTTCAGAAGGGAAACATTAGAAAGTACAAGAGCAAGCCACAGAAACTTAGCTTAAATTAATGGTAGGTCCAGCTCTACTGTGTACTTGAGCAAAAACGCAGGATATAAATTAAACAAAACACTACAGAATTCTCCAAGGCTTTCATAGCTGGGATCTGATAGTTGTTATGAGTTTTTTGGGCTGTTTGGCCGTGTCCTAGACGTTTTTCTTCCTGACGTTTTGCCAGACTCTGTGGCTGGCATCTTCAGAGGGCAAGGAGAGAACTCCTAGTTCCCTGAGCTCCTTGCCCCCTGAAGATGCCAGCCACAGAGTCTGGTGAAACATCAGGAAGTCAATCTTCCAGAACACGGCCAAACAGCCCGAAAAACTCACAACAACTATCACTACAGAATTATTTTTGCCCATTAGTTTCCAAAGTAGCCATGTTGGTGTGTCTCAACAAAAGAAAAGTCTAAAAAGGCAAAATACTGTAGGGCTTTATATGCTAACCATTTTCAGCAAGAGCTTTCATGAATCAAAATCCACTTCTTGTGAGACAGGAGTGCAAATACATGTCCTCTATATTTATTGTTTAGGAGCCTTGTGGCGCAGTGGTTAAATGCCTGTACTGCAGCTAAAACTGTTCCCATGACCTGGGGTTCAATCACAGGTAGCCGGCTCATGGTTGACTCAGCTTGCGAGGAGGGGGACAATATGTAGCCTACATAATTAAATTGTAAACCACCCAGAGAGTGCTTGAAGCACTATGGGGCAGTATATAAGCGGAACACTTTATTCTGCCCAATATGGTATTGACAAAGGGCTACCCACACTTACAGCAACTGGAGTTACCTGTTCCTTTTAACTTTAGGTATCAGGGAGAAGACTTACTGTGTTCTGAATGTAAATCATGTACTCTGCAACTGAGCAATGGTCTGCTCCTCATGTCCATTCATTCCTTTTAAAACTTGATAACATATATCAGGTAACAAACATCAGATACTTCAGCTGCCACAGGTTGCCAAGATGACATGGTTTTTATATGCTTTGATCAGAGATAACATAAAATAATGATGTAAGAAAGTAAAAATACAGACCTGCTTCCTAAGTACAAGGGTGCATCATCCTTGAGCCAGGTAACTGTCAGCCTCAATGTAGGGTCATATCTTATCCGGCATACTAAATGAACCGTGGAACCCTTCTTTGGCACGGCATCTTTTGGCCCATCTATAATCCTTGTTGGATCTGCAAAGAGTCATAGAATAATTAAAACCCAATGGGACCTTTGTAGGAACTATATAATCTGACCCAGCTCTTTGATAAATGCTTAGTTAAAGAAAACCAATGTCACTTTGTGCAAACAAATGTAACTAGTTCTATATTGGATTCTGTAATCCTGTGGCAGATTCCAGAATCCCTCCAGGTTTTTTTTTAGATTTAACTTAACTCAACACTTATCTTAACATTCTGAATACAGACGACCCTTATGGTTCTTCTATTCACCAACAAATGACTACTGTTAATACACACTAGGATATCTGAGAGCTGTGTTTCAGTACTATATTCCCTTTGAACAAATGGGTTGTGTTAGGGCAGCAGTCTTGCCACAAATTCATGGCACAAGCACTCAGCATAGGTTTAATTAGTATTTCAAGCTGTAGCAATATACTTCGCCAATCTTCTTTGTAGCATTTCCCCACTGGTGCAGGGTCCCCTTTGAGTCTCTTCAAATGCCCCTTGGCCCGATCAACCGCATTTTCAGTGCACAGTTTTATAATTCACAGGTCCTTATTGACAGTGTCCTGTTATCTCTGTTTTGGTCACCTACATGGCTTCCGGCCATTGAATCCAGTTCTCCCATGTACTCAAGTATTTCCTTACAATTCCTGCAATGTTCAGAGCATCTGCTTCAGGAGCATGAATCAGGCTTGGAAGATCATCATCACAGAACTGTAGAGTTGGAAGGGACCCTATGGATCATTGTGTTTAGCCCTGCCAAGGAGGTACAGTGGAGAATAAAAATCCCAACCTCTGGCTCCACAGCCAGATACCTAAACCACTGAGCTCTCCAGAAGTTCTGTGGAGAAATATGTGTCAGTTTAGCTCTCTTCCTCCATTTGCAGGGCTGCCACTAAAATTCTCTTTGTCAATTTCCCTGACCAACATTTGTCCATTTCTGTGACCACCATTCAAATACAACCATGTTAAAAATGAATAGACCATGTCCCATTAATGCAAGACCTAATGAAATGTTCCACTCTACAACTACGCAGGTCTCAACTGTAGCCCAATTTCCCTGACCAATCTCCATTTCCCCCACTTTCCTGAACTTTCTAGAAATTTGCAACCTTGAATTGTCTCTCATCTTTTATCTTCCACTTTTCTCCTATTTCTTTTCTCCATATTTCTGCTCAGTTTACTTTTTCTCCTTCACTCTCATCCTTCCTTTAATTTCCCAATGCCCCAACTCCAGTTTAAATAGCACTGCTGATCTGTCTTGTCCAGTATTCTATTTCAAAGGTGGTTACCCATATAGGTATGAGAAACCCGCAAACACGAATTAGCTGCTCATGTTCCCCTACTTCTATTATTTTAAGGGCAAAGCTGTCAAAATTGACGACCCTGATGAGCTTCTTCAGAAGGAATTTTCCATGAACTGGAATATACTTTCTCTTACGTTAAACAAAACCCATCTTACCTTTTATTTCCAAACGAACCTGGTTCTGTGCTTTGCCCAGCAGATTGGTGGCTACACAGGTGTAGGTTCCTTGGTCTTCTTTTCGAGCCTTCATGATTTCCAAAGTCCCATTTTCATGTGCTCTATAGTTTCCACCATGTAGCGTGCTTCCTTGGCCGTTCTTAAACCTCACAACAGCACAAGAAAATATTTACAAGACAGGAAAGCAAAACAAGGTATAAAAAAGATGGGAGAGATATTCTAGGTTTTAAAAGAACTTCATTAGAAATATTCAGTACAGTACATTTAAAAACAAACAAACGGGCTGATGAATTCTGTGACTCTGCATCTTATTCTCTCTCTTTCTTTTCCTCAGCTGGTGCACAAAGCATGCCAGCTGTTGTAATCATTTTGAATTTTAAAAATCAAAATCAGTTCCCACCCAAATATTTTAAGATTAATTTATGACTTCAAAATCCTATACATACTTCTGTAGTTAGAAGTATAGAGTTCCATTTGGTTTATTCCAGGACTGCAGCCTAAACTGCTTATATTCTTATCAGTGGCAACAGCATAATCTCAGTTCTCCCTTGCTCAACTCTACACCAGATTTCATTTGCTGCCTGTACTACATTTGAAATTGTAGTCAGTGCTCACACAGGGGCTGTGGATTAAACTGGAAATTCACCATACTGTAAGTGATGCAACATGCATTCCAGCTCACAACCAAACTGCTTTCTTGCTTGCTTTCCTTCCTTCCTTCCTTCCTTCCTTCCTTCCTTCCTTCCTTCCTTCCTTCCTCTGGTCTTACCTCTATTGATACTTCCTATCTCTGGTCCTGTCTCTGCTGATCTTTTTATGAGGCATATATGTGGGGAATAATAAAAACAACGATGCAGCAAAAAGGTGCTTGGGTGATCTAGCAGCAATCTTGTATATGTAATTATTAAAAAAACATTTAAAATTCAGAGGATGATTAGGGGACAAGAAAGAGGTCATCCAGCTGCCTATGGCACCTAAGTGGCACTTAACAAACATGTGCCCTGCTTCTTTTCTTTATAAAAATATATCACATCTTGACCACATGGGGAAAAGCTGCTTTGGAAGCACAAAGAGCTGGATCAATTCTTATCACCCTTTGCATGATTGAGTCAATAAGAAATAGTTCACTCATTTTATCAGTGGTGCAAATTCTGCAGTATTTGACCATGCAAGCTCAGCCCTTAAGAAGGTGTCTTGTAATTGTTAAGATTTATAGGAAATACCTATTTAGAAATAGTTCTTTATTTTGCTTATTAACATATCACTGCCTAGATGTATATTTTGTCATTCTGCACCTGCCAAAATTATTTTAGGCTTCACTGTAATTTCACATTCAGCATATAGCTGATGAAGAAGTATCTGAAATAATTTTCATTTTTTCTCTTTGTGAAGGCCATGCTAAAATTGAGCTTAAGTGAAGCATAATAATATGTGGAAATGTTTAAAGCCCAAAAATCTTCTTTGTCACTGGTCCTGTAGAATATTTGATATTATATTTTATTAATATTTGAGATTTTGGAACATTTCTTTATCCAAATAAACTTGGTTCATATCTATTACCATTTTGCTAATATATGTTACGTATATTAACAGTGGGACAACAGTGGGTAACACACTGGATTAGATCCAGATGTTGTAGCAGACACACTAAAATCAATGGGGCTTAAAAGAGTTATAAAAGGAGTTAATGACCCATAATTTTAACCTGTCTATTCTAAATGTGTGTAAGTCTAAATCTCACCCACAGCTTTTTAGAACAATTATCCTCCCATTCAAAGATATATTGATCTGAATCCTGCTCCTTGTAATATTAAAGTAAGAAAAGAAATCACAAATAAGTTCAGGTTTAGAGACACAGGGGGAGAATTTATTGACTTTATGTTAGCAAAGGGAAAGGTTTGTGTAGGGGAATGGGGCTCCATAAAAGGAAGGAAACTGAGTCTCTCTACTGGTGCCAGAGGTGGGGAGTACATTAAGTGTATATGTAGATTTTCTTTAGATTTTCATATGCATGAAAAACATCATTTTTAAAAAGAAAAACCCCACTCCAATGTCTTTAATTTTGGGTGAGCCAAGTGATTTCAGACATTTGCTCTGCATCAGAAAGGATGCTGGAACAAGAGTAGAGCTTCTTACCATCGTAATGTGGGAATTGGAGAACCAAAGAATGGACAATTCAGAAGAGTCCGGTTGTTCAGAATCACTTTGATCAGCTGGTTACGAGGGGCAAGAATCCGAGGAACAACATCTTAAAAAGACAACAATATATTTTGCCTGTAAAGTCAGTCAGAAGTTTAATTTTGGTTTGAAGAAAATTGCAAAATTACGGCCAGAATCCTATTCCTAATTTATACATGTATAAGTGGAATTGCATAACATGCATGGTGTATCTAATTAATGAAATGTCATCTGCCTGTTGAGCAGGACCAGGAACACAATCAGCACAACCTTAATTACTAGCAATGCATTGCTCCAACCTATGTGAAAATTGTGTAAGTGAATTATGTACTGCCATTAATTAATAGCAAGTGAATTTCTATTGCACTTGAAGTCAAGTCATGCATGTGAGTGTTCACAGGGAGTTGTAGTCAGAGAGACTGCACTGTTGCTTGACTGTACAACAGGTTGTAGAAATAGTTGTGCAATGTGGTTGCGGAAATGCTTGCTGGATACAAGGGGTGCCTTGCTGTGAATTCTGCAAGCACTTTGCAACTTTGAATTATGTAGTCATAGCTATGAAACAGAAGTTTGAGCAGCGTGCTAGTCATATCCTTGTTCCTGTGCATGTGAACAGAAACGTGACTGGTGCATCTTTAATTAGCAGCAATTCACTCATGTAAGTTGCACGATTTTACTTACATATGCATAAACTGGTAAAAGGGTTCTGGCCTATATATCCATATTTTACTTCTTATATTTGGGTTACTTAATTTGTCTCTGATTTCCACAAACACAGTCATTTTAGATGGCATATATGACATTTTATTAAATACAAAAGCAACCGAAACGAAGCAGTACTGAAAAACATTTGGATCATGCTCTAAAATACTTCTGAAATGAAATTTGCATATTATGTGATTTATTTAAGCAACTGAAACCACTTGGAATAATTCCAAATATTTATTGGCTGGAATCCTATTGGTGTTCATGTAGCATGCTGCAGCTAATTGCAGCAACTTAATGAGGTGCTAGAATGCATCTCAGTTGTGTTATCAGAAACCTGACCAGGGAGAGTTGTTATTTGCTCTGATACCTAAGCAGTTGGCTGAAATTAGCTGTGGTACATTGCATTACAATCCTTCCACTAACAAAAATATCTTTCCAGCAATTGAATTACAGTAGTACTCCAGTATCCGTTGGGGATTGGTTCCAATCCTTCCCATGGATAATGAAAACTGTGGATAAGAGAGAACACTAAGATATCCCCAAAACTGCTGTTTTGTGATAGTAACTTGCTTTACAGCTGCTGTTTGTGACGTAGCTTGCTTTACAGCTGCTCTTTGTGACAGTAGCTTGCTTTGCGGCTGCTGAATTATTTTATTTTTCCTCTGCCAACCCTGGATAACTGAATCAGTGGATAATGAATCAGTGGATACAGGGGTCCTACTGTATTGGAATTTTTACTCAACCTCTTTTGTTCTTTCCATCTTTGCAGACTTCCATTTAATTATACCTAGGGGTCATCTCACTCGTACCTGCAGATAGCTAATGCACTTCTAATTTTGTATGCTTCACTTCAAAATTAATTGATATCTCCTCAAGGTTTACTAATGTGAGTTATACACGACCCCTAAACTCCGCCGCAAATGGCTCCCAGCTCCGGAGCTTAAAAATGTTTCCCCACCAGCTCCGGAGTTTACAGGAAATTAAGTGCGGCCACGCCCACTTTAGCGCATCCCAGCACACTTTTCTTGTACCTGCTCTAGGAGGGTGAAAATCCCCAGGTCCGGATTTAATCTGGTGAGTGCGGGGCTCTCTTCGCTTCTGTTTTTTTTTTTTTTGCCTCCTGCCCCTTTAAGAGAAAGGGCGGGAGGCAAAAAAAAAAACAGAAGAGAAGGAATCAGGACAACGACGGGGCTCCGGGCAGCTTCGGAGGTGAGTCTGCTTTTTTTCCTCTTTTTTTCTCTCCCTCCCCTCACGCAGACAGGAGCAAGGAAGTGCGGAGGGCTGGGGACACAGAAAGAGCAACGAACCCCCAAGATCCCTGGTCCGAATTTAAGTGGCCAGTGAATCTTAGGGGTCGTGTGAAAAGGCCCTAAGTTTCTCACCTTTATAGTTAAGCATGAACCTTTCTTATTTATTTATTTATTTATTTTTACAAATTATATGCCGCCCACTACCCAGAGGTCTCTGGGCGGCTTCCAATCAAAGAATTAAAACAGTTAAAAACATCAAACAACAATAAATAATTAAAACAATAATAAAAAACTTATACTAAAATCATCACACTAAAATTGCCATCTTGTTACTCTGCCCCTTTTTATTACTTGAGAATACCTTCCATCACATATATAATCGTTTTATTTCATTCAATGCCTTCCAAATGGTTTAGATTCTAACTTCCATCACCCTAGCTAGCCTTTTTATTTTCTCATCGATTGGGCCTTCATTCCTATTTAAGTCATATCATTCTAAGGAACAGAATGAAAACAGAGAACTACCTATAATACAGAAAGAGGCGCAGTGACTAATCAAATTTTCAACCTCTGGCTCCACAGCCAGGTAGCTGAACCACTTGAGCTATCTAGCCAAGACACAAGTAAATTCAGGGGAAACTTATAATTTTAAACTGTCCTCTAAGTACAGTAGACAATAAAATGTCAAGAACTCACTTATATTGTTCAGTGCTTACCTAACACGCTGACAAAAGCATTGGCTAATAGGTACCCGTGTTCATTGGAAGCGTTGCATTGGTATACAGAGCTGCTGCCACTTTGGATTTCTCGAAACATAATTGTGTCCCCTGTTACTTCACGACTTGGGTTGGGAGGAGAACCTTATGAGAAACAGACACAAATGAGAGGTGAGCTTTGATTTTCATCATTAAAACTTGCTGAGAAGAGAGACACCATGGATAAAGCAGTTCATGTGGATGCATATGCATGCACATGAGTAAATGAAAAAAATATACGGAATGGGTAAAGGACAAAAAACTAACAACAATTTACAAGTAGATGAGGTAAGTCACACTGGTTCTGGTGACAGACAAAACACAATTTATCTTTCAGCAATTGACAGATGTCTTAGGCATGCTACTTTTACTCCAAATCTGCTTCAACAGTTTCATTACTTTGGCGGTTTGTTATTGAAGTTATGTATTGCAAAAATAAAATACCACCATTTACTTTGAGATAACAAGAAGTTATGCTTAAGCTAGGAACAGAAACAAACAAACAAAAAGTATTTCCAAACTCCAAGGATGTTCTTACCTCCTCATAGCTGAATTGATAACCTTGTTTTGTTGAGCTACACTTCTGAAGACACTTAAAAAGTGCTTCTTGTTAATCTTATTTCATGCTTATTATTTATTTATTTATTTATTTATTTATTTATTTATTTATTTATTTATTTATTTATTTAGCCTTTCTCCTCCAAGGACCCAAGGTGGGTTAAATCATAAAACAGTATTTAAAAGCTAAATAAAAGTTATACAAACATTTAAAAAGTATTAAAATCAGTATTATATTAAAATAGGACTAAGTACTATATTAAAATTGTACTAGGATCAATATTATTTATTTATTTATTTATTTATTTATTTATTTATTTATTTATTTATTTTTACAACTTATATGCCACCCAGTACCCAAAGGTAGTATAGTTAGTATGCAAAACAAAATATAATCTTATGATTCTTAATTCTGTGTCACTGATATGTATTTTAACAGGAAAATGAAAAGATGGTTTCATGTCTTGTAACATCGTGGGGGGGGGGGGAGTTTGTATGCATTGCAACTCTAGTGTATGATAGTCCAGACAGCAATCTTTTTAAGTTTCTGAGAGTTTAGAAATCCAGGTCCCTAAATACTTGAATGGGCAGAGGTGAGATGTAAGTAACTGTGAGGAAAAAGCAGACGATGGTGCACCCTCCTCTCCTCAATAACTGATCAATGAGGATACGGGAGATGGTGAAGGGAGGGGTGAGAGAGATCATATAGCAAGAGCGAGGGAGGAACAGTTAGTTTTGGAGGGAAATGAGGAGAAAACGGAGGAGAGTCTGGAGAAAATAGGAGGAGAAGAGGTGAGCTGCTTGGCAATGGTAACAGAGTGGCCAGGGGACATCCTCTATGAAGTGGTGAAAGAGGATTCCTGGACGGGGGAGTGGGTTATTTTTAAGCATCCCTGAGAAGCAGCTGAAAGAGAGTGGAGAGAGAAAAATGCACAGAAACCCCCTTACTAGGGAGAGACTGAGAAAAGAGAGTACCTAAAGAGGGAAAGGGCAGATTTTGAGAGAGAGAGGCAGGAATGAGAGCATCGGGAATGTCATACTTCCCTTGAGACATGTCTCCAGAGACAACCCTTCCCTCCTCCAAGACGCCAAGATCCCGGGGCCTTGACTTTGGGAGCCACCCAATGCGTGTCACTAGCACAGAGGTATCAATCAGCAATCATGCCTAACCCTTTAGAAGTGGGAGTTGGAGAAGTGCCTGTTGTGCCCATGTTAAAGAGGGAATCCTCTATGCTAAGTAGGATACAAGAACAAGGGTTAGAACCTCCCAGGATGTCTGAACAAAAGACTACAGGGGTTTGCAATATATCTTTATTGGAAAGTTCTTTTAATAAAGCTGTTGTTTTGCAAGAAACCCCCCAAACCGCCTTTTTTTTGTCGAAGCAGACCCACAGGAAGGAGGGGGAGGAGTCCAACACCCCTCACAGTAACACATACACATTCAAATTCTGTATTCAGAATATAAAATACAACTTTCCATTATTTACATATGTTGGAAAACCTAGTCTTTGCAGAATTTAAAATACTCAATGGAGATTATTCTTAAAAGAATCAGCATTGGGAAGAGGGGGAAACTGGGAAGTTGTACATATGGATAATCCCTACTGCCTTTCCAATTTTAATGGAAACCATATAGAATTCCCAACCCCATTCTCCCAATGAATCATTGGAGTTTAATGTTTTGATTCAGCTACATGGCAGAAGCCTACGATCATTACATGCTGACTCACAAAGGAGCAGGCATCTTCAATGAATGCAGAGTACTATAGAATAATGCATCTACCTACTCTGAAACCTTTGCTATTAATAAGTTATTCCCACACTCAGGGTGTGACAACACTAAGCACCCGAGTCAGATTTAATCTAGAGCCTCTTTTGGCTTTGAAACCACTGTTGTCTATCTCATATAAATGTTAAATAATTTGGAACAGCTTTGTTTCAAGCTGCTCCTTACTGCTCCTTAGTATGCTGTGGCATAATATACAACCCCATTTCCCCTCCTATGACATCATTGCTGCTCTCTTTCCCTCTCACCCACTTCCTGGTGTTGTAGGCTAGATAGGGTTTTGCCAGTGTATTCATTTGGTCCCACTAATGTTGGTGAATTTTATGTGTGTGCAATACATATACTCACATACAACACACAACACAAATGCAGTCTCCTTAATCTCCTCTAATTCATTAGGGTTGGTTTAAAAATGGGAAGGGATGTTTTACAGGTACTATAACAGTCATTTGATATAACAATAATGACTAACTTGTGAAAACTTAGAAATGGTTGCCTACAGTAAACCTACTGGTTTAGGAGTGAGTGCAGGGATTGTGAAGTAAAAGAAAATGAACATGCCAGTAGACAAATTGTCCCATGGAAGGACCTGATTTGGCCAGTGCAGCAAATCATCTTTGAAAGTAATCAGGGGACAATAGAAAGTATCAATTGACCAGGTGATCTAGTGCTATGCTAGGTGGTTATAACAAACTACTGTAAATACATTTTGGGGAAAAGGTGAGGAATAGTGAGCTTTCCTATTATTCCCAAATAACATGCCCTGCTTATTATGTCACTTTCAGCACCACCCTAGACACGCCCTACCATTACCCTTCTACATCAACTCAAACAATCACACACACACCAAAACCAATGTGAGATTTGATTTTTTTTAAAAATAGCAGTCCCTAGTGTCAGAGGGGAAAGGTCAGCTTTCAGAAGGGAAAAAAGGACAAGCTGAATTGAGAGACTATGGTATCGTGCTCTGTATAGAAGTTGTGTTGTTCCCACACTGCATGTGAAGCTGAAGTGGCCTCTTCAGAGCACAAGGCCTGGGTAGATTAATATGAAAGTTAAAACTGTTACCCAAGCAGCAACCCCCACTTCATGTTGCTGGGATAGTCTAATGGAACAGCAGAGCTGATACAATTAGTTCCAGCTGTGTTGCAGGAGTTACCAGAACATGATTGTATAGTCATGAACTGCCTCCAGGACTCCAGTCATGGATTTTGCCTCAAGGTTAAAATCTTAAGCCTTTTCCAGAAATGGATATAGCCACAAGGTTTGTAATCAGAGTTTTATAATCAGAGTTTTCCTTCTGCTATTTCTGTCACTGGAAATACTATGGTTATGGTTTCAGCTGTGCCAATTCCGCAGCGGCTTTCAGAACATTTTACAACATTATTGCCAGTTGAGATCTTCACAAACTGCTTGCTATTCTGCAATCAGCCCTTAGGAAAATTAAAATTCACATTCTACATAGCAGTTCATAAACTACAATATTCCCCACCATAAGTATACAATCCCAATTCAAACAAACAAACTAGTTCAATCTGATGTAATTCCCATGTAGTTGAAATGAACTCATCAGGAACAGAGGTGGGCACGAACCAGAAAACCCATGGTTCGGGTTCATCTGGTTCAGGCCCACCCTTGGTTCTGTTCAGCTTTGGATTCGTACAATTTTTTTTAAAAAATTGCATGAACCCGAACCAGTTTGGGGTTCAGGTTCTTACCGGCGGTGCCGGTTGCGGCTCTTGGCCCCTGCGGCAGGGGTTTTTGAGGCGCTGGCATGGGGTCAGTGCCTCTTTTTTTTTTCAAGTGCCCAACGCGTGTCCCCTGGGGCCAGGTGGGCACTTCTTTTTTTAAAAAATGTTTTCCTTTATTTTATAGCACTGACCCAGACACCCCTGGGGCCAGGTCGGTGCTCCTTTATTTTGTTTCTTGTTTTTTTTTTTTTTTTTTTTATTTTTTACTTCCGGGTTCCAGCCATGCTACAGCTGTAGTGCGGCTGGCTTTTTTGTTTTTTTTTCTTTAAGCGCCGACCATGCGGCCCCTGGGGCCCGGTCGACACTGTGTTTTTTTGGTTTATTTTACGATTTTAGGGTGCCAACCAGACCACCCCTGGGGCCCAGTTGGCTCTCGTTTTTTCTGATTTTGATTTTTTTTAATATATACTTCTGGGTTCAGACCCCATGGTATACCTGTAGCACGGGGCTTTTTTGTTTTTTGTTTCCTTTAAGCGCTGACTGCATGCCCCCTAGGGCCTGATAGGCGCTGGGTTTTTTAATTATAATTTTTTAAGATTTTAAGATTTTAGGGTGCCAACCAGGCTACCCCTAGGGCCTGGTTGGCACTCCTTTTTAATTTTTTTCATTAATTTTTCTTTTTACTGCCAACCATGTTTTGTTTCAGTTAGTTTCGTTTTAAATTTATCCCAGGTTCATTATTTGTTTCATTATGTAACAAAACGAATAACGAAACAAACTAAAAGTTCATTTTGTGCCCATCTCTAGTCAGGAAATACAAGAGGGCTGCCTTTAAACAGAAGTTTCCTTGACAGCTGAAGTTGAAAGTGCTGGCAAGCACAGGATATCAGGTCCAGAAATAATCCACTTTGGGGGGTTTCAGGTCTTTCCTAGATAGGTTTCATTCCAAACATCAATATTTGGCTTATGATTGCTCTCTATTTTTACCACTTTCTAACTACTTTTAAGTTACTTAAAATGTACAAAAAATAGAACAAAAATAATTAAGAAAACCAGGATCAAGGTAGTACTCCAGTAATAAAACCAGCACCCTTTCCTTTAATAGACACATTAAGTGTGGCTACTTCTATAATTATTTAAACATACCTGACAATTCTTCTTCCCCACATCATGGGTTTAAGAAAGAAAAAAAACATTATTTACAAAACTTCATCTTTTTTCAATTATCTATTTTTAAAAAATTAAAACAAAGGATTATATACTAATCACACAAATTATATACATCATCAAAAACAAAAAAACAAATAGTGTTCCCTTTATCTTTTTATACAACATAATTTCTTACTTTCAATAGGTTCCCCATTCACCAGCCACTGGACTGAAGGCTTAGGATTACCATTGGCTCGGCAAACAAGTCTTCCATTCTCACCGGGAGCCAAAATAAGGTTCTCTGGTTTATCCAACCAGAAAGGAGCAGCTTTAGAACAAAAGAGATAGACGTCATTAGACAATATAATTATCTCAATAGATGCCACTCCAATTAAGGCGTACTTAATCAAATACTTTATGGAGAAAAATGAAAATATTGTTCATTTGCTATTAAATAGATAGACAGAATATGACATAAGAGTTTTTCCTTATCTACTTTGTCCACACTGTGTATGATTTTAAAAACTTCAATCAGGTGTGTGGCAGCGGTGAAGAAGGCCAATCCCATGCTAGGGATTATCAAAAAGGGGATTGAAAATAAAACAGCCAACACTGTAATGCCATTATACAAAACAATAGTAAGGCCCCACCTGGAGTATTGTGTACAATTCTGGTCACCGCATCTCAAGAAAGACATAGTGGAACTGGAAAAGGTGTAGAAGAGAGCGACTAAAATGATTACTGGGCTGGGGCACCTCCCTTATGAAGAAAGGCTAAAACATTTGGGCCTCTTTAGTCTGGAAAAAAGGCGCTTGAGGGGGGATATGATTGAGACATACACAATAATGCAGGGTATGAGTAAAGTGGATAGAGGGAAGCTCTTCTCTATCTCCCAAAATACCAGAACTAGGGGACATACACTCAAATTGAAGGCTGGGAGAGTAAGAACTGACAAAAGAAAATATTTTTTCACCCAGCGCGTTGTAAGTCTATGTGGAACTCCCTGCCACAGGATGTGGTGATGGCATCTGGTCTGGATGCCTTCAAAAGGGGATTGGACAGATTCCTGGAGGAAAAGTCCATCACAGGTTACAAACCATGATGGAGAAACCAGGGTACTTCAAGGGCCAGATGCAGGGGAGTGGTATCAGGAGACAGATATCTAGTCTCATGCGCTCCCAAACGCATCTGGTGGGGCCGCTGTGAGATACAGGAAGCTGGACTAGATGGGCCTTTGGCCTGATCCAGCATGGCTCTTCTTATGTTCTTATGTTCTTATGTAGGTCACCTCTTAGGCGCCATCATTCAAGAGTGAAGAGGCCCAACCGTTGCAGCCTCAGATGGTAAGGAAGGTGTTCCAGTCCCCTAATCATTCTGGTTGCTCTCCTCTGCACTTTTTCCATTTCCATAATAACTTCTGGAGGTATGGTGACCAGAACTGTACACAGTACTCCAGATGGGGCCTCACCATTTTTGTTGCTGTTGTTCAGTCGTTCAGTCGCGTCCGACTCTTTGTGACCCCATGGACCAGAGCTCGCCAGGCCTTCCTATCCTATGGGGCCTCACCATAGATTTATTTATAAAGAGGCAAAATGACACTTGCTGACTTATTTTTTTATACCCTTCCTAATGATCTCTACCATTCAGTTTGCTTTTTTTACTGCTGCGGTACACTGGGTTGACACCTTCATTGAGCTGTCCAACAGGACACCAAGGTCCTTTTCCTGGTTTGCACTTACTAATGTTGAAGCTCATTTGCCACTGGTTTCCCCACTCCCCCAGTGTCAAGAGATCCTTCTGAAGCTCCTCACAATCTCTCTCAGTTGTTACTACTCTGTCTAATTTAGTCTCGTCGGCAAATTTGGCTACCTTGTTATTTACTCCTACTTCTAGATCATTTATGAAGAGGTTGGAAAGCCAGGGTCCCAGTACTGAACCTTGGGGGACCCCACTCTTTACCTTCCTCCACTTGTAGAAGTGATCATTTAGTGCTAATCTCCGTTTCCTGTCCCTTAGCCAGTTGCTGATCCAGGACAAGACCTGCCCCTTGATTCCCTTTGTATACACTTTGGGGCATTGTGTGGCATTTCAATGGCCAGCCTGACAAGGAGTGGATTTCATATTTTCCAAAATGATTTTACATTTGGGACACAGTGGGGAACACAAATGGCACCACCACCATCACCACTGCCACTACCAGACAAGTAGTTGGGTTACTAATGACATAGGCCCAGGTCCAGGAAAGGGAAGTTTCTGGAGATCCTGCTCAAAACTAGAGATGGCCCTGGGCCACAAAGCTTACATTTTTTACAGGGAAGAAACAATTTCAGTTATGTTTCAAAGTTAACTGGTATCCAATGGAACAAGAATAAAAATGGTGGTGACAATTTTTGGTGGTGAATGGAAAAATTCTCTCAGCGATAATTAGCAAGTGCCAAATGATGACATTATACTTCCAACACAATAAAGATTTTCTTGGAAAACACAAGGACATCATTTAAACTTTTGGCAACACCTGAATACAAAAGAGAAAATGAAAATAGACAGATAACCGTGCAAGAAAAAGATCTTTTCCCTTATGCCGAAGAAAGTCTTATTTTCACATTGACATATTTCCATGCTACATGTACAAATTTAGTTAAATTGACCTGAGGGAGCACATTTAATTAATGAACACTGCATCAAGTTAGAATGCTCTTTACGAAACAAAAATATGTGTAAGCCGATAAGTGTTTCTGAGATAAGAGGAGGTTATGACCCTTCTTCTTGGCATCTAGTTCTCTCCATGTGTTTGTGTGTGTGCTTTTAATTATTTTGACCACATTCAATGATGAAATTCCCCACCTGAGGTAAGTGTACAGTTAGTTCAGGAATAGTTTCATGATCTTCTGTTCTAGTTAATTCACTTCTTTTCCAATCAGTTCTCATTTACATCACAGAATTCCTCAAGATGTTGAACAGGAACCTATCAAAATGTCTGCCATATATTCTAATATATTTTAGATATTTTCATTGATACATGATCTAAGGAATAAAATGAATTCTTATTCATTAACATTTTATGCACAAGAGCAGATCCAGATAGACAAGCTATGCTGGCAGGAGCTTCTGAGACTTGTAGTCCATACAAATAATATCTCTAAGCTTTCATTTAGCAATACTGTGGTTTATCTTCTAGTTGCTACATATAACAAGCGATCCCATGAGGGCATAACTGCCCATTCTAATTCCATAGACAGAGCGGTCAAGAACTGGTTCTTCTCTGTGCTTTCTAGCTCCCTTTCAGTTGGCCTTTCTTGACCAGCTGCTACACAAAATGGTAGGAATGTTAGAGTAATTAAAACGTACCCTTCACTCTCACCGAGATCGTGTGGCGGCTCATGCCCACTTTGTTGGAGGCTAAGCAGAAATATTCCCCAGAATCTTCTTCAGAAACATTGGCAATATGAAGAGCCTTGTTAAAGTTCTCCAGCTTGGTCCTGCCTGCCGGGAGATCACCTCCTTTCTTATGCCACGCAATGTCTGGTGTTGGGCTGCATGGAAAAATACCATGGGATTTATGCATCAGACATAAAAACTCTTCCAACATGAGGACTGAAACATAAAAGAATCCTCAAGAATACAGTTACTTAGTCAAAGGTTAGGATTCTCAGCATTCTCTTCATCTGCCATGGGTGCTGGATGCATGTACCTTTATGGACGCAAGGTTGATGGACTCAGTACATATATCATAAACCAATGGACACAGAAGGGGCCTATGAGTCCACTGAGACCAACACCCTGCTCAGAGGAAGAAGTATGCTTTATCCTGGATTCCTGCGCTGAGTAGAGGGTTGGAGTTTATGGCCTTATACACCCTTTTCAACTCTATTATTATATAGTTTTATATCGGACAGATGGCTGCCAAGCTTTTTCTGGAATACCTCTTGAACATATGTACAAGGGATAATGTCTGACATTAATGTGGTAGAGCAGTTCTTAAGTGAAATATCTTTGATTGATATCCCTAAGAGCCATTGCAAAGGAGATAATTCTGAAATTATTTTATGGGTCATGTAAACCACTTGTAAAGCAGATGTTTACATTTTCAATATTGGTAATCACTGCTTTGATGTTAAATTCAGTGGCATAAAACTAGAGTGATAAACCTTTGGTACTTCAAATGGTATGCAGGAGTTGAGATTGAAGAAACTACCTGGATGAAGTGAAACATTTCAATCCCACAAGAAAAGAAGTCCAGATGCCATGACTCAACTTCCAGATAACCTCACCTGAATGACTGAGAATCTCCATACTCCAAATGATGTGGGCCTCAGTCTTCAGAATCTTGAGTCAGTAATGCTAGGTAGTGATTCTGTTCAACACTAAGGGACTACAGGACTCTGATCTAAAATAGTGATAGCTGACCTCAGCTGAGCAGCCATGTGATATTGCTCCTCTATAGCTCTTCAAATGCTCTCTTAACCACAGAATTTAATCAAAGAGTTTGAAGCCAGTAAGTCACATTCTATCCCACTGAAATTCATGGCCCTGAATTTCCCATTTGAGTCACATTATTTCATATGCTAAAAGGGATCATCTTTCAGCTGATCCCTCTTGAAATGAAGGAGAACAAATGGCTTTATTTTTGGCCCCATAAAATCTGGAAAAAGGGGGGCTATTTCAAAAACAACAGCATTGAAATTGGAAGGATGAAAAGTGGTACATACACTCCTGAGGCAATGCATTCCAACAAGAGGTCTTCTCCTCTCAGGACCATCTGACTGCTCATAGTCCCAATGGGGTACATGAAGCTGGGGTGCCTTTCTGTGATACCTCGGGCTGAAATCAGGACATAAGGGAGAGAAAATACACACTTGTAAATCCTTCATCTCTAGAAGCAAATGAAGTACGGGATGCTGAAAATGAAAGATGACCAACAGTAGGAAACAGAACGCACACAATTCCCAAAACATAGCAAATCGGAGTACAGTATCACTCAGTACCCAAGATTTGACTGGAAGTCTTTAAAGAGGTTGGAGACAGAGGCTGAAATGATATAAAGGTGCAAATGGAAGACAATTGCGGGAAATGGCATGGAGTGGGAGGATTTAATAATGATGACACTGAACACTATTCACAGTGAAAACAGATTGATTTTTATAACATTTAGCTTTTAGTTTACATGTTTTGACTCTGAAAATGGAGGTAAGCATCTAAAATATACCTGGCACCATCACTGAGAATTTTCAAGAGATCTTCGAAAACATGGTTGTTCAGAAAGGCTTTTGCATAGATAGTATCATTAGAACTCAGATATGATGTCAGCATTTATTCTGCCATTGTGTTTTATTAATTGTTCTTAAATGATCTTCTTATTCTAAGTGACTGATATGTCTAATTTGATTTTGTTATGTTACTGAGTGTTAATTCATTGTAAGCCACCCATCTGTGGGTGGTATAAAAATCAAAATAAATAAATAATATGAGAAATCACTGGATTTATTCAAATTCACTAAAAACATCCCTTAGTGCAGCTAAATTTCAATGACCTTTTAAACATTTCTGTTAAAACTTAGATTTGATTTTTTAATGGGCAGAAATGTAGTAAGCATGCTCAAAATATCAGCCAAATTTAATAACTTCTCAGTTCCATTTAGTCTAATGGTAACATAAAGCAACTCTCCTATCAGATAAGGTCACCAGTAGAATTTAGTTCATCTAAAACATAGTGGGTGAAAGTATTTTTATATGATCATTTGCAGTCTACTGAATGTACTAGTTCTACATTTTGGATGTTTTGAAGGTTATAGAAAAAACTCAAAGTTCTGAAGGTGAGCATTAAGAAGACCAACAGAACAGTACTACAGATGCTTACTTGAAAATAAGTCTGATTATCTTCAATAGCACTCACTCTCTGACAGGTATTTTTAGTAGAGATGGGCACGAATCAAAAAAATGGTGTTTCGTTTGTCGTTTATCGTTTAGGGGGTCCGTTCCGGTTCATTTCCGTTTTTTTGCGAATTTTTACAAAAAAATTGTTTTTGTTTTTGTTCATTTTGTTACAGTTTTGTTGCCATTTATTTCAGTTTTTTGTAATTTTTTTAGCATTTAAATCAGTTCAATGTATTGCAGTAACGAAAACGAAACGGACGACAAAGTTTCTTGTGTTTCTGTTCGTTTTGTTTCATTTTAGAGACAAAATTCGTTTGTCGTTTTGTTACGTAACGAAACAAAAAAATGAAAATGGAAACGAAAAATTGTTCGTTTCGTGCCCATCTCTAATTTTTAGTATTGTTGCCTAAAGTACTATTTCCTATTACTACTTTCTATACTTTGATATTCCTGAAATCACTTAAGATATTTTGAGGACAAGTAACTCCTATGTAAGATACACAAAACCTCCCTTCAGCAGACAATTCCAGAGGATTCAAAATGGTAAAAAAAAATGAAATTAACAGTATGCAACAGTTTACTACCTAGACAGAAATAAGGAATTTACACGATATATACAACAATTTAATAGTTTCAGTTAGCTGAGTTGGCTATAAATTTGGGACCAAGCTCAATTAAGCAGAAAATAATCTAAAATTTAACTATACTGTACTGTACGCCAGATAAATCAAGATTATGTGCCAGAACCTCAATTAACCCACTTTGATTCCAAAGCAGTGAACTACTTTACATCATATATGACAGGTACACATATTTGTGACACTAAGGTATGTCAATGAGGTATGTATATTTGTTCAGAGGTGTTGTATTTCACACTCTGGAACTGTTCATTCCCTTCAGTGGTAGTGATAGGTCTGTACACAATTTTCTTTGTTTGGTTGGAATAATGCACAACACTTCAGTCAGTAACAGAACTATTCCATTATCAGGGATTCCATTTGCATGTTCTGGACTAGAGAAACTAGGTATCTTTTTATTACTTTAAAGTTTTATTTGTCATGGAGATATTTAAAGGAGAGCCTCAAAAGAGGCCCAATGTGTAGCAACTGTGTTCTTGATAAACATTCTATCACTCTAAATGTTGAAACAGTTCACATAATAGAGAACCAATTTATGAGACTAATAATTGAACAGGAATGATGAAGAATACAAGGTTGACAAAATATTTCAGATACTAGCTTATATCTTTTGGATCAAAATTTGTATTCCCCCCCCCCCAACAAACTACACAAGGATTGTATCATTAACAAGATGTTCAGTTAATTTACGCTGCAAACCAAAGGGCTTTATAACTAGTGCCACAAATGCCCATGCAGGCTTTGTACTTAGAAGGTATTGAGTGGTAAAAACATATTTTATGCCACTTACTAACCTGCTTCTGAAACTGAAGTACTTTGAGGTACTTCACATGACTCTGCTATCTCAAGTCATACCTAACTGACTTGTCCTGACGCCCTAACTATTTTAATTATACATGAACCAGTAGAATTTACATAAATATCTGGATGCTTTACTGTAACATAAAAAACAACAAGCTATCAATTGATGTGAGATTTTCAGATCACTTTTATAACCAGGAAGAAGGCACTGAGTCCATGAATTCACTAAGCTTCTATACAGTAGATCATGAAATGTATCTGCCATAAATTGCAAGCCATGTCTGGAGACTTTGCTTCAGCAGTGGGCAACTGCGGTGGATATTACAGTCAAATGTGTTGTCCATATACCTTCTGTGGATTGTACTAATCCCAGCCACTAATATTCAGTGGCAAATTTCTCAACCAAAAATTTGGCAGAATGAGAGGAAAAGCAAATATTTGTTGTTGTTATTGTTGTTGTTGCTAAAACTGGATTTCTGTTTGCTGCCAATTTTGGTGTAAGACATTTAAGTCAGCAAAATGTTTGCTTTAAATCGAACCACAATTCCCTTGTTGAGAGGGAAAAAAAAAAAAAAAAAAAAAGCCAAAAAAAAAGGAAACGGAAAAAAAAGAAAAAAAAAAAAAAGGAAAAAAAAAAAAAAAAAAGAAAAAAAAAAAAAAAAAAAAGAAAAAGCAAAAGAAAAAAAAAAAAAAAAAACAGAAAAAAAAAAAAAGAAAAAGGAAAAAAAAAAAAAAAAAAAAAAAGCAAAATTTGTTGAAAATCAATATCTCATTTTTAGCATTGTTCAAGGTGTTAAAAATAGTCTTGAGGGTCATGTGTAGCTCATGGAGTACATGGTTCTCACCGCTGCTTTAGCTGTTTAGAACATTTATCATCTGGTTTCAGAATCTTGCCTTGGATGTAGATATAAAATGCATCAGATTCTACAGTCAAAATGGAAGTTGACAGTTCACAGTTAATTTGATGGAGATAATTAAAACACCATATTACCACTTGAGTGGATAAAAATGACATTAGCATCCATGAAATAAGATTTTAAGGTAAAAAAGAAATTCATGGAGGATGAACCACCGCCACCACCCACTGCACCAGCTATGTAATGGTGCCACACAAGAGAGACTCTGGGCATTTAATTAAAAATTAATTCACTAATATGATCACACTGTGACCTGCATGAATGAACAATGTCACAGGGCATGCTAAGTATGAAGCAGTTATTCCATGTGGCTTAACATAGGGGCATCATTTCAGTGAATTTAACATTACCACAGACAATCTCACAAAGGGGGAAGAAAAGAAATGAATGACAAAGATTTAGGTCAAGATGACCGAGAAACAAATATAGATATTGTAAAGTGATAGACTAACAGAGAAGAAAAGTCTAACAGTCCCTCACAGATATGCAGAAGGAATCTGCAAGGGAAACAACTTAATGACACACAAGAAACACTCTAATAAATACAAAAGACAGGATAGGCTGAAATGCTTGTGTGTGTGTGTGTGTGTGTGTGATATTGTCAAGATAGTGCCAACAGACAGTGACCCTAATTGGACTTTTAATGTGAGATACTGGTGTGAGTTTACCAACTTCAAACCCACCCACCCACACCTACCCACGAGAGGAGTATGTGGCACAGAACACTGATATTCTGACAAGTACTGAGACACCAAGCTCCTTAGGGATTTAAAGACCATAACCATAATCTTAAATTGAACATGGATACGAACAGGGAACCAGTGTTGGTGGGCCTTGAATAGGGATAAATGATTGTGTTTATTAGTCCCAGAGATCAGTCCTGGCTGCCGTGTCCTGGAACTGCTGGAGTTTTTGTACTGTTTTCAAGGGTAGACCTATGTGAAGAGTATTGGAGTAGTTTATTTTTGAGATTAATAAAGCCTGCAGTACTGTCATTAGGGACTTCAAGGATGGACACTTTTATGAAGGATCAATCTGTCTGTGGCTACCAGTCATTATGATTATATGCAACCTTCATGTTCAGTGACAGCATGATCCAGTTGCATGGAAAAAAACACTGTAAGAGAGCTACTGCCTTCATGCTGCTTCGGGGCTTCCCTCACGCATCTGACTGACCATCAGAAACAGAACACTGGACCAGATGAATCTTTGTTGTCCTGATGTTCTCATATGAAATCTGCCTTAAAGTAGTAAATATGTTAGGGCAATTCTTTTAGCTAGATAAATTAACACAGAATTGCTATTAACAAGATTTTCCTCTTAGAGATGAAATTAATAGGCAACTTATGAAGCACAGCAATCCCCTTTTACTTACCCTCTCGGGAAACCTGGGTCTATGTGATGTAAGAACTGCTACTTTCAATGAGCCAAGTTTGTGTGTGTGAGAGAGAGACTTCCTTTTTTAAAAAACTGACCTTTAATAGTATCCCAAGGGCATCCCAGTTGCAATTAAACAAGCATTTCTTCTGCCATGGCTATTTACTTAGAACACACTATGCTCTTGGCACTTTGTGGGAAGTTGAGTGTTAAAAAACAAGCCCTAAACACAAACGCTTGCTTTCAATTATACTTCTTCTAAGTAACAGAATACTTTCACTAATGAGTTCCCATGGCAGTGTTTCTAATATCCCCTGCAAGTGCATCATGCTTGATTATATTGCTCACATGTTGCTAATGACATTAAAACTGTATGGTATTCCTCACTTCAAATAATCATCAATATTTTGCCTTGCATAATGAATGCCTCTTATTTGTATACCCTAACTCAGCATAAAAGTTTGAACTGCTCATTATGAACCTAAAAAATCTAAGTAAAATGAGAATTAACACATCTAACAAACTCAGTAGAAAGAATGTTTTAAGTTTTGAATGTTTTCCATATAATTTATTCATAACACCAGTACACTGATCTATTTGTGTACTGATCTATTTGTACACTGAATATAGCAATTGAAGGATATAAGCTATTAAAAAAACAGGAATAGAAAGGGAGGTGCAGTAGCAGTATGAATCAAAAACACATATTCCTGGGCAGAAACACAGGAAAATGAATTTGGTTGTTCCATCGGGAACATTGGTGGTATTATGACTGGGGCAAAAAACAAAAGGAATGTGGTAGTTACAGTCTACACTATGCACAACTACCCAATTATAAAGAAGGTGCAGATGAAACCTTTGAAAAATAAATTGTAAGAATTTCAAAGGGACATGAGGTACTGGTAATGGGGGACAGTTATAGCTGCTGCTAGGTTCCCCACATCCAAATAACTGACTAATATGAGAAAAGAATGTTGAACTAGACAGACCTTTGGTCTGATCTCTTGCATTGTTCATCTTACATTCTTATTTTTCCAGGAATATTTTTGTTTTCTGTAACAATAATGAATCGTTATATCAAAACCAGTCAAGTTATAATACATTTTGGAACAGCATGTGTAACAGCATTGTTTTGCTATACACATTAATTTGACATTCCAAGAATTAGAAAGAATGACACAACTTACTGCATTTGTATTAAAGAGTACAGCAAGATCCCTTAATACACTTAACCGATCTTGGAAAAGCATTTTGAATCTATTGTTTGCATATTCCTACCTTTCATTTAATGAATTGTCTCTCAACAGTTATTGGCATTATCACACCATTTGCATACCACTTTCAATCTACTGCAAAAGAATTATTGTGCCTCAGGAGAACTACATGACTATATCTGAAACAGAATTTATAATATAGGCCTCTTTCTCTACTGTATTCTTCAGAGGATGTTTTCCTGCACTTTGACAAAGAAATAAGGAATACTTTTGAAGTGTTCGAAGAAAATATGTACCACCTCTTTGAAGAATATGAATTATAAATATTGGAAGAAAAACCCAGGCATTTTGTTTTAGCTGCACTAGATACCCTAAGCACATCCAATCTCGCTTGATGGTGGAAGTTAAGCAGGGTCGGCCCTGGTTAGTACTTGGTTGGGAGGCCACCCGGGAATACCAGGTGCTGTAGGCGCCTGGAGTAGGAACTGGCAAACCATTCCAGTATTCCTGCCAAGAAAACTCCATGGACATGGGGTCACAAAGAGTCAGTCACGACTGTAATGACACAACACACACAAAACACAGTATTTCTTCTTAATTATTACAGATAATTCTTTCAAGTGGACAGAGAAAATAATAATAATGTTCTTATAACTACAGACACAACTCCCACCCACTTTCCTTCCCACTATCACTGAATTACTGAAATCATGGTACTATTTCTGGATAGTATTCATACAATGATCAATTCTTTCAAGAAAGCCTTTAAGATGAGGAGGAGGAGGAAGAGGAAGAGCAGGAAGAAGTTAGCAGCCCAATAATACTTTTTTTCTTTTCCAGCAGCAGCAAGAGTTGTAGAATTGTGCAAAGGTAGCACTGATTCCAATAGGGTGCCTTTTTCTCTCTGGGGTGGCAGAAGGAGCAGTTCAATAGCTCTGCTGTGTAGTGCATGCTAGAAATGTTTTTTGGGGGGGGGATGCAGCCTTGATGACATGTTGTGCATCTCTTTGTCTCCAGACTTGAGAAGCAGGACAGGTTGGGCTGCTTTAGGAGAGTGCCTTTTTGCTTTTCACACAAAAGGATAAGACAGATTATGATTTTGTTGAATTTTGGATTACTGTTAGCGAGCCACAAATCACAATCAGAAGTCAATGTTCAGTTCATGCACTCTCAAACTGAGGGCTGGGAGAGTGAGAACAGACAAAAGAAAATATTTTTTACCCAGTTCCACAGACTGGTGTTAGTCTGTGGAACTCCCTGCCACAGAATGTGGTTATGGCATCTGGCCTGGATGCCTTCAAAAGGGGATTAGACAGATTCCTGGAGGAAAACTCCATCACAGGTTACAAACCATGATGGAGATTTATAATCTCCAGGCTTAAAACCAGGGTACTTCAAGGACCAGATGCAGGTCGAGTGGTATCTGGAGACAGATATGTAGTCTCGTGCGCTCCCTGACACATTTGGTGGGGCCACTGTGAGATGCAGGAAGCTGGACTACATGGGCCTTTGGCCTGATCCAGCATGGCTGTTCTTATGTTCTTACATTCTAACTTTGGCTGGCCAAAAACCACCATCGGTTATTATTTGTTTGCCTGCTGGAATAGGAGCTGGGGTTGGGAAAGCAACAGAGAAACAGATCAACAATACTAAAAAACAAGTTGTCATTTATTTGGCCATGTGTAGAATAGGAAAAGCAACAAATAATGGCTAACATGAACTATAGCCTAGTACTATGTTTCCCAACCTTAAGTCCCCAGATATTGCTGGACTACAACTCCCACGAGCTCTTGCCAATGCAGTTAGTGGTGAAGGCTTCTGGGAGTTGCAGTCCAACAATATCCAACAGTGACCCAAGGTTGGAAAGGACAAATACAGCCATTATTTATGATGGTTCAGGAAACCTTGTTGAAGGCCTTTTGGCTGCTGGCTGGTGCTTTATTTCATGCTATTCACACCAGGGTCAAATAACAGGTTCCTTAGACAAAATACACTGGCTACGATATGAGAAGTTTAAAGGACTATATAGCATATTTTTGTTAGTTATCTATGACACAAAAACAAGAAACCCATTCAGACCCATCCATGAATAATGTAATTCCACAAATATGAACTTCTCTGGAGATATTACTGGTAATGCAACTCCTATGTTTACCAGTTTTTTTTAAAAAAGGGACACTAGCTTCTGAAGACTAAAACAAGTACAATGTTGTGGATCTGAATCCTTGAGATGCAGATGGCTATATGAGTTTAATATGTCTACAAGATGCTTTGCTGTTTTCACTGACTGACTAACAAGTGATGTTAACACAAGAGTAAGTCAGGTTAGGTATGGATGAGTTAGAAAGTGAAGTTCTGCAGAAGTCAGTGTTGACTCACCACTGTATATGTCAGTGTGATTTCGAAAGGATGTTTCGTTATGGGAATGCTCTGTAATAAACAAAAGATCATGAGCGCACCAAAGGCAACAAAGCAGGTACTGAATAACAAAAGACATAAGGGCAGGGTAGGGTGCTAAAGAATCAACACGCAAGAGAAATTTTTGAAAAAGTAAAAAAAAAGGAAAGGAAAGGAAAGGAAAGGAAAGGAAAGGAAAGGAAAGGAAAGGAAAGGAAAGGAAAGGAAAGGAAAAGGAAAAGGAAAAGGAAAAAGGAAGAAGCTATGCCATACGCAAAACATCTAAAAATCCTAAACAAAATTTGGAAACAAACTGGGGTGGGGTGGGGACAGCAACAGAAGACAGCAGTTAAAATCCAGCACTGCACTAGTAGGGACAAAAGAATATCCTTCACTTCCTTTTCCTTCTCAGCTTCTCCATTGCCCCAAAAATGGCCCTGGAAGGGTTGTCAGGGGAGACAGAGAGTGGGTTTTGCTGGCAAAAGTCCATTGCCGGAGCCTGTCTTATGTTTTATTTTCTTTTTTAAACAGCAACAACACCCACACATGAAATGGAACCACTTCAGACATGTTCAAAAGACTGATTAGATTTCTGAATTGCAGTGCTTAGCATGAAATCGTTAATAGCTTTGCTAACCCTCAACTATTACTCTGGCCTCAGATTTTCTACAAGATATTAGGACATTCTTGCTACTTTGTCCCCTAAGACAAAGAATGGATTAGATTCAGTTTAGCAGCAGTGAAGATGTTATGAAATGGAAAAATACGTATTTGGCCGTTTAATCAGTCACATGCACATTATTAGAATACATTGTGCTTCATTTAAAAAAAGTAGTTAGTAGTTTCCATGGAATATGTACATATTCTAGAAATGTAGGTTGCTATGTTTGCAAAGAAGACCTCTTCTCTGTGGCCAGCCTAGAAACACAAGCCATTAGACTCTCAGCAGACTTAGAGAAAATACTTCTTTTATATGTATGTATGTATGTATATGTATGTATGTATGTATGTATGTATGTATGTAGGTAGGTAGGTAGGTAGGTAGGTAGGTAGGTAGGTAGGTAGGTAGGTAGGTAGGTAGGTAGGTAGGTATTAATTATCCTTTTCCTTTATTATCCTTTTCCACCATGCACAGAAACCTGATAAAAAGAGAACAAACTCCTTTAACAGTTCACTCAGTTGCCTATCTGCAGTTCCTTGATGTCTGTTTGAGAAAAAATTGTTAAACCTTAAATCTGGTGATGATGTATGATATTTTTTATCAGAACCAAATAAAATTGAAAAATGTCAATGGAAAAAGGTCTCAAGCTTGTGATTCAGACAGTGGCGTGCAGGAGGAATCTCATGGATTGCTTCCCAAATGCAAACTGAAATATTTTCACACAGTCTTAATCTAAGTAATCCTGCACTTGCTCTTTTGAACCCCATTTTAGATAAAAAGATAAACATTCAGATGAAACTGAAAGTTTCATCTCTGATTTTTAACTTGACTGTAACAAAAGCATTTTTAAAAAGTACAGCTCCAAATGTTAGCAACTTGTTCCTGACCTACAGCAACTCTATGAATTAACGGTTTGTGTCAGGTCCTTTCATTCAAGGCCAGGGATTTCCTTATTGAACAAATCCACCTTGTGTTTGGAATTCCTCTTTTCTTACTTTCCAATGTTTCATGGCATTATTATCTTTTCCAATGAATCTTGATTTCTCATAACATATTCAAAGTCTATGTACAGCCTTGATTTAGTCATTTACCTTTTAACAAGAGTTAAAACTTGATTTAATCAAGACCTCTGATATGTGTCTTTTAGGTTAGAGCTGTTCAGCAGTGGAATATGCTGCCATACAGGGTGGTGGAGTCTCCTTCTTTGGAGGTTTTTTTTTAGCAAAGGCTGGATGGCCATCTGTCAGGAGTAGTGTGATGGGGGTTCCTGCATGGCAGGGGGCTGGACTGGAGGGGCCTTGAGGTCTCTTCCAACTTTATGATTCTATGATTCTATGATACATCATAACTCATATTGCAGTAACAGAACAAGGTGGATGAACAACAAATAGTACCACTTTGTCTGGACCCCATTATGCTGCTCTGCAATTTCCCCCCTAAATGTATGTATTTATTTAAAATATGTTTACTTCATTAAAAAACCCAAGGCATCCTCCTTACATAATCAAAAGTCAATATTAAAAAAAGCTAAACACAGCAAGCATATGAATATTTTTAAAAATAATTTTTAAAAAGTACAACACTAAAAATTGTTAACAAAATCAACACCAAAAACACATTCAAAGCAACAAGGCACAACATTCCATTTAAATATCCGACTCTGGCAACCAGTCATGAAGAGAAAGTATAGACTGATTCAGTTGTTGTTGTTGTTGTTGTTGTTGTTGTTGTTGTTGTTGTTGTTGTGTGCTGATAATTCAGCTCTGACCCATGGCAACCCTATACATGACTACCTTCTTGTAAACTCAGAACTGAAACTACATCGCTATCTATTTCTGAATTTTAAAATCTAACAACATGTAAGAAAACAACAGGAAAAAAACACCTGAAGATCATGGTAAAATGTTAGTAAATCAAGATTTTTCATTAAGATTTTTAAAGTGAGTAATCTATTTAAATTGTAAACATAAAGGTCATGTACATTACATTTTAAATTGGTATGAGGTCTATTTTGACTCAAAGCAGTCAAAATGATGAATGTACTATTCTGCCCTGCAAAATGAAGAATAAACCCCTGATTCATATATACAATAGATCTGGGAGAAAAGCCATTGATTTTAATTTTTAACCAGGTATGACTATAAAGTTACCAGTTTCATGCCTTTTCCCCTTGCAGGGAAGATAAATTTCCAAACAGATAGAGAATTTGGTTTGGACAAAAAATCTGTTTAACACAGAGTAAGAACTTCATCCTCCATGGAAAGGGCCTTGGGGGGGGGGGACTTTGCATAATATAATAAGACCCACCTGGCGACATTGATGACATTTCAGTGCCAGGTAAAAACCTTCATGTTCCAGAAGTTCTTTAACTGATACAACATAGATTATGGGTCCTGGTGGCAAGTTTAGTGTATTGCATTTTAACATATTTTAATTGTATTGTATTGTATTGCATTGCATTTTAATGTTTTAATTGCTTTTAATTGTTCATTTTAATTTTGAATTGCAAGCCGTGCAGAGATCTTTGGGTAGTGGGCGGTATATAAACTGTAGAAATAAATAAATAAATAAATAAATAAATAAATAAATAAATAAATAAATAATCTCTATGTAAATGTTTAAGAGCAATGTCAAGATGACTTAAATATGACATACTGTATTGTTCATTTAATAAAACAGTCACTGCATAGGCAGAGGAATAAGGATATCCAGAGCAAAAGAATGAAGTGTTACACATTTACACAGGCATTTTAATGTTCCAGTACATATGTTTCAACAGTCTTCCATTATACCAACAAGCCAATAGCCTCAGGTGACTATGAGAAGGCTTGTCTATAAAGCCATCAACAAGGCATGGCAAATAAAAAGAGAGGAAAGTGGTGTGAGTTTGCCAAGTCTTCTCCATTACATATGGGGCATCAAAGGCAATTATATAGCATTAACAGAAAGATTTTCAATTTCTGTGAAACTGAACCTCTGCACATTTTGCTTTTCTTCATGCAAACCAAGTAGTCGTCCTCTATGCACTAGTTTTCAACAGCACCTGCTTTTAAGATTGCAATGGCTCCATTTTAACAGCCACACCTCCTCCTTATGAGTCTTTGTAAGGTGAGACAAAAAGGTTCACATGCACCCCATCCACATTATTAAAATAAATCTCATGATGAGAAAAAACAAAAGATAAAAAGATAAACTGTGAGTTTGGGCAGGATTATCATTTGCTAAATTACACAGTCACCCAGAGAGTATAATAACTATTCAAACAAACATTTTCTGAGGGTTTTAGTGCAACTTTTACAAGGACATTAAAAAGAATATCTCCAGCTGAAACCATGTCAATAAAAAATCAAGGAGTATTCAGTGGCAGAACATGTGCATTTCATGCAGAAGGTACTGGGTCCAATCACCAGCATATAGTTAAAAGGATCATGTAACAGATGTGGGGAAAGACTGAGGAAGAACCTAAGAAGCTACAATGGCCAAAATAGAAACTGCCTTCATTAAAACTAGAGGGGAAATCTATTTTCATGTTGTTCTGGTGCACAAGACTAAGGAATATGTGTGCCAACTATAAACCTACTTTTCTTAATGGTCTTGCAAACAGCAAGTTATGTTTGACATTAAGAATGGACAGATTGCTACTAACTGATGGCAGCAATCAGAGGCACTTGATTGTGCAGGCGTTGGTGATCTCGCGGATCGAGTACTGCAACACCCTCTACATGGGGTTGCCCTTGACCCATATCCAGTGCTTGCAGCGGGTGCAGAATGCGGCGCCCAGGCTGGTGGTAGGTGCAAGCAAGTATGCCCCTATCACCCCCATCCTGTATTGGCTACCCATTGCTTCCCGGATAAGGTTCAACGTAATGGTTTTGGTTTACAAAACCCTCCATGGCTTGGGACCTGTCTATCTGGCGGAGCGGATCTCCCAGAGGTCTATCTTGTCCCAACCAACCAGAGCCTCGTCCTCGCTTTCTCTCCGAGTGGCTATACCAAGAGAGGCCCGTAGGGCTTCGACACAGAATCGGGCCTTCTCGGTGGTGGGCCCGGCACAGTGGAACAAACTGCCTCCGGAGATTATGCAAGCCGAGTCACTGTCAGCTTTTAGAAGGGGCTCTTCAGGCAATGCTTTGGAGACCTCTGAGCACACTGTGATTTTTCCCCCCTTGCCGGATCTTACCTTTGATGGGTGGTGTGAGGTCTATTTTTTGGCCTCTTTGGTATTGTAGCCTCATATTAGTGTGTATTTTACCATGCTTGTATTTTTTATGATTTCTTGTGTTTGTTTATGTATTGGGGTTTGTTGTTGGGTAGTCACTTTGGTGATGTGCTGTACACCGCCCAGAGTTCCCTATGGGAAAATCGGGAGGTTAATAAGTACAAAAATAAAATAAAATAAAATAAAATAAAATAAAATAAAATATTGTAAAAATACAAACTAATTGCAGTAACTAGAATATATCTATTGAATGAATGGAACCTGTTGATTCAGTGGTCTATTCTGGTTGGAACTAACAACTACATTTAGCCGAGCATAAGTGGGCATATGTGTGTCATCCTCTATTTATCTAGCTATATTCTACTTTCGGTCTCCTTAGTCTACCAATTAGTAATCTTAGAACCCCAGAGATGGATGACACCCTATGGAACACTGAGTCCAGCCACTGTAAAGGAGGCACAGTGGGGAAACGAATTCCCAGTATCTGGCTCTGCAGCCAGATACTTAAACCTTCGAGCTATCCAGCAATAATTCTTTGACACTAAGAGCCTTTTCACACGACCCCTAAAATCCGCTGGCCACTTAAATTCGGACCATATATCTTGGGGGTTTGTCGCTGTTCCTGTGTTCCCACCCCCTCCGCACTCCTGGCTGCTGTCTGTGTGAGGGGAGGGAGAAAAAAAGGAAGAAAAGAATGCCGGCTCACCTCCGTTCTGCCGTCTTGCTCTGCTCCCGGCAGCATTCCAGTCTCTTAGTATCTCTTAAAGGGGCGGGGAGGGGGGGCAAAACAACAACAAACAGAAGCGAGGAGAGCCCGGCACTCACTACGTTACATCCGCATCAGGAATTTTTCACCCCTGGAGAGCAGGTACTTGAAAAGTGCGCTGGGACGCGCTTAGGTGGGTGTGGTCGCACTTAATTTTTTGTAAACTCTGGAGCTGGTGGGGAAACAATTTTAAGCTCTGGATCTGGGAGCCATTTGCCACAGATTTTAGGGGTCCTGTGAAAAGGCCCTAACTCTAGGGGGGGGGGAACCAAATGTACAGAACTACCATTAGTGGTACATAAATCTCTTCCTTCTTGAATTTCTCACCAAGTAGATTTATTCCTTTTTGTATGTTGTCAAAGCTACCTGAACTTATTCACTTGCTTATGTTCTATGTGACCAATTTAACAAAACCTCTCCTACAATTGGGAGTCTACCATAAACTCTTCCTATATACCCTCAGGTTTGTAGGCACTTCACAGGTAAGTGTGGGATGTCGCCACAAAATTCTGCTCACTAAAATATAAAATAGTAATACTACAATAAATTATGGAATAGAATTAATCAGCAAGCCAGTGCCTTTGATTCTAAGAAGATTTTTCCAGGTTCTACAAAAGCAATCTGCTGCTTATCTCCCTTGTCCCTTTCACATGCGTCCATTTCATGGAGGCAATTAAAATATTCAAAGCCAAACCAAGAATGGCTGCTCAGCTTACACATATGGCTGCAGTGAATAAACATGAATATCAGGAAATAACTAAAAAGACATTACATAGTCTTTACCATTCTCAGGGTAGACCATATGGCCCTCTGGGGGACTCTGGAACATTTGAATGGATGGGAAACAATTCTTCATACGCTACCTTATAAGGTTGGTTATGCAATGTATACAATCCTGATATGGCCTATATTTCTTTCATATTGTGTTTATGGTCATGGCAAAACAAGAAAGGGGGGAGACAATCCCTGGATTAATGCAGCAAGAGCAAATTCTAATCATGTTCACTTCATTCATCCCTGGAGATGCTTTTGCTGGGTTGAAACTGAGGTCATCTGAAAGTAGGCATAAGATGCCAATGCAGTTGCTTCTGCACTGCAAGACATTCTTCCCATGGAGATTACTGAGAGATGCTTATTGTGTATCAATAATTCAGACTTACTCAGCATGCCTTTTGGGTTAACTGCAAATACAGCACACACTGCTGGCCATTGTTATGTTCTCAAGGCCATCTTCTCATCTCACTTCATATGGCATACAAGAAACTAAATAATTCAGGCAGTGTTTCAATTAGAAAGATGGATGCACCCTCACACACTGCAATACTTGGGCAAACTGTAAGTAAAATCAAGAAAGAAGGAGAACAGTCCACTCTGAATTCTTCATATTTTAATGTGGGGAACCAGCTATCTGCTTTTGACCTCCTTAACCTAAGGCAGGGACAGCACATCTAAGGTGCTCTTGATGTTTATGATTTCAAATCAAGTCATCATGCTGGTGGAGAGGAATTGTGGAACTGTAGCCAAAAGTGTCTGGAAGCGTACAGATTGCCCGTCTGTGTGCAAAGGCGGTGAGCCCTCAAGCAGTACTGTACGATGAACAGACAGTAAACAAAGAGGCTGCTTCCTGCTTGCACAGGAGCAAGTACAACCTTGTAGATTTTGATGGAGAAAAGACCCATTATAACCCCCTGCAGAACAAGCACACTGTGGTGTTTGCAAGCATGCTCAGTGTCATCGGCGATAGATCAGAAATTTTAGAAACACGTTTCTGGCCATCAGAAAATGTGACTGAGGAAATTACCACGGGTCACATACCATAAACTTTTTACAGACTGTTACAAATGCATGGAGGGCCAAACCTAGAACACACAAGCAATAAGTTTCTACATGCTGGCACAAAACAAATAAAATGTTTGATCACATCCAACAAATTACAAGAGTACCAATACATTTATTTTATTAATTTCTGGAACTGATACCAGCCTCTTTTATCTCAGCTATTTATGCTCCTGATCCCTTTAAAAATTGTACAGACTGCAGAGGTAACACCAGCTTTTCTCTCTTTTGCAATAATGGCAAATAAAGGCCAACATGGACATCTACTAAGAAAAATGATGTTTATATTTATTAGCTGGATTCTGGTGTATCACATTTCCTTTATTGATCATGACAGATAGTATCTGATCAACTAGTAGAGATACCTTTGAAAGGCATTTTGATCACTCTCATTATTTATCTATGTATGTCACCTTGCTCTCCTTGGAACTGTGGCATGGGACCAGTGTGAGAATATATTGCCACGTTTTTTCATACATATAATGAAAAAGCATAGCAACTCAAGAAATGGAACAGGAATAATGGCAGTAATAATACTGACAGCTTTACCAGAACAGTGAATAGAACAAAAATCTAAAGATGGCCAACCTGATCATATTAAATACTTACTGGTCAAGACCCTGAGGGTATAAGGGTTTTTCTGCTGGATAGTGTAGGTGAAGGCAAAGCGAGCATTGCAGCTGTAGTCAGTCTGGGCATCTTCCCGCACAACGTTGGAGAAATACAAGTCACCATTCTGCCCTTGGGAGACACGCTTGTCCTGATGGATTGGCTCCATGGCTATCAAAAAGAACAATACTTCTTGTTGGAACTCTGAGCCATGCATATTTGAAACTGAACTGGGATTAAGAGCACTTGTCTATCAGTCCCAACAGCCTGAAAGAGGCATGCATTTATTAACATTAGCTAGAGATGTAGCATTTGATTGAAGACAGGCCTACCAAACGCAAGTTAGTTACCAAAGATTCTGCTATGAAGAAAAAACAGAAAGAATAATTTCTATTGAGTGTGCTACCTAACTGTGTTATACGCAGCTCTTCAATATGATCATATTCAAGGCAGTTCAAAACAGTCAAATATTTTTATTTAATCAATAATAATAATATAATCCTATTGCAATGGGAATGCTTAGTAACATGTTGAGAAAATCTGTACATCTTGTTGTGTAAATGCTAATAGCTTTCATATACAGTACATGGCCAATTCACTTATTGGTTTATTCATATATATCTAATCTAGATTTAATAATGCAATGTTTGTTTGAGAAAGCAGCTCTGAAGCTGTTAAGTGGATTGGCAGTAACCAAGACTAACCCAACTACACAATAATCCAACTGACTACCTGCCATAGCACTGTAAGGTGAAAGAAGGAAACAACAGCAACATGTATATCAGAATGCTCTTTAACATCTCTAGAAATCTGAAGTAGCATCGTGCGGCTGCTTGGGATGAGGAAAGAAAATTTTGGGCCACCATCTGCAGTACCTCCATCTTTTAGCTTTTGTAGCACATAGGAATTCTTTGCGATTGTAGGAAACTTTATTCCAGCATTAGAAACATGGAATTTGAAAAATACATGGTGTCACTCTTCTGCAGTTACATAACAGGTTGTGCTAAATCTATATGCCTAATGATGGACCTATCTAAAGAACTGATGAGACTAATCTAAATAATCAACCCACCATTTTTCAAGCACAGCTGTAGCCATTTAACCAGGGTGCCAACTCCCAGCTAAAGTTGTGAAAGAATTTTGCTTCATCAAGTTTTTCTCTAATTCATTTATCAGCTCTGTACCTCCCAAGCCAAACACAGAGCCACTATTAAAATCTATATATTTGCAGCTTGCAATTTGTTATTTGGGGAAGAAGTATTTGAAATTAAGCCCACATTTGAAAAATACTGACACCTCCCACCACATTCATTTCTAAAATACTGTGAACACACATTAGCCAACGGGGGCATGCATCCATTAACATACCTGTTAAAAATAGTGCATACAAAAATACACCCCCCCACTGTAAAATAATACCCCATTAGAACCCAGCATGGAGCAGATTCAGAAACTCGTAGAAACTTAGCAGATTTGTGTTCATCCCTACTTACAGCTGCTCATCCAGAAGATAGCAGGGGGTGGAAGTCCGGGAGGAGGATTGCAGGACAGGATGAGGTGAGCGCCTTCATGAACCTCTTGAATGTCCAAGTTTTCTTTTGGCCACAAAGGGGACTCTGTAATTAAAAATGTTGAAGGAGACACTAAAGTCTCATATTTTTCCAACCTCCTTCTGCCAGAGGGCTCCCCTTATAGTGATGTCTACCCCTTATGTACTTCTTCTAGCTTTATGCTTTCTCACTTTTATAACTTTGTAACCCTTCCTCTTAACATCCCCCCCATCTACTACCACTTCTCACCATAACCCTTGCCTCTGGCAGGCCTAATTTAAAACAGTGGCCCACTCAACTACTCTATCCATAGCAAAACCCTTGGACAGAAAAGCAAAACATTTGTAAGCAGTGGCAGCAGAAATGAAAATACAGTGGTAACTTGTATAAAGGAATTAATTCGTTCCAAATGAAATTCTGTTAAGAAAATTTTCTTTGGTACAAATTTCCCATAGGAGTGCATTGAAAACGGATTAATCCCTAATCACGATCATTTTTCTGTTGTATGGATTCACCCCATAGGTGATTCTGTTAAGTGATTTCCGTCTATCTCCGGAAATTTTTTCCTTTAAGCAGATTTTCTGTTAAACAGACCACTTGTTATATGAGAGTCCACTGTATCCAGAAGACTGCTGCTCAGCCGTTCATGGGATGGGGGCTGACTTCCCAAACTGAGCAAAACATGAAGAAAAGGCACACATCAGCTGAAATTTGGCCATACATTTTACATTGTGTTAACAGATTTTCTAATTAATATGCAGGATACAGTGAAAGAAAATTAAATCACCTGAGCTACAAATCTTGTTATTGTACTCACTTGAGACTTGAAGGTTTATTTTGTTGGAGATGGCTGTTCCAAAATCATTCCGGGCAAAACACTGGTATTCTCCTTCATAATCCTCTGGTCTACCACCACTGCGAAAGTCAATAGCCAATGTACCCGACCAATGCCTCATGCTTACTCGTGGGTCCTTTGCAATATTGAAGAACTTGCCATTGCGCGTCCACGAAAATCTGCAAACAGAGTTACACCGCTGAGACAATGACTTTGTCTACATGGCAGAAAACTGCCCAACTATTATTTTGTTTGCAGATTGTTGGGATTCTTTAGCTGGATGTGCATTAATGAGTTGGGTTCTCCACCTTACATGTTGGGGGGGAAGTGTAAAATGAACATAGCAGCATATATAGGACTTTTATCTATCGTGAGGGTTGAGTTACAGGAAATTTACAGAGGAATAAAAACATTATATGAGGGTTTAATTTTGTACGTCATAATCATCATATTTTAAATCACACTGAAGGGATTTTGCAAGGGACTCAGATGAAAGTAGTTATGCAGAACATTTATGACATAAACCCACCACCCTAATTTTTTCAGAGACAATGGCTTTATTTCACACTGTCTAGTACATTTGCTATAACCAGCTACATCTGAAAAAAATCATGATAACTTCTATGTGCTTCATGAATGGTGAATGCTTTACACAAAGTATTCTGCTTATATACTGCCCCATACCACTTCAAGTAGTCTCTGGGTGGTTTACAGTTTTTAATTACAGTATGCAGGCACAGCATATAGTATTTGTATTCCATCACTTACTGTTAGGTCCTACTCCTCAGTCAGTAATGATAGGATTTATAATCCAGCAACATCTGCAAGACCATATATTCTTTATCCCTAATTTACACAAACCAGGATGAATACCAAAGTAACCTCTCTGAGCTTAGCATTACACAGTCTGGCCCTAGTTTTGAACTTAAAGATAAGGTACTACCACCCTGTTTGAAGACCATTCTGGATCTGGACACCACAAAAAAGGGATGAAATAAATAAATTACAGCTATACTCACGTAGGCATGGGATTGCCTTTTGCTTCACAATCAATGAATATGTTATCCCTTGGATCAACAATATAATCCTTCACAGACTGTTTTGTAATAGTGGGCGGCTGATGCACTGAAAAAGACATATGGGGGAAAACAGAGAAAAAATGAATATAAGGAGCAAATTAAGAAATGTGCACATGATACAATTTGAAATAGCACACAGTTAAGAACAAGGTTTCTTTCTAGATTATGTCTATGCTGCCTGTGTCATTAGTTGCATAAGGTACAAGGTTCTTTTTCAAAGAAAGCTATGTAACCCATGGTCCAAATATTATAAAGAAAATGAAGACTTTGTTTTACTTAAAAGAGTCAAATGTCATTCAGATTAGTTTTGCTTTCATGATTGTTAGTGGCAAGGAATACAATCTCCTGGAAGCTCTTACCAAGAAGAACCACTGAAGTGAATGTAAGTTGTACCAGATCTCTATCATTTGGCAAAATGAGGTGATCACCTCAAGCAGAAGATGTCAAGCAGTAGCTGTTTTCCATGAACTCACCAGCTCTTCCCATTGATTGGAGGACAGATCACTGTTGGCATGCCAAATCAGAAGCCTCCCATTCCTAGAATTTCTCCCTTGTGACCAAGGCTCACAGGGATTTTCCTTATATGGCAGACTTGGGGGGCAGAAGGGTTGTTGGAGAGGGTGGAACTGATTCTACGACAATGGATTATGGGGCAAAGGAAAATCTGAATAAATGGGTTCTGAGTGTGGTTAAAACTCCCGGCAGAATAGCAGCCAAATTGGGAAATGGATTAACAGGGGCAAGGGCACCAATATATGCAACAGTTGCTGCCATTCTGGTAAAAGGGTAGAATCCCATGCCAATCTTACTTAAAAGAACATGATATGTGGAGAGCTTTTTTTGAGGCAATATACGGGTGGTGGGGCTGACAGAAGGTTCACCACCAGACTAGAGGGAGATTCCCCTATCCCTAGTCCCTGCATTACTGTTTCTAGTGCAACAAGAAGACTTGCCAGTCCAATGCTGGGGTTCCAATTGTGTCCTGATCGAAACTGTCTTTTTACCCAGTCCTCATGCTGTGACAAAGCCTGAGAATGCATAGTGCAAACACTGTCACACTGAACATGAATTTTCATCTGACAAAACGGCCAAGATGGACATTCAGGCTTTAAAGCTGCTTTGAGCAACTGCTGGAAGTCCAAGGGCCACGTATGCATACCCAGACCTTGGGCGCAGTACCCATTTTCATGCCCAACCTCTAAAAACTTTTCTTTTAATGAAAAATTCCCCTCACATCCTTTTTTAATGGCAGGGAGAAATCCCACTATATTTTGAACATTTTGTTTTGATGCTCATTTATTTGAAGTGATTGCCAATTTTAAAAAAAAAAAAGAAAACCATGAAATTATTCACCTCCCCAAAAAGCACAAGGTTACTTTTAAAATACATTTCAAATTTGAACATTTTGGGGTCAAGTAGGGTTCTGGAAGGGCTCATGGGACACATTTGGGCCCCTAGGGGGCTGCATGTGGAACGAGTTTCACCACCTCTTTTTAAGGACACTTCACATAGAAAGATCAGACTTTCTCCTCCACTGCAGTTCTTCTGATCTGTCTCCAGTCCCAGAACCACAGGAATTCTCGAAGATTTACACCAGTGCTCTGAGACCAGGACACCCAAGATCTGTGTATGCACCTTTCCTGGGGCCTGCTAAACTACCCTGTATTGTCAGGTAGTTCAGTTTGCTACCTTTTGTTTTGTTTTAGTTGTTAATGGTTGAAATCCTGTTTTACGTAACAAGTGGCCCATTGAATCTGTGATTATTTGGAGAGTAATTTTCATAATGCAGTGTTTTCGATCTGGAGATTGTAACCTCCAAAGGGTTTCCAGAATGTGTTGTGGGGATTTATGGATTGCTGTATATGTGTTGTTGCTCTTGTCAAATAATTGTCAGGTACAATCAGGTGCCAAAGCTGTCAGGCTCAGTGCCCTCCAATTTCAATATCATTTTGTCCTTTGCCACGGGCAGCAAAAAGCCTTATGCCACCATTAGGTGAGTGAAGGAGAACCTGCAGTGGATTGTGCCCAAAGCCAGTTCAAAGCACAGATAGCCATTTTGTGATAGCAAGAAGCCTCTTGCTTCATGTTTTTCCTTCAGGTAAGAACTTAGACAAATTGTTATTATGTGCTGCCAAGACAGGACTGACCTATAGCAACCTTAATAGAGCTGACAAAGCAAGTGAGGTAGATATTTAAGGAGTGCGCTTACAAATTTCCCAATTCTACCCCCCTCCCCATGGCTCAGTGGAAATTTGAACCCAGTACTCCTGAGCATGGATTCAACACTCTGTCGAATCCACCCATACTGGGTATCCACACACCAATAGTGCAAGGTTTTATTTTCTTGGTTAATGTTCATGTTAAACTGATGAACTACCATCAGAAATTTTAAGGAAGGGGAACAGAGTTAAATGGGGCATCTTCCCCCTTACTATAATTATTGCAGCCCCCCAGCTTCCCCCCTCGCCAGCTTCAGCCGCATCAATTCTGGCTGTCTGCCATCTCCCACCCCACCCCCGTTACCAAAAACCCAAACTGCTGGGAAAGAAAACATAGTCAATATTAGAAGCATCTTCCTTGCAAGACAGGGAAGGAGTTCAACAACTGTATTCACCATAAATACGCTTTGTAGTTGTTTCTTCAGGATCATTGCAGCGATTGATCTAATAATAAAACGTGCCAATTTCTTTTATCAAGTTAAAATACTTTACATGATGCATATATTGCCACTGGAAGTGTAAGATTAAATCTCTCATCTAATTACCTCAATGCCCAGTGGTGTGAAGTGCACAAATACCAACAATCTAATAGCCTCAGGTATTTGTGGCTTCTTAAGTGGCTAAAAGGATGTTTGTGCCTTATTGATTTTTTTACAAGCATGGGGATAGCTATTTTGGAAAACAAACAAGTCTGGAAGTAGGACTTACATGATTCTTGAATACTCGCTGTTAGTTCGAAGGTGTAAGCATATTAAAAAAGAAAAAGAGAGAAAGACATGTACGGTTAATCTAAAACATTTTAGATCTATATTAGATATCTAAAGGGTTAACACATTCCCATCATTTTTATGATTATTCTGTTACGTGTCAATGAAGTAAGAAAAAAGTGAGATATAATAACAATAAAAGGGGGGATATAATCATAAAATAAATCATACTGTCTTATTTATATCTACTATATCAATCTTTCTTTCTTTCTTTCTTTCTTTCTTTCTTTCTTTCTTCTTTCTTTCTTTCTTCTTCTTCTTCTTCTTCTTCTTCTTCTTCTTCTTCTTCTTCTTCTTCTTCTTCTTCTTCTTCTTCTTCTTCTTCTTCTTCTTCACATTTTTCCCATTTAGTGGTGGGGTCCGCTACTATATCTATCAGTCAATAAAGAGATATAGAGTCCCCCCCCCCATCTGAAACCCTCCTAATGTGCTGCTTCACAACTTCCACAATCCTTTATCTGAATAAAGCTGCTTTGACAAGGGGAGTGAACACTGAAAGAAGATGCAGTTGTTATGTGCAGTCAAGTCACCTCAAACTTATGGTGACATTTTGTCTTCAACAGCCCTCCTCAGTTCCTGCAGCCTGTGCTTCTTTAGGGAGTCCATCTATCTCATAGTTGGTCTTCCTCTTTTCCTGCCAGCTCCAACCTTTCCCAGCATTATTGTGCTTTCCAGAGACTGTTGACCTCTCATGATGTAGCAAAAGCAGGGCAACCAACATTTTCCAACATTTTTGCCTCTAGTGATTGTTCAGAGGTTGATGCAGTGGCACATTTCAAACATGCAGATGTACCTGAACCCATGACATCAGTGAACAACCCTATGATAAGTTGAAATCTACTATATTTCAAATGCATTATGCAAATTATACAGATAAATAGACCACATTTTTTGAAAAGTAGGCTTGTTTCTGGAATTCCTCAGACTGGCACATGGAAGAAGCCTTGTGGCCTATTACCATTGACTGATGTTTGTCTCAGTAGTAGAGATGGGCACGACTTAGCGGTATTTCCGTTTCCGTTTCCGTTACTCGGTTCCGTTACTCTACGGAAACGGTAACGGGAATTACTCCCCCAGACTTCGAGCTCGAACCAACGAATGAACAATTTTGGTCTGATTTGTCGTGCTCGTTCCTTGCATCGCGAGATCGCGCGATGCCACACGCGGCACAGAAAAAAAGTTTTTAAAAGTTAAAAAAACCCGGTTCCCGGCCAAAAAGCAGGCGGGAAAATGCCTGCCGTGCCTCAGGGCACCTACCAGAGGGGTTGTTTCTGGAGGTCCCCGGCCTCCCCCCTCATCCCCCGTCCTGGGCTGCTCTGGTGGGACTCGCCGCAGGCTCGCAGCCAGCAAAAAGCCCAGTCTCGCCGCCGGCCGCCGCAATTAAAGCGCAAGCAAGCGGCACGGACGGCACAGGAAAAAACTTTTTTAAACTCTCCCCCCACCCATTCCCGGGCCAAAAAAGCAGCAGGGAAAAATGCCTGCTTGACTAAGGGCGCAGGGCACCTACCGGAGGGGTGGTTTCTGGAGGGGGGGGGTCCTGCCTCCCCCCCGTCCTGGGCAGCCGGACTCGCGAGTCGCCATCGCCATGCCATGCAGTGCGGGCGGGGGATCCAAAATGGGGCGGCAAACGCAATATTGTTTTTTGAAATCGTGGTCCAAAAACACACAAGCACAACAGAAACACGCGAAAATTTATAAACTGCCAGATTTTTCACAGTAGTAGTGGGTTTTTTTCTTGCAACAAAATGTCTCTCCTCTCCTCCTCTGTCCTCCATTGATTTTATTTTATTTATTTTATTTACACCTGCGCAATGATGGGCTGGCCAAGTGGCCAGCCATGTGGGAGTGGACAACCATGCAAATTTTTGGAGCCATCCCACCAGTCGCATGGCCACTTGGCCATGGAGACTTCTGGGATGTGCCAAAAAGCCCCCTAAAACCTGCCCTAGCCCTAACCCTAACCCTTGACTCCGTACCCATACGTCACAGACTGTCTTCTTAGTGGGTCAGAGAGGCACCCAGAGGTGCAACCCACTAGCCCACCGTAACCTTACCCGTCACTAGCCTAACCCTAGCTCTTGCACTAAGCCACCTTAAAGCCAGATCTACTTGCTTGCATTGCACTACACGCAGCAAGTACAATTCCCTTCTGTGTGAGACATGGTGGTGCGGGAGCCTTGTGAAGGGAAGGTATGACCCTATCACTCTCACACTGGTCTCACGTCTGCACATTATGTTATGCAATATCCATATGGCTATTGCATAGCATTTTGCAGCAGCAGCAGGTGAGGAAGGGAGACCCCCATGTAGAGGGGTCTCTCTTGGAGCCTGCTTCCCCTTCCTAGTGGCAGGAGGCACCCACGGGTGCCTCCAGGAGCCCACTTTCCCTTTATAGCAGGCCAGAGGAGGCACCCACCCCACAGAGGTGCCTCCAGGAGCCCGCTCCCCCACAAAAACCAGTACTAACGACAACAAAAAAACGAAAAAACGAACCGACTAATTTTTGCGAATTTTCGCGAAAACCAGAAACGACCTGAAATGGGACTGGCCCGACTAACGACAACTCGAAATTTTTTTTTTTCAAGTCGTGCCCATCTCTACTCAGTAGCAATGAAACCTTAGTAAATAGATCTTATTAAGAGGTCTTATTAAAGATGCTGAAGACAGAATGAAATGTATTTTGTGATAAAAGTGCAACTGGGTCCATTCAACACATCATCAAACCAGTATAAGAGATGTTTTGTTTACAGTGCAATGGGGAGGAATAGAATGCTTCAGGTAAATTAATTGAGGTAAAAAAAATTAGCAGCAAAGCCAGAATAAATGAATTGACTAAACAAAAATGGCAGGTGTGGGCCTTTTTTGATCATGCTTTTAGACTACCCACAGGCCCAAATCTTCAGTATATATAAAGGGAAATGGTGTCAGCAAACAAAGGAAGAGTTCCTTTTTACACAAAAAGACTCTAATAACAAAATTCAGGCAAAATTCAAAGAAAAACAAAACAAAACAAAACAAAAGACACAAACATGTGGCACCTTATATTAGTTTGATGATGTATTTCTAATAACATTTTTTCAGTGTCCACAATGCATCTTGGCGGGGCATCATCAAAACTGGAAATATACCGTTTGCTGAATGCATGTTGAAAGTTATTTATTTCTACAGACTGTAATGAAAGGTATTATGTCTGAAATTTTGGTTTCCCTCATCCCCTCTCACCACAGGCACCTTTTCAACTTCACAGCCACAATGGTTATTTTAATTATGATTATTTTAACAGTTCCCACCCAATTCTTCTCAGTGAGTATAGTAGTCCCCCTGTTTATTGTTAGGTTTATTTAGGCGTTAGGTTTTCTAACTACGCGGAGTAAAGGAAAATCCATGATATGCGGACGCATCAGCGACCTGCCCAGTGGGAGTGGGTAAGTGCAGTGCCAAGGGAGTAAAAGCTGTGCCGTGTGGCTTTCACCCTCCCAGCACCTCGGCAACCTGCTCTGTGGGAGTGCTAAGAGGGTGAAAGTGATACAATGCACCTTTCACCCTTTAGGCACTTGCACTAATTCACTCCTGCTGAGCAGGTCACAGAGGTGTCGAGGGGGTGAAAGTTGCACCACATGTCTTTCATCCTTCTGGCACCTCAGTGACTTGCCCACTCCCGCAGGGCAGGTCACTAAGGGGCTAGGAGGGTGAAAGCTGTGCGGTATGTCTTTTCACCCCCTTGGCACTTGCACTTACCCACTCCCGCTGGGCAGGTCACTTTTCTCCAAATTAAAAATCCGTGATATACCGGGAACGCAATATATGAACCGCATTGTGGTGGGGGACTACTGCATTCTGCTTTCTAACTAGACAAGTCAACTAGTAAAACTGTTGCACTGTTCAAAATTTCTCTTGCAAACTTTCATTGCCTCTGAACATGTTTATTCTTTTCCATGTTGTTTCACTTAATTATTTCCTTTACCTATTGATGTTACAAGAAAAACGTTCCACATTAGAGCAGTTCAAACATAGTAAAACAGTTGCTGACTTTTTCAGTTAAATGGTGAACTCCCTTTGAAATCTTCAGTCAATTTATTTTTATACTTTTTATTTTTCAGGTAAATTAGCAATTGAGCAGGATGGGGTGGGCAATTTCATATCAGATATGGCTTTTCTGTGCAATGTTCTCAAAATTTAATCACGTTCTATTAACAATTTCTTTTTCTATCTTAAAATGTTGTGTTAAGGGTTTCCCATAGTCACTTCAGTTCCAAACTGTTGGGAGACTGCAATTGTTAAGAAATATGCTTTGCACAAGGATTCCATTAAAATGCACTGAGTTAAATTTGGTTTATTTTACACACCATGGGAATTAATGCACTTGGATTATAAATATATTTACAGCAGTAGTTAATTGTTGGATTTATAATATGTTCTTCTTGTAACCTTAAGCCCACATAGAAAATCTGGGTCCCATCTTGTATAGGGCCAACACACCACCACCACAACTATTTATTTATTTATTTATTTATTTATTTATTTATTTATTTATTTATTTATTTAGTTAGTTAGTTAGTTAGTTAGTTAGTTAGTTAGTTAGTTAGTTAGTTAGTTAGTTATTCTGCCCACCTGGCAGCGAGGCCACTCTGGGCAGTTATCAACAATTAATGAATACAATACAGTGCAAAATGAACACAAATAATTCATATAAAAACACATAAAATACAGTAAATATAATAAAAATAAAATTAAAATTAAAGTGACATAAAATAGCACATATGTTATTGGCGGACAGATCAGTTAAAATCATGTTTTAATGGTGGTACTGCTGCTGCTGCTGCTGCTGCTGCTGCTGCTGCTGCTGCTGCTGCTACTACTACTACTACTACTACTACTACTACTACTACTACTACTACTACTACTGCTGTGTCTCAGAAACACTTCTGGTGAACAAATGCCTACATTTTCTACAAAGTTCCCTCTTATTTCTGCTAGTGCTGGGTGGCAGCCCCACCCTGCCTATGTGGCAGTCTGACTCTATCTGGTAGTGAGTGAGCAGCAACACTGGCTTAGCTGCATGGAACTGATGCAGTGCTGTGAGGGTGTGCTGTGAGGGTGTGCAGGCCCACAGTTTAGAGGGAATGTTGAGTCTATGTCTATTTCTCTGAGGCTTCTACAATAAAATAGAATTCTTGGGGAGTATTGTCTCATCCTGGTACATGAAGGTTAACAGATGTTGACTTGGTTATAGTTAGTTCCAGTTCACCACTGCCTTGGAGGTAGACAGTTATTTGCAGCATACTGGAGGCTTCATTTTGGATTTTCCTGTCTACTTGCACAGATATGTGGAGTTTGTTCTACCGATGCTATTACGCAAGAGAAGCAACCTTCCACACTATCAACTACTTACTCAACTGATAACCAACATTGGTCTTTAATATAGTTTTTGGAAACAATTCTACATCTCAATGTTATTCATTATAAGAAGATAATTTTCTGTGGAAATTTATTGCTAATAAGACTATATAGGTCAGCCATGTCAGATTAAAAAAACGTGAAATAAATTTTACAAGCAACAGAAAGAAGGCTAAAATTCAAATTGCAATTAAGTGTACATTTATAATCTAAATATTGTAGTCATATAATCATATTTTTCTTATTTTATATATACATATACTGATATTAAGCTTTTAATCCACATCTATAATTCCTGTTCTTTAGCCCATTATCACTACATATGTTCTCTTATCTTGTGTCTGTTAAATCTTTAAAAAGACTCTTGCTTCTATAGTACCTATCATGTTGCGCTTCTTGATAAGATTGTGCCAAAATGATGCTGAATTTGATACATCTATCCTACCACCCTTCCCACATAAATCTCTATCTTTATTTCTCTGTGAATTCAGTTATATCCTCCATGAGAATCTCATTGTCTAAACGCATACACTGTTCAAGTTTGTTTTAGCATACTTAAATCTTTCACTACAGGATAAATAAAGAGCAAGTTTGCTAACACAGCGCTCCCTTTTAGATCTGATAATCTGTCTTTACTATTGGCAATTTCTTCTGACTGATGTCCCTGCACCTGTAGAAATCATTCATCTCCATGAAGGAGGGCGGGTTTGTGGGTTCTGTAGTTCAGAGGGAAAAGAGCTCATTTGCTAGGAGAGCAATCTGCACCCTTATCATAACAACACAGCAGCTGTAGCGATTTATGCACCACCTGGTCAATTGAGTAAAACCTGAAGCCTTTTAAGTTCACAAATAGGAGTCACGAATTAATTAGCAAATTCTCTTCCCTGAACAAATGGGCAGACACTGGAGAGCTATGGGGGACTGAGCACTTTCCGTTCTAAATAAAAGGAGGATTAAAAATCCAATTCTCTGGCAGATTGTATGAAGGAAAAGGAGATTGGTAAACACGAGCCTTCCGCAAGAAAAAAGAACACCCCAGCTGGGTGAGGCAGATGTTTGCCACAATTCTTAATGTTTTCCACTGATTTGGGAATGCCTAGTTTTCTGCTTCATGCTATTGATCAGGCTTGTGATGAGCAACAATGCATTAAGATAGAGAAGTCTTCAAAATCTTTGTCAAGTTTCCTTTAAAGTAAGATCATGCTCTGAGCCCATCCTGATACCAGTTTTCTGACAGGTTTGTTCAACTGTCTACAAAAAAATCACAAGGTGACATGCAATGCTACTGTATCTTGAACAGAATTGCTCAGTTGATCCAACTCCACTCAGTGACTCTTATCTTCTAAACGTGCTTAAAATTACAGCTGCAGAACTGGAAATGCTATAGGCAAGGAAGTATCCCCCAAATTTTGAAGTGATGATGAAGCCTCTTCTTCCCCGCTGGCCCATTAACTACTCTGTCCAATGGATCATCTACTAGTCTTTAGTGAAGGATATAGGCACATTCATTCCTATTTGTTTTCATGTCCTATTTGTTTTCAGTACAGCTTGAATCATGGCATAGTGACTGTGTATCCCTGATACTCATATGCTGGTTTATAATCTTTATACATATCCAAAGTTTCTTCTATAACTATCCCAAGTATTAAATGCAACATTTTAAAAAATGTTTTATTTAAAAACGTGACATGACATGTAACTAAGAGGTAATCATACCAACCTCCTATCCTATCAAAGTATTATGAGAATGATATAACTGTCAAGTACTAATTAAACTCTTGACAGGACATGCTTTAGTAATACAGAAACACAGCAATCTTTAATGTAACTCCTAAAGATGGGCACGAAATGAACAATTTTTGTTTCTCTTTTCGTTTTTTCGTTTCGTTACATAATGAAACGACAAACAAATTTTGTCTCTAAAATGAAATGAAACGAACAGAAACACCAGAAATTTTGTCGTGCGTTTCGTTTCCGTTACTGCAATATGAGTGAATTGCTTAAAATCCTAAAAGAAAATCACAAAAAATGAAATAAATGGGAAACGAACGAAAACAAAAACGAATTTTTTGCAAAAAATTCGTGAAAAATGGAAACAAACCGAAACAGACCCTCCAAACGACAAACGAAATGCCATTTTTTTGATTCGTGCCCATCTCTAGTAACTCCAGTTATAGAACACTCAGTATTATTGAGTTGATCTTTTTTACTTTCCCAAGGTGGCATTACTCTTGCTAAGACAAAAACAATCTTATTCTTCTACTCAAGGGGGAGGGGAAAATACAAATAGATAGTTCTCAGATTGCAAATTATTTGTATCTGACTACATTCATTCATTTTACTACAATCATATATGAGTACAAGTGAGTGGTTTCCATGAGTAACCAAAAGTAGTCTGGGGGGGGGGGAAATAGAACAGAGTGCCAGTACTTATGGTAGTATGGTAGGTCACAACTAGAGAGGACCCATTTAAATCAATGGAACATATGCAAGAGATGATGCACCAAATCCCCATTGACTAAACGGGCCTATAATGTAATTTGCTATACTAAATAAAGTATTTCAGCTGAGTGATAGGTTTTTAGCCATGAAATACAATATGTAGGCCAGAAATTTACATCCACCTTGTCTATGTTTCTAAAGAAGTGAACTATAATCCTCAAAACTCACTAAAATAAATCTGTTAGCCTTAGAGGATGCCCCAATACTTTGGGGTTGGATTTGCATGTGAAAACAAAGCTATCTCCCTAAAATCCCAGCTGGTTGTGACTGCCTGGTCTGCTATAATAACAAAATCCCACCTATCCATTGCGATTAACATTCCTCCTTTGGGGTACTTTGTAGGTCTTTTTAAAGCTGATATCAGCACCCACACCTGGACAAAATAAAAAACAAAATAATTGAAACCAAACTACACAGTGCAAGCTGTATTATGAACAAGATTAAAGTTTTGGCCTATTTCCATGTTGAACTAGAGGAAGTTTATACATCACTATTTACAATTCAGTCATCAATGCTAACTCTGTTGATAACAGGCTCTTCCTAAGACACACAATCCAGTAGCCTTTCTGACAGGGCTTTTTTGTCACTGCATGTTGGGATGGCATCTGGAACTTCTGTGTCTGTCAGTTGGAACTCATGGAATATTGGTGGGACAGTAAGGAAAGACATATGTACAACCCGGTCATGAGCACTTAATACCAATTAGTTCTCATAGTGGCAAATATTGGTGCTAAAATAATGTCGTGCATATCAAGATTTGGAAAGCTGAAGCTCTCTCTCTGCTCTTTTGAAATGACTTGAATTTAAGAAACTAGAACTTACTATAGCTTACAACTAGAGATGGGCACGACTTGAAAAAATTTTTTTTCGAGTTGTCGGTAGTCGGGCCGGTTCCGTTTCGGCTCGTTTCCGTTTTTCGCGAAAATTTGAAAAAATTAGTCGGTTCGTTTTTTCGTTTTTCGTTGTCGTTAGTACTGGTTTGGGGAGGGGGTAGCGGGCTCCTGGAGGGAGCTGCAGGAGTCAGCCAGAGCCACAAGTGACGGACTGGCAGACTCTTTGCACCCGCTGTGTCTCACGTACTTGCATGTAGTGCAATGCAAGTAGATCTGGCTTAGGGTTAAGACGGCTTAGCGCAACGGCTAGGGTTAGGCTAGTTACGGGTGAGGTTACGGTGAGTATTGGGGTGCATCTGGGTGCCTCTCTGACCCACTTAGAAGGACAGTGTACTGGTGTATGGGTTAGGCTTAGGGTTCGGGTTTGGGCTACGATTAGTGGGCTGTTTATGCCCGATTGGCACATCCCAGAAGTCTCTGTGGTCAACCTGGGCCAAGTGGCCATGCGATTGGTTGAAAATTTGCATGGTACCAGCAGCGCAGCAGTAGCAATAGCCAAGGAGAGGGGGGCGGGGACCCCCCCCAAATAAAACACCCTTCTGGCCTGGTAGGTGCCCTCAGACAGTTTTCGCCTACTTTTAGGGCCGGGAATCGGGTTTTTTTTTAACTTTTAAAAACTTTTTTTCTGTGCCGCTTGGCATTGCGCGATGCAAGTAACGAGCACGACAAATCAGACCAAATTGTTCGTTCGTCGGTTCGAGCTCGAAGTCTGGGGCAGTGATTCCCGTTACCGTTTCCGTAGAGTAACGGAAACGAGTAACGGAAACGGAAACGGGAATACCGCTAAGTCGTGCCCATCTCTACTTACAACAAAGGTGGGTAATATCAACAGCTCCTGGATCCCATTTTCTGCCTTAAAGCTCTCTGCAAAACACACAGACTGCCTCAATATGTCAACCCCACTTTCTATAGAAATCCACTTCCAATTTTGAAAAATGGAGTGATAAACAGTGCATGGGAAGCACATGATCTACCTAAACAGTAAACTGATATTCTTGGAAACCTTCAGTAGAGACAGTTTTTCTTTCAGTGGCAAAAGAGGGGACAGAGAAAGAGCTATGGAAGGGTTATAACTTATAAACATAGAATGGGATGAAGTCACATTTTGCCCACCCATCCCTGATGTAAAGGAATTAGGTTAACTATATTTAACAACTGAGGTTGCCTACATTAAATTACTGGATTTTTCATCTGACTGACACAAAGACTAGAATGCGCTTCATACACTACAAAGGCTTGTCAGCCTAGGCTCAATCTAACCACTTTTCAATTTATCATCTCAGTCCTGTGATAATGAAAGCACATTATGTAGAAGTCTTCTAAAATAGCACATATACAGCTTTGTATTTTTCCTGGATAACATGTGAAAATTGTGTGATAAGATTAAAGAACGAGCTTTCATATGATCACTATTGTTTGCCCAGTATCTGCAGAGTTGGCAGCAAATCCAGAGATTAACCATACTCATGGAAGATCCAGTGACACAGAAAGACTCCAAATAGAATTTGTTGCAGGAGATCTCTTTATGCTATGACAATGGCTACACCGATCGTAACAGAGGGTCACAGGAATAAATGTCCAGTTCCTTTAGCATTAATTCTCACTGACCAACAAATCCAAGAGTAGCAGCCCTATTCAAAACAGAACATGAATTCGAGTAATACAGTTTTGACCTATATCGATACTGAAGAGCCTACAGGCTAGTTCCAGGCAGTGCTGAGGTTGCAATGATGAAGAGCAGCTGGCCATGTGGGCCATGGTTGTCTGCCCACGGCCTTGGGGGTGGTGGAATGCCAGGTATACCTCTGCTTCCTCCCTCCCTCATGCTCGGCTAACCCTTCCTGCTCCGCTGCTGCTTCCACCATCTTGGGACATCTGGGTGCCATCCCAAGATAAAGGTAGTGACAGTGAGGAGGAGAAGGAGCAGGAGGGCCAGACCCTGACTGCAAAATGAGCACCAGAGCTTGCTCGCAAGACATTGCTCGCAAACTGAAGCAAAATTCTATTAAACTTTTTTCCTCATTGTGCAAAATACTCATAAACCAAGGTACTCATAAACTGAGGTACCACTGTATATATACTGAAGCGTGCCAGTCATCTGCAGGCCACACTAGTAGAGCAGGCTAAAAGTTTCAATGACTACATACAAGTATATTTGCAAAGGAACACTTTTATCAAATTTGGGACATTTCTCAGCCATATGTTCCAGCAAGCCCCCAAACTAACAGCAATGGATGCTCCCCTCCGCCCTGTGCGGGGGCGGGGCGTCTTTGCCGGCTGGCCGGGCGGGCGCGATAGGCTACGCAGTTTGCGTTGCCTACGCCTGGGAGCGCGGAGCGCAATCTGTCATTGCGCTCCCAGCCCTCAGCCCAGCCGGATCGTTAATCGTTAACGATTTGACGGGTAGCGCTTATAAATTGCTTATGTCACGGCCCATGGTTTAATTAATATCTGCAAGGTCCCGGTAGCCCTCAATTAAAATAGAGTAGGGTTTAGATAGGGAACTAATTAACAATAATCCCACGAGCCCATAGAGGGCTGCCAATGTGTTGTTATCAAAGGGGCCATGTAAAATCATCCCATCCATAATGGTTTGCGCTACCTCACAGGTCCTCCTTGAGTTAAATCGTTATGCTTACAGTTAATATTTGTCTCCTGTATTCAATAAATCGTGGCCCATGTTAAACCAACTTAAAACTGTGTCGTCTCGTTATTCCGGCCTAGACTGGCAATACCTTTATGGGAACTAGGCACATTTCCCATCAATGTGCCTGATGCCAGAAAGCACACATGTGCTGCAACATTACAGAAGTTGTGTACTGTACTAATGTAAATTATCATTATAAGTTACATAATACTGAAACTACTACTATTACTACCACTAATAGTAATGAAATAATGTACCACAAAGTCATTTCCAGGTTTGTCATTTAATGATAAGAAATTAGTAATTTTTACATCAGTAATAAATAATCAAATTTTCATTCAATAATTTTAAAACACTGACAATTCATATGGTTTATATTTTGGTTACATAAAACAGGTGAGTGTTGCATTGGTCACGACTGTAACAACATCACACACACACACACACACACACACACACACACACACACACACACACACACACACACACACACACACACAAGGTTTAAAGACCTGAAAAAATAAGGCTTCTAAAGTGAATTGGTAATATCCACTAAAGTCTTGTAAGTCAGGGAGGACTTCCAGTACCTAGAGCAGTGCTCTTTCATCTCAGGGCTTGTTTATTCATCAAAATTCAGAAGTCATTATTCTACTATCATTTCAAAAGCAAGGAGATAACAACCCAGAGTCTTTCAGCAGTAATTGTATGTTTATTAGGAATGGGCTTCATTTTTTTTGTTTCTTCCCCCATTTTGTTTCATTTTTTTTAAAAAAATGTTTCATATTTCATTTTGTTTTGTTTTGGGGTTTTATTTTTTATTTTTTATTTTTTACACTCTTGGGGCTGTGGTTGTATTTTTTTAAATCCCACTGACCAGCTGGCCTGCGGGGAGGCTGGTGGGCATTCTTTTTTTTAAAAAAAAATCTCCTGCTGACCAGCTGGCCCACTGGCTGGGTCAGCACTTATTTTAAAAAATATTTTAATTAATTTTTTTATCTCACACCGACCAGCTGGCCCGTGGGGTGGGTCAGTGCAGTTTTTTATTTTTATTTTTTAATTTTTCAAAAATTTCCCACCAAACAGCTGGCCTGCAGGCTAGGTCGGCATATTTATTTATTTATTTATTTATTTATTTATTTATTTATTTATTTATTATTTTAAAATGTCCCACCAACCAGCTGGCCCGCGGGCTGGGTTGGTGCTTTAAGAAAAATCTCCTACTGACCATGTGGCCTACGGGCCATCAGCACTTTTTTTTACCCATGGTGGTGAGCCGTTTTATAGAGGGAACCAAACGGTTCGTTTTAACGAAAAAATGACCATTTTGTTTTGTCTGTAATGAAATGCTGCTTCATCATTTCGTTTCATTTTGTTATGTAACGAAATGACAAAACAGCATTTCAGTTTTCATTTTGTGCCCATCCCTAATGTTTATGTCTTTGCATTTGTTTACTTCACAATAATCTTTGTTCACCATACTAGAAGCACTGCTACAATTATGTCACTGTTCCTTTTGGGAAAGAGGTATCCACCCCTCTGTTTACCAGACCTATTCTGCCAAATCTCTGGTCATGCTTGAATGTAATATTTCTTCATTTTAAAATGTTAAAGGAGTTCCAAAGCACAGCTTCAGCATCCCTCTGTGCTCTTAGGTGAAATGATGCAAGCAACACAGAGTATAAAACTCTGATTTGCAAATGGTGTTGACATTCATGCTGAAATTTGTTATGTTGTTTTTTCTATTATTTTTAAATGATAAAGATAGCACAAATCCAGTGCAACATGACCATCAGTAATGAGGTGGTCCTGATTTTACTGTACATTACTGGTGTTCCTATAGATGTCGTATGTATATAACATTTATTGACACCCAATGAACCAAACATGAACACGTTACAGTGAAAAGCATTGCAACAGAGACAAGATGGCGTAATTAGAAAATGGCGACATTCAAAATGTACTTTGAATGTGTTCTGGGAGAGTTTTAGATTCCACAAATTTCCCCTTGTACTTTTTATGTAACTTTAGTTGTTATAAACAGCTGAAGCTCTATACAGTCTCTGGTTACAATTTCTGGTGTTCATCATGGTGTATTTCTATCTGGACAACAACCACAAAAACCTAGGGGACTACTTCAAAGACCCAGACTGTCATTCATTATTTTCTCTAACCACTGTGAAAATATAAAAATAAATAAATGTACTTACGATCTCGAGGGACTTCGATGGCTCTGATGAGGTGATAAAGGTTTAAAGTGAGCACCACTCCCATGTAGGTTAGGATATACCTTTGTGTTACCATTTTGAATATTTGGCTAAATCCCAGTTTCCTCCAACAAGGCAAAGTGGTGTCTTTCTATTATTTGTGCAGCAGGATACTTTGATTTACTGCAAAAAACCAAACAAAAATGAGGGATTAATGATGTACAATTATACGTAATGCATATCTCATCCATAACACTGCTACCATCAGCTTGCTTGCCAGGAAGAGAAATATTAGGCAACAAAGTTATGGCTTCCATTGCTCTTTCATACCACAACTAAGCTAATACAAGTTCTTAGTAAACAAGGAGAACAGATCATATGTTGGTTAGTTAGTTGTTTGTGAACTGGGACATGAGTTCTCTGTAGCTGGCCAACCATAATGACTTTTGATACATGCTTTTCTGCCCTAATAATTGTGATCATGTGTGAAACTTTACCATGGTACTTTAGATACAATACAGCAAAAATACCCATCCTGAATTGATTTGGCACTGCACTCTTCACTAGGTGACAGCATACTGCCATTAGTAACAATAAAGTTGTTGGCCGTCAGCATTACATAACATAACAGCATATGTTAGCAGTTAAATGAGATATTCTCATGTATTTATGACTAAGTAACACATTACTACTTAGAAGCTTTTCACTTTTCAATTTGGTTTTCCAAATTTGAATTTTGATGAAGAATGGATTGCTTTGATGAATGGGGAGGACATGGAGAGAGTATGGGGGCAGGACAGCATACCCCTTTCTGTACACAACCTTTAACTGTGAAGCAACTTCACTTTTACACAGCCTTCTTCTTAGAAATTCATTCAGGCCATTTATTTAGCAGAAACATTTTATTTAAGAATTAGTTAGTCAGTCAGTCAGTCAGACACCTTTATTGGCATAAATAAATAAATAAAAAAATAGACAATGAACAATAGAGAATTAGACAAATCGATATGTCTGTGAATGGGTGTACGCACAGATTCTGTCACATTTTAATTAGTAAGCTCAATTAAAAAAAACTTGTTAAAACCCCTTAGAAAATCCCAGCAAGCAATGTAGAAGCAATATTGTACTTCTACATTGCTTGCTAGGATTCTCTAAAGGTTTTTTTTTTTAACAAAGGTCTTTCCCAGTCCTAAATGAACATGTCACAAATTTAAACTAGATATTTTCCAGAAGCAAAGCATCAAGTCTATTACCGAGGTACAATACTTTCACATTAGATCATATTGTAAATTATTTCAGTGAACAATCACTCTTGAACCATTTTTTTCTTCAATACTAATCTAAATTAAGGAACCCTCAACCAGTATACAGTAACCCCCCGCCGATTGCGGGGGTTAGGGACCCACCCCACCCACGATGCATGAAAATCTGTGATACGCGGAAGCAGTTGGGGGGCTGGGGGGGCAATCGCGCGTGCCGCTTGCTCTGACCTCCCGGGAGGTTGGGGCGGCGGTGCGCGATTGGACAAAGGTGCTTTCCGCCGCAGAGCCCAGCGCTGGGGGTCCATGGCCGGAAACACCTTTGCAATCATGCGCCGCTTGCTCCGACCTCCCGGGAGGTCGGGGCAAACAGCGCATGATCGGACAAAGGCACTTCCCGCCGTGGAGCCCAGCGCTGGGGTTCCGTGGCCAGAAGCACCTTTGCAATCGCACACCGCTTGCCCGGACCTCCTAGGACGCATGGGCGGGCGGTGTGCGATCCCCCCTCCCTCAAGCCCTTTCCTGGTACCGTGGTCCTGCGATATAGAGAGACCGCGGTACCGGAACCGCGAAAGGGCAGGGGGCCACTGTATATTTGTTGCCTAGTAACAATTAATGGGGAAGTAGATTTACTTTTATTTTATGAATAACATCCTCAACACATACTGACACCTGCTCCAATTAGTTCTACATTTCTTCATTTCCTTCCAGCATTCACAAGCAAATCTGACAGCCCTATTTAGATGAGAGCATTATCAGCGTTGTCTGAATTTTCAAGCATTCACACAGTTTGTCAGGCCTTGTAAACAAATTATGTATTACTACGTGTGGCCCTCAATTTTCAGAAAGTTACAGCAATATATAAAGGTTGGTAGGTATTCTATGTAGCAAAGTTGGGCAACCTTGGTTATCTAGAGGTTTATTGGCCTACAGGTCTTTTTGGCCCTCGGCAACATAACATATGAGATTATGGGACCTGGAGTCTATAAACACACGGATGGGCACCATTATTGACCCTTCGTGTATGTGTAAGTTATACAAGTAGTGAGATCTCATAACAATTTCCTACCATAAATCTGTTCATTATATGATGCAATTTGTTGAGATTTTATTATTGGGCTGGATAGTGGGTCATTATATGAAGACAGTTCAGTCTGTCTTCATAGAATGATCTGTCCTTACCTTTCAATCCAAGACTGTTGTTTCAAGTATATAAGATACATATCTGCTAATTGAACTAGTTACATGGCAGACATCCTGTGATAAATGCCCAGAAACATTTCAACAATTCCCAGTGAGGTTTTAAAATTAGTAACATGGATTAAAACAGTGGATCCCAGCCTGGGGGTTGGGACCCCTTTGGGGGTCGAATGGCCATTTCACAGGGGGTCGCCATGAGCCAGTGAAGAAAAAGGCAAAAATGGCTTGGGTCTGGAGTAGGATGGGGAGGAAGGGGGGGAAGAGTGAGTTACAGCTTGATAGGTTGGAGAGGATGTCAGTCAATGGCACCAGAGGCTACAATTGGCTGAGGGTGCCTGTAGAAGTAAGTTCTCTATGGCACCTGCAGCAGTGGCCTGCCAAAGGGGGGTTTGTGGCCTCTTCCAAGCAGGGCAAGGGGTCACCACCACATGAGGCACTGTATTAAAGGGTCATGGCATTAGGAAGGCTGGGAATCTCCAGATTAAAAGACAGCAGGAATAACTATAAATAACCCAGCTTCAAAACACTGAAAACCTACTTAATAAAGCTGCCATCACAATCCATCAATGCTTGTGCATTAAAGCCAGCCTTTAGTATTACTATAAATATCTAGCATCTAGTTAGACATGCAGACAGTTTTTTTTTTTTGCATCTAAAATAAAGCTGTGCAAGAGAAGTGCCTCCAGATTCATTTCTCCCTGCTGGGCCTTCATCCGAGTTTACTCCTGTTGCACATTACAAATGTCGTAAAGGAAACCTATTTTGCAAGGAAGCAAGGAAACACCAGAATCATGAAATATAAATAAAGGAAACCAGCACCAACACCAGCTGAAGTCCCATGAATTCAGTCAGCAGGAATCAATATGGATAATTATATAAAGCTGAAGATGTTTGGTTCAGGTAGCAATTGAGAAGCAGTTTCTACAAGAAATTGAGACTGTGAGATAATGCACGTACAGTGGTACCTCTGCTTATGAGTTTAATCCATTCTGAATACATGCTCTTAAGTCGAACAACTCTTAAGTAGAGCAGCCCTATCTAATAAATAAATAAATAATAAAAAATTAATAAAAATTGTAAAAATACCAACAGTTTTTCGCTCTTAAGTCAAATTGCTCTTAAGTCAAGCTGCTCATAAGTAGAGGTACCACGGTGTGTTTATGTTTATGTTTATCTATCTATCTATCTATCTATCTATCTATCTATCTATCTATCTATCTATCTATCTATCTATCTATAAAGGAGAGAGAGAGAGAGAGAGAGAGATTTTAAGATGCTGCACTTCATACTGTTCTCTGTATATCTAAGTTTATCTTCTGCTATCAGAAAATAATAATCTACTGCTGCAGAGAGTGGCAGATGTTGCTCGTCTCTCCTCTGTAAAATGATCCATGGGTCAATCCACTACTATACCCCTCCCTTCTACTTAATACACAGGGAAAAGGCAAAGGAAAAAACCTAATCAAACAAAGGTGACAGAATTTGCATTTGCAGGCCTACTACATACAAAATGATTGCTTATGCATGGATTGGTGATATGTTTTAATTCAAAGACAGTGTCTAGCCACGTATGGCAAACTGAGGGGAAAGAAATGAACCCTATTCCAGAGGGACAGTTAAATTGCCATTTGCTGCTTACAGTTAGGGAAGAATACAGACTTCAGTATCAAGAAGCAAAATAAATTTGGAATAAATAAATAAATAAACTTGGAATAAATTGTGAAGCAAGATTCGCCAAGCCCATCTACAGCAGTTTATTTGTTTAATCACAGATATATCAAAGAAAAAACAGTTCTCTTGATGTCTATCAGATAATTTTAACCAAGACACAGGATCATATATAATATAACAGGTTTCTGTAACAGCGTCTCGAATGTCAGCAGTCTCTTTGTAAAGTTATTTAATAGTTCCCCCTCCCCCTTGCTTGGATGAGCAGCAAAATGTTTAAGTCTCTCAAGAAAAGAAGTCCAATTGCCTTGACTCAGCTTCCAGATATTAATATTGTTAATACAGTTAATCAGTCTTTTTTAAAACAGAGGGGGGGGGGGAAACAAAGTAAAGCAGAGCCAAATGAGAACAATTTGACAGACTGGAAGAGAATTAAACAAACCACGCCAACAAACAACCAACAATTTGGCATGGGACCACACCACAGGGTGTGCATGACCTATGGCCCTTAGCTTGAAGGACTGGGATGTGAAACCCAATCCTCTGCTTCAGGTACAACTTGACAACAGCAGTGCTGCTTCCTGCCTCACAGACATGTCTGGAAAAATTATCTTGCCAAGAACTTTACATCTGAGGTTAACCTTCTGGCAAACCACATCTTGCCATGTTGGGACTTCTGGTACTTGCCTCGAAGAAGTGGAAAGCTTGTAATAATTTTTTATTTTTTTATTAGTGCCCCTATAAAGGTACCTCCCGTAGCCTAGTCTTGCATTTGTATTGTGTAATGGCCTCATAGCTCCCCCTTTTTATTAGAACAGTTAATGTGTCTGTTCTACTGTATCCGATTCAAAAGATGAACTCATAGAAATGACTTTAATGACCCTAATTCAAATTTGGTAATACTTTTTGATTTTTTTTTTATATAAAAGACTTAAAATTGTGTTCCAGCTTTTGGGGTCAATTCTTTCCCTTGAGGCAACTTATTATATAAGGCAGCAGCAGGAGAATGTTCAGGAATGGAACAAAATGAGGCCAGATAATAGAGTCTTTATGCCTCCTTCCTGTCCCAATTGTGAGAAGGAGAAGAGAAACATCAGACACCCAAATGTGGCTTTCTTGGACGACCTACTCCTAGCACTGAATTGTAACAGGATGTAGTACAGTACCTCCTCTGATTGAGAGAGCAATATGAGGAAAACTTAGGTCCTTCTTGTTGGAAAATAAAGTCTACCTGCAATTTCTGTTCTGTTTTAAGTTTGTGGCCCACGATCACCCGGATAATAGAGTTCATTTACTGTAAACACAGATTCCTGTGCAGTGCTTTACCATCCTATTTTCTTGTTCATTTGGCCCTGCCTAACAGAGATGAACTCATTAAATATCAGCAGTTTTCATAATAATCTTCACAGTAGTACAGTCGTCTCCCACTACACTGAGGTTCATATACTGCGGTCCCGGTATGTTGCAGGACCGCAGTATATGAAGGCAAGGGCTCCTGGGGCAAGCTGTGTGGGCCTGTTTTGACCTCCTGCACTGGGCCTCTGATGGGTTTCCCAGGCCTATTGGAGGCCACAGAAGTTGTTTCAGAATAACCGGAAGTGCCTTCTGGATTGTAGGAAACTACTTCTGGGGCCTTGGACAGGCCCAGGAAGCCTGTTGGAGTTGCATTCAGGGCAGCATCAGGACTAAGGTAAGTGTAAAAGGCCCCAAACAGGCCCCTCAGTCCCAACCTGACCCAGCATCTGCATAATACGGATTTCACTTTATTGCGGGTTGGGTCCCTGACCCGATAAATGGGGATTGTTGTATATAAGACATGGCTAATTGAACACTATAATTTTATAATGCATGAGAGATGCACGGTCAAAAAACATAGTGTATCAATGTAAAATTGATTATTTGTTTTCACAACAAAGATTTTATTCTAATAAAATGCTGATATTCAGAATTGTTTCCAATGAAAACCAAACAAACCAAAGGACTGTGGGAGTTGTGGTCCAAAACATCTGGAGAGCCAAATGTTTACCACCACTGCCCTCTCAAATACTGAGAATTATGATTATGTCAGTTGACTAACATTTTCTGTGCTTTCTATTGAGGAAACTTTGTTCAAAGAGAAATGAGTGCTGTTCCTTCTCAAAGTCATATATAATCAATGGAAACAAAGCAATAATATTTGTGACTCACAATGGCTACCCAACTGAGCAATGCTATAGGTTCAGGACACTAGAATGGCAGCTTGATTGGTCTGAAGATTTCCAGTTATGATCAAGATTAGCTCCCAAAATGAAAATATGCATGGCTTATACCCTCTTCAAGTCTCATGGCCACTGGAAGCCCAATACTAGTACTAGGCAGAGTGCGGAAAGTGCTTGATGTTAAAAAGATATGAGTTGAGGCAGGAGATAGGATTTACTGATCTACCTTCCTCTGCTTCCCCATCCCTTTGCTATGTTCAATTGTTCAAGGTGGCGGAGGCACTGCTTCTCTTGGCAGACATCAGTTCATAGCTGCATTTCTCCTCTCCATATAATAATTTAGAGTTATGCCATATTATATTGTTAGAATTATTCCAAGGGGCTTAAAGAAGGGAGAATAAGTGGCACCATTTTCCTCCTCTCTAATAATCCCACTACAGTGTCATTTGGAGGAACAGTATATTCAGGCTGATTGTGGTTACATTATCATTTTTATGGATTGTGGAACTGGATGTCTATCATTTTCCCATCAGCAGAACCCGCATGATAACTGTTTGAACAATGAGCACCATCCCCAAGTGGCCATTTTATGCCCACAGTATATAAGGGATACCATTGTTGGCAAAGGCCCCAGTGACTGCAGCAGAAATGACTGCACAGATCCAAATGCCTTCCTGAGTTGCTCAGAAGAGGAAGCATAAAACTCCAGTTAAACTACAGAACCTGCTTGCTAGTAAATGCAGTTTCCTGCTGGTGACAGAGGAACTGGCTGCCAGCACTGCAGGGCAATCAAGACAGTGGAGAAATGTTGGTAAGCAATGGATGAGTCAGCAACCAATTGCTTGCCAATGCCATCTCTGCTGCCTCCTTAGGCCTGCCTTGGCTAAGACTATAACTGCAGGCAGGAAAAGGCAACACATTACTTGAGGAAAATGTTGCACATAATACATCCCGCATTTACCCCATAATAACTAGAGATGGGCACGAAACGAGCAATTTTTCATTTTCGTTTTCGTTTTTTCATTCGTTATGCAATGAAAACGAAATGAATTTTTTTAAAAAAAAAAAACGAAAACAAAAATAAAACGACCAAATTTGCCGTGTTTTTCGTTTTCATTGCAGCAGATGCATTGAACTAAAAAGAATGCTAACGAAACAGCAATTTTTCGTTTTCATTTTTTCATTTCATTACCTAACGAAACGAAAATGAATTTTTTTTGCAAAAAACATCATGAAAACGAAAACGAACCGAAACGGACCCCTAAACGACCAAACGACAAACAAAACACCATTTTTTTTAGTCGTGCCCATCTCTAATAATAACCTATTCTACTCCTCACTGCCAGTGCTGTAGAAAAACTGACCAGCCACTCCATGGAATGGGAGAAAGCAACCAATTATTACCTTTTGCAACAACAGCAAAATGTTTCAGAACAATTAAAGATTAAGTTTTGAATAAGTGCGGATGGTTATTCATATGTCTTCTTCATGGCCATAATCTTTCCTCTTATACGGCCCAAACCAGAAGTTGGGCTATAATAATTGAAAGTAGAAAAATGAAGGAAAGATGGAAGAATAAGGGAGTCCTCCTCTTTTCATTTGTGTACTTTGTGAAACCAAATCAAACCAAACATTGAGAACAAAGCAAATGCAACTGAGCATCATGCCTAATATAGCGCTCTGCTGATATGCCTCTGTGTGTGATGGGTTCTTATATGGAGAGATCTGTAGTTCTAAATAAGGCTGTTCAGATAAACACCATGGGTAAAGTGAATTCAAATTCTTAGTCCTATCACTGTACAACAACTTTGTATGTCCCAAGACACTCTTTGGATGCAGAACATAGATTTGAACACAATGTATTGGGAGACCTGAAATCCATCTAGTGCTGAAAGCTGCTGAATATTCAGGAAGCAGTGGTTGGTGTGGTGGTACATTTGTAAATGCAGGAGCCCATCATACTGACCCTAACCGTAACCCTAACCCTAACCCTAACCCATAGCAACACCTACCACAAGAGTCCAAAAATGCAGACAGCTGAATCAGATCAGATCAACAGAGGAGAAGCACGTATTTTGTACGTGTAGTGCCTCTTAATTGATATCTGAAGACCAAGCCACCTTCAAACAGTATGTAATACTACACTGTTCCGGGAAAAATCAAATTCTTTCCCAGAAATCTACCAAAATCTTTTTGCTTAATGTAATAAATCACACTAGAATAGTCTCATTGAATCACTGGGGATTTAATGAGTCAACTCCACCATAGGTTCTGTTGATTCAAATGGGCCTACTCTAACTGCAACTTACTACACTAAAATATATCATGGGTAGAGGAGATCCATTTGAATTAGAGGACTACACTTACTACATCCTTATTGATTCCATCTAGCATGGTTTACTGTGCTGAGCAACAAGTTTTTGGCTATCTTGAAAGTTACAGGTAAATTGAGAAGGAGATGGGGGTGAATGACAAATGATGTCACAGTATTGGCTACTTAAAAAGTCCTGAGTTTTGACTCGGCAAGCCCTTGTTTCAATTGTCAGGAAAAGAAGAATAATCATGTGCAGTCAAATTGAATTTTGACGTACGGCAACCCTTTGTTCAAAGGTTCCTTGATGGAGAACTCAGAGGCAGCTCACAATTTTCTTCTTCTGGGGGCATCCTGGGGCTGTGCAACATGATGCTCAAAGCGACACAGGTTGGCTCTTCTGGGATGCACAGTAGGGAACTGATTTCCCAACCTTTGTCTCTGCAGCCTGAAACCTAACTCATTAAATTACTGTATCCAGCCAGCTAAACACTTTGAGGAAAACAAGGAAATAATGGCTGAGCAACTGTGAGAAGATGTTTAAAACACCTTTGCTTAAATTGATGCCCTGTCAACATGCTGGACGACATCATGGTTGACAGATGGTGGGGAATGTAGTTCAGTAAATATGGAGGGTGTCAGGTTTCAAAAGGCTTCCTCTATACAATAGTTGAATGGATTAGAAATACACTCTTGAGATTTAAGTCTCGGGGTCCATAACACCTATTTATTTTAAAATGTCTAAAAGCAGAGGACATTATTGGCAGCAATTAATTTAAAGACTATCAAGAGATCTGTAACAGAAAGGGTGCAGAATCCGTCACGTTGCTGAAGCTCAAAATATCTCAAGCTGATGAAGAAAGTTACCAAGTCTTCCCTCTAGTTTTCTACTCTAAATTCCTTTCTCTACTGCCAAAGCTGCTTTGTTCTTTCAAAGGGTACCAGGATACCATTATATATTTTAGTGAGTATTTCTCTCCCAGAGTCAACATGTTGCTAGTCAGAAAAGAGTTTATCGGGACAGGGGAGAGGCATTAGTACCTTGGGTGTTCCTTGCAGGTTAGGAAGCACACTAAGGAGACATTTCAGGTTTGGAATGAATGCCATTGAAATGAAAGAATGGTTGACAAACCCAAATGTAATGCTATTCATATTTTTTCCAGACATATTAATGGAGCAAACAAAGCAAAAGCATAGTATTTTGAATCCTATACTGTACATCTCAGTGGCTGACAACCTCACCGACATCCTTTTACAGGCTGTTAGCTCACCGTTTTCCTAGAAGCTGTTCACTGCCATGCTTGTGGAAGTGGGTGGCCCTGTAGTCAAGAGACAGGCACAGTGCTGTTTGCCCATGGCTGTACATCAGATCAGAACACAGCCCACAATGTCCCGACCTTTTCTGTCCCTGAGACTAAATTCTACCCACACTCTTATGAATGCAAAATGTGTTTAGTACAGAAAACAGTAACATAGAAATGCTGACAGTGGTTCAACTGAGGTCCCCCCCCCCAACTCTTAGCTAAAAGCCTACAGAGGTTCATCAGTAACAGCAAAGCTTGTTTGTTGCCATTAAACTGATGATGTGCATAATGGGGAAGGTACATTCTCTTAGACAGAAAAGAGGGTACTGGTAACAGTTACTGTAATGGATCTCCTCTAGATGCAGTCTTCATATAATTAGAGAAGTTTTAAGAAGTGTGCTAAACACAATGTGAGTATATAATGTATAGAAACTTCCTGTCTCATTTCTGTAATTCAGAAGAGCAAAACATTTCATCTACTGCAACATCATTGTTGTGCTTGCACAAAAGCTTTGCTTTGGGTTTTTTAAAAATACCAGTGTCAGGTGTTGGTATATTTTTGTTCTACTTTGCTCCCCTTTTCCCCATTGCAAAAACTGCTCACGTGACCCTAGAACTGAGTTGTTCCACATCAATCCACACACTTTGTGGATAGATCATTTAATAACACCTCTTTATGGGCATTTTTGCATGGGTCAGTCTCTGTGGCTGGTTTGTAGAGGCAAATAGGAGAGAAAAGGAGGGAGTGAAGTAGGTGATGAGAACACAAGAGAAGACAGGCAAAAGCATGTGTTGGCCTTGTGGCACAAAGATTAAAGTGCTGCATAGCAGCCAAAACTCTGCTTACAACCTGGGGTTCAATCCCAGGTATCCTGCAAAAAGGTTTACTCAGCCTCCCATCATTCCAAGGTTGGTAAATTGAGTATTTAGTTCTTGGGGGGGGGGCAATATGTATCCTCAAGAATGTTAATTGCCCAGAGAGTGCATTAAGCACTATGGGGAAGTATAGAAATAGTATGCTTTGCTTTTTTGCTTTTGCTGTATTGCGAATAAGATGTTAGGTAGGGGTGTACAAATCTGCAGTTCTGAACTTCAATTCTTTGGATCCCCCCCTCAACTCACGTACCTGGCAGCTATACCACCTGAAGAATTTTGGGTTATAATTTGGAAGCACGAGTCTGCATACCCCTGACATAGGACGAATTACTGGAAATGTGTGCACAGACCATAGCAGGAATATCCAATGCAACATATTCCCTCCAGGAGCAACTCCCCCCCCCAATTAGTATATCCCAATATTGTAATAAGGTATTCATTCTGTAACAGAACAGATTTGAATACAACAGCAACAATCAGAATGAGGCAGAACAACCCTGGCATGACCAGAGATAACACCATTGTGTGGGCAAGCCCTATAAATGTTCATCACTACCTAGGAAGAAAGGGATAGAGTGGGCTAGAAACGTCCAAATGGGTTTTCAAATGTTCGGGAAGACTCAGAAGCACATGAGTTGAACAGCCCTTAAACCTACTGCATTTATGAAAAGGAACTATATACCGTATTATAAAAACAATAAGGCAAATGTATACATGTTCTAATATACAGTTTAAATATACTCCACACTGTTCAAAAAGCTTCATGACAGATGTACTATGTCTTCTCATACAGTAGGGAATATAGACCTTAGAATCCCCCACACTGCTCTGTCCAGATACAGAGCCAAGTCTAGTAATCCACACCTGTCATGTTCTGGTTGGAATTCTTTCAAAACAACTACAGTAACTTCCCTCCTAGGATTACCAGCGGTGAGAACCAAGTTAACTACAAGGGCCAACAATAGCTGCGAGAACTGGTCCACTCTTGCAACCTTCTGCACATTTGCAATGTCACTATGTCAAATGCCCATATGTGTCACCACGGAATTAAAAATTATCTGGGTGTGCCATCATATCTCTATCTCTAAGAAAATGGATTGCCTATGCAGGCCACCATCCAACAAAAATGGCATGGAAACTAATTCACTTATCTGTATTTGAGAAACTCCTTTTGGTAAGGATTTGGTATTGCCATCTCTAGTATAGCTTTGCTCCCTTATATCCTCTCTAACATATTGCTCAATGATCATGCCAATTTACTAAGTTCTCTTCTGAATAACCTAACACAGTGGTTCTCAACCTGTAGGTCCCCAGATGTTCCTGGACTGCAACTCCCAGAAATCCCTTCCAGCACAGTGAGTGGTGGAGCCTTCTGGGAGTTGCAGTTCAGGAACACCCGGGGAACCACAGGTTGAAACCACTGGCCTAACACTACTCTTTTGGAAACATCTAAAATCCATCTTATTCATATTCATGTACGCTATTTGTCTCCAGGTTTCAAAGTCAAGATACATTAACCCCATGTTGTGTAATTGCCAGGTTAAGTGGATGCCCCCCTTGTATTACCTCAAGAGTGTGTCAGAAAGAAAGAAAGAAAAAAGGGGGCAATTTCACACAGCAGGGAAGCAAGCTGCTGCAAGAAAATGCGAGAGACACAGATCAGATGCAGATTCAGACTAAACCAGAACAGAAATTTCACTGTGATGTTTTACGCCTTGTGAAGATACATATTACATGCTTCTCTGCATTTAGATTGTGTATTGCAGTGCTTAATAGCATGTAATACTCCAGGATGAGAATTCAATCTTACATCTATGTTTGATTGAAAAGAACAGATAAAGAAGGATTAAGTATTAGTAGTCAGAACCGTTGCCAAAATTAAAAAAAGTAGATATATATTGTATCTAGTATGTCTCTCTAGACTGGACTATTAACTCTTATGCACAAACACTGCCAGGCACCACACTACAGTATCTGGAAAGCAGTGTGGGTCGCAACTAGATTAGGCCCATTGAATCCAGGGAACTTGCAGAGGAGCTGACGTGCCAACGCTTCACTGATTCAACAGGCCAATTGTAGATCTGTTTTACTACTGGATTTCAGTCCCTGTCATTCACAGAGTCACGCCATATGTGGAGATTTGTCTTCTTTAATACCATCTTAGAATTATAGAATTATATTCTATTTTTAAAAATTCTGCAGCTGTCTATTTTGCACTGCGTGATCTATAACTATTTCTGCAACAAACAAACAAAAACTCAGAACTCCAGGTTTTCTATCATTATCATTGAAAAGGGAATTACAGAGTTTATTATAGAGCCTCAACCTTCTCCAACCCCCTCTACTTAAACAGGGCCCATGACAAGGCCCAGCCATACAGAAAATCGTTAGTTTTACTCTTTTATGGATATTTAGTAGTTTAGCAACTTTTTATATAATTAATCAATATCAGCTTTATGCAAGGGTACCCTGAAATGGTCTCTGTTCTGCTTTCAGAAGAAGGCATGGCTATTTTTCTTCTGGACAGGGACAGCAAGGGTGGGTTATTCTAGTAACCTATTAGAACAAGGAGTTCAGGGAAAAGGCAAGAAAAAGTTTAAAGAACAGTTGGAACCTATTATATTAAGTTGTTTGCATGTGAACCAGGAAGGAATCTTGTAGTGTTTAAAGAAGGGGAAACCTAAACCACACTTCCAGTTCTCTTCAAAAAGAAGGGAAATCATGGCAGGAAAGAACCCATAGAGTATGCTACCACTGGATAAGACTACTAAATAGTACTACTAGTAAAAAAAAAGGAAAATATTAATCCTGATGCAGAATCTCCTGACACGTGTGAAGTTGGACTATAAATAGTACATATACTGTATAAGCAAGTAATTATCAAAGAACTAATGCACTTTCATTTTCAAGGTCCCTCCATTTTCTCTGTTGTATGCTATAATTAAAAAGTAATTACACTTTCTTAAATTGCATGGTCCAAGCATTATGGCTTTGGTTATACATACATTTTTTTCAATACATAAATACTGTGCTACTATTCATTTCCAGCAAGTGGCCTGAGCAAAGTGGGTCTCAGACTTACTAAGGCCCCTGTTGTTGTTGTTGTTGTTGTTGTTGTTGTTGTTGTTGTTGTTGTTGTTGTTGTTGTTGTTGTTGTTGTTGTTGTTGCTGCTGCTGCTGCTGCTGCTGCTGCTGCTGCTGCTGTGGCAGGGAAGGTGCTAGGGCATGCCAGGAGGCTGACAGGCTTGGGGGAGGTGTGTGTGTGTGTGTGTGTGTGTGTGTGTGTGTGTGTGTGTGTGAGTGAGTGAGTGAGTGAGTGAGTGAGTGAGTGAGTGAGTGAGAGAGAGAGAGAGAGAGAGAGAGAGAGAGAGAGAGAGAATCAATTGTTTATGCTTTGTAACTACATTGTTGGGGACATGAGAGTTATACATCAGTACTGAATTACACAGGGTTCCAGTACCCCATGCTTGAAGGGAGAAACACCATCTCATTACCTGTGTGCCCTGACAAAAGAGCTCCTCAAACATAGAACATATTGGACTTTTTGTAGGTTTGAAATGTTTGAAACAATAGTTTCCAGACGATTTTTTCTCTCAGCATGTGGTGGAGCGGGGGGGGGGGCATTCACACACTTTATGCTAAGTAAATACATTCAGCCCCAAATTAATTCATTTCCTGAATCATGTGCATAATTATATACTATGTGAATAAGAATCTAAAAGTGAACCTCATCTCAGCCATGTACTAATTTTAGACACAAACCCCAGTGAATAAAAATAACCACAATTATCATGTATTAGACCAGTACAAAGAACATGTGCAGATGGTGAAGCAGGAAAGCTCAACTGGATTTTCTAAACTATCAGTATAATTAAGAACTTGGCTTGTCAGTAGGAAAAGGCAACATCTTACATGAGGATATTATAGTGCACGATACAGCCTGTGTTTACCCCAAAATAACCTCTTCTGCTCCCCTCAAGTGTGGTTCAAAGCACTATCCCATTGTCAGTGCTGAAGAAAAACTGACCAGCCACTCCATGGAATGGGAGAAGGCATTCGAGATTTTGAGATCTAGATGAGATTTTGTATGAGTATGAATGGCTTCTCATCTGTTTTCTGGGTGGCCATAATCTTTTCTCTTACATAACCCAAACCAGAGGTTCATTAACAGAAAGCAGAAAACAAAGGGAAGAGGAAATAATCAGGGAGTCCGCCTCCTTTTGCTTGTGCACTTTGTGAAGTGAAACAAAACGTTGAAAACAAAGCAAATGCAACTGAGCATCATGTCTAATTTGGCTCTCTGCTGATATACCTATCTCTGGGCATCTTCTATGGAGAGACCACATACTATATAAACAATACAAAATATGGGCACCTTTGCTTGAGATAGGTGAGGAATTAGCTGAAATACTCTTCAACACAGAAGAGAACACTGATGTTATTCCATGTACCTTACTCTAAATGAGAAGTAACGATCTGCTTTTGGAAAGAAAAAAAAACTACGTTGAAGTGTAGCCTGCACTCTGTAATTAAAATTGTAAACCGCCCAGAGACTACTTGTAGTAGTATGGGGTGGTATATATAAGCAGAACACACAATCACAACATCTCAGTCACCCATGCTGCAAAGCTCTGGAATTGAATCCTGAGTTTACAAAGGTGTTTGGAAGAGGACTCCATTCTGCATACTAACAATGAGCTCCTTTCTCTTCAAGGGGATCTTCATGACACCAAAACAGGATACAGACACATCTCGGGGAGCTGGTAAATGGGATATGTCCACTGCATGGTATCAACAGATTTATAGGAACTCAAAGATTTATAGTTGGATTTTAAAAATAGACACACCCTAATGAGTCCAATTATTTATTTGTCCAAATACCCTGCTTTTCTGTTTAAAAAGGACACAAGTTGGCTTATATATTTAAAAAACAAAATTTAAAGATTAAAAATTGTAGCACCTTTATACAAAGGCAGATTTAGTATGGTTAGCAGTCACAGAACTGAATACTGTAGGGCGAGATGGCATGTGAGGTATTCTGTAAGAGGTCCTGGCCAGCTGGCTAGACCCGGAAAATCCTACTTGTCATGTCTGTTTCTCTGATAATTTATTCAAGAGAGCAGTTACCCAGTAATCTGGCAAATATGAAACCATGGCTATCAATGGGAGACTAAAGGCATTGCCTTATCACACAAATTTAAAATATCCATTGTCTTGAATAGCTACTTCTAGTGAACGGCCTGTCATCAATGCACTACAACTTTGCAGAAAACATTCCAGGATAATCTCATTTTCAGGCAGCTCTCAGTGAGGGGAAGAGTTGGGATTACCATCCGTTGTACCAGGAAGCACATTTCCTGGATGGCTTCTGTTTGTCGAGAGAAGCAGAGTCAGGGATGGCTTGTTGAACCAATCCCATTGTGATGTGAACTGAAGCGAGGACAGTGGAAAGATCATATAAAAAGCCTTGATAAACAAAAACTGATAACTGACAGAAAATAAAGCACATCTAACCAGATCACAGGCTGCCTGCAACTAGGCTGCCCATATACAAACAGCCCATCCAAGGCAAAATGACATTACAAGAACTATCCATGACATCCCCTTGTTATAAGAAAACAGTTCTCAGTAATGAAAATCAGCAGTAGGCACAATTTATAGAGGTAGCACCTGGTGAGCTTCAAGGCTGCATATCATACTTGAGGAGGAGTGAGACAAGGATTTTGGAAAAGAAAAGGATGGGGTGCATGGCAAAGATTTAATTCTGGATATAATCCCAATCACACTTCACAGTGAAGTTTAATTTTGGGGCATTTGTAATAAGACCTTGTGCAACAGAATTGATGGTACATTTTCTGTCTCAGCCTTCTTCCTTTTTATTTAAGGAAACAACAAGTGTACATATCCAGGGACTGAAGTCCAGGATCTTGTTCAACATACTGGTAGTAATGTTGTAGAGGACCTACACTGTCTAGTTCTGTGTGGATTTTGAGGGGCTAAAATGTCCTGTAGCATTTGCGGACAAACTAGCATCTTGCAACTGGTTAGAGGGGCAACAAAAGAAAAATCTGAGACAAGCCTTTGTCTAACCCAGCATTATAGTACTTCTTTAGAGATGGAGACAAATGGGGGAAATAGTGGTTTGTGAGGATTCAAAGCTATTCACGAACCACAGACGTTCACAAACTTTTGGATGAAACAACTCATTTTGTGGTTCATGCAACTCAGGACTTCTGGAAGCAGTAGGCCAGCCGTTGTGTGAGATAGAGATGCCAAACTCACAGCACATCTTCAGGTGACTCTCCCTTCCCCGGCAAATATTCATTTGGGATGTCAGAATTATAGCCCCCCAAATCAAGTCCCCCCTGTAAAGTACTCTTTATCCATTTAGCATATTAAACAATTGTGAGTGGGGGATGACAATCTTCCTTAACCATATCAAATGACATTGTGTCAAGTACAGCCTGGAAAACTGCAATAAAGAAGGTTAAGGAAATATTGCAATAATTTAAAAAGACAACTAATCAAGAGCAATCAAAAGAGAATGAGACATCAAAGATGACAAATATAAGATCCCCTTGGCAGAAGTACAAAAATTCAATACGTCAAAATAAGAGCAGTTTTCAAAAGCACTTGGATCATTTGGGTAGCAATTATACATGCAAACTTTATTCACTACATACAGGATGAACAGTGAAATGCCAGTTGCCAATGTTCCCAGGAAGACATTTGGCTGTTCCTGCTTTATGGTGCATATCACATAACTACAAGTGGTTCAGTAATGAACATGTTTTTGGTTTCTGCATCACATTTCAAACAAGACAGCAACACGTTAATAGTATGTACTACAAAATAAGTGAATGTTTTAAAGAGATATTTAAAATACTCTATAATTTGTAGAAGATTTGCATTTTAATGTCTGTTTATATTTATTTATTTCACCTCTCTTCCTGTCCTTCTGTGTTTTTCTATAATATGAAGACTAAATTTTCGTATTTGTAACACGTCTACACGTTTGTGTTTTGATTCTTCCATGCCAAATTTTTGAACACTAGTAAAGAATCCATCACACACACAGAATAAGTATCAGAATAAGTGTTCAGATCCTTGTTTCCATTTTGCAAATCTACTACTCTTCATTGAACCACCCTCAGTGGAAAAGAAGGATAAGCTTTGAAGGGTTTGTGTGTGTAAAATGCAATTACCTGGAACAAAGCCCCTACCTTGAGTATTATAGATGTTGCCATCACTAACTTCATGCTGCAAGTCATCAAGTATCTCCCGTCCATAATTTATTTTCAATACTGTATTGTCTTAGTTCATTTCTCCCTTTCTATCAGATGCCCTAAAAGCTTTTCAGCCCTTTGGGATAAACTGTCAAACATAGTTCTCTCCACCCACAACATCCACCTCCTTCGCTATCTCTTTTCTGTCAACAAATAGGCGTGACTAAGCTGAAGGATGCAAAGCAGTCAATCTCTTGGTCCAACTGTAAAATGGGGGCTTCCCAATCAATGCCTATTTCACAAAACCTTTAGATATGCAGCCTACATCCCCCACTGGTAGCTTTTGTTTCCCCTCCTGCAAGGCTTTCCATCTGCCTCACTTTGAAAATGCCTCCTATATGAATCTATCTGCTGTAGTTCATCAGAGACAGATGACAAAATCAAGAGGTCAAAAGAAGACAAAACCCCAAAGGTCACAGGCCAAACAAACAAGTTTACGTAATTTCCATTTGTTTTCTTCATGAACATGACGATCTCTGAAAGCCTGTTAGCTTTACATATTGTCAACGGGATTGTCTGCCTTAGACAGCAGATAAATGATGCTTCTGTTTAGCTCTCTCTGTCCCCACTACTAGATTACTCAATGCAAAGAAGCCACAGTGTCATTGTTGTTTGGTGCCTGGAGGATAATCTATTCCTTCTCTGGAACCCTTCACTGGCATTTAACAAGAAAACCTTAAGGTAAATATGGTGCTTCTATCTTACATGGATAAGAGCTCAAGATGAAAAAGGACCACATTTTAATAGGAATTAAAAAGGCTATGCATCAGTTTCTTTAATTATTCTCAAAACACCCAACAGAGAAAATATCACCTGAATTTGTTGAGGTTTGGTATAGAATAACCTTGGAAACTACGACAGAATGAGAGCCAATAACAAAATTATATGCTCAGTTTGAAATTTTCTCCTCTTAACTAAGATTCCTTATTCAAGACTTCTGGCTGTTTTGGTTAGGGCTCAGGGCCTAAGATCACTCCCGCATGATGATTAATTAAAACAACTATGGATAGTCAGCACTAGTATAAAATGGAATGTAAGGAATAATTTGTACTGAAGAGGGCGAAAAAGGATTTACCGAAGAGTGGGGACTTATCTGGAACTGACATAATTTGGTGGATTGGGTTTGAATACTAGAGAGTTGTAAAACTTTGCCCATACCAGAACCACTGTTAAACAGTACTATGGAAACACACCATAAGCTGAGATGCCCAAATATTCAGGGACAAACACTCTCAGCTAGCACAATCAGTTCTGAAGCTTCTAGTCTTGTACAGGAACTTCTCCAAGTGTGAATGTAGCCCACCAGCATCTGGAAGGCCACCAGTGGAGATGGGCACAACTTGAATCGCCCCACTTCATCAAAATTCATACTTGTGGGAGAAGCTGTACCAGAAAGTTAATAGTCGACATAAAGTTAATAGTCTGGAATTCTGGAAGTTGTAGTTAGAATGTAGCTAGAATGGGGTTTTGTGTCATCAGTTTGCTGATGGCACCCAACTCTGTATTTCCTTTTTTCCATCTGCAGTGGATGCCATTTCATTCCTGGATGCATGCTTGTAGGCTGTACTGGCTTGGATGGGGGCAAATAGACTGAGTGTGAACCCTGGCAAGTCGGAGATCCTCCAGGTGGGGCCACCGGGTATTGGTGGATTGGGAAGTTCCCTCCGTTTTGGGGGGGGAGGGGGGTTGAATCTCTATGAGCAGGATGAGGTGCAGAGTTTGGGTGCCATGTTGGACCCAGCACTTTCCCTGGAATCCCAGGTGGCATCGGTGGTCCGTTCCACACATTATCACCTTCGGAGGATCACCCAGCTCCGTGCCTTCCTGGACCCCGGTGCTCTCGTTACATTAGTCCATGCACTCGTAGTCTCAAGATTAGACTACTGCAAAGCTCTCTACATGGGGTTGCCTTGGAATTTGATGTGGAGGCTTCAGCTGGTGCAGAATTCGGCAGCTAGATTAGTTATTGGGTTGAGAAAATTCCATCGTATTACTCCCACACGTGCTGCTCTGCTCTGGCTGCCAATCTGTTACTGCATCAACTTCAAGGTTTTAATGATGACATACAAAGCCCTAAATGATCTGGGACCTTGCTATCTGTCAGAGTGGCACCTACCACGGAATACTGCCCGTTTTACCCGACCGTGTCAGGCAGGACACTTGAGGGTGCCATCGCTGAAGGAGGCTCGTAAATCATGACAAGGTACCAGTCTTTCTCAGTGGCAGCCCCTTGACTTTGGAATCAGCTTCCTCCTGAGATTTGTTTGACCCCCTTGCTATCTGTTTTTAAGAAACAGCATGAGAAGCAAATGCCAATTATTTGTCCTTGTATCCCTCACGCCAATAGAAATACAATGCAAACCAACTGAGGTAGACTGCAGGGGGAGGCAGACTGTAGAGGAGATTGCTAAATATGCAGAAATACTCATCAACTCTCCCTGGAGGCAGCAACATCTGTTATTTGAAAATTAGCAGATTATCAATCTATAAATTCAAACAGAAATAGCAGTAGGGGAGCCTAAGTTTCTCCCTCCTGATGACATGCTATTTGGCTTCCATCTGTTCTGCAATTCTCTCCCTTAAGGAAGGTATACAGAGGTCACAGAGATTCTCTCTCTGGGTTTTCTCTTTCTCCACTGTACAGTTTACTAATAAGCACCAAAGGAATAAGAATATGATGCAAGTATACACACAAATACAATGACATGACCAGAAGCAAAACTCCCAGGTGGTCTTCACCAATAGTTCAGAATACTAAGGCCAGAAGCTGACATTAGAGGTATGTGGAATTCTTTGCTTATTACATCATCATAAGGTCAATAACAAATTTAAAGCAATACCGTACCAGACTCGAGGTAGAAACTACCAGATAACAGAAACCTTGCAACGTTTTTGCGTGTGATGTCTTTTAAAACAAATCCTACTACAGTACTAAGGAATTGCCCATGTAAAACATTCAAGGTGTTGTATTGTCTCAAGTACCAATCAAGATCCAAGATTGTACATTCAAGCCACCTTGGGTCCTTTTCAAGGAGAAAGGAGGGGTAAAAATACCCTATAATAAATAAAATAAATAAATTGTGTAATTGAGGAAGATGGACCAAAATCTAAAATAGTTCAGCTTCACATATGAAGTTTCTGTTACTAGTTCTGTACACATATGGCTTGGCACCTGAACAACACACTTCAGCCTCTTATCTCCTTCCCTGTTTCTCCCTTTCTCCAAATCTAGCATGATATTTATTAGGGATTGCTCAAAACAAAGTTCCTCTAGCTGTTATACAAATTATGGTTGTCAACTTGCACACAAAATATCTACGGCTTTAACAGTTCTATAAATGGAAAGTTTCTGCTGTTGCAATCTCACATTCTGGGGAAGAAGTGCGAGAAGACACAGCATGTCCTTAAATTTCTCTTGGACAAAAGGGGCAAAACATTGTTATTACTGTAACAAAAAGATGTATTAAAACCATACCCCTGTCCTATGCTATATCCTGTTGAGCAGCTTTACCCATCCCGCTTCTAAATTTAAATCCTACATAACTAACAATTTCACTTGAATAAAGATGCT